>JAVKLA010000053.1:19919871-19933300 GCA_034782735.1 Sagittarius serpentarius
AACTACCTGAAAGGAGGTTGTAGAGAGGTGGGGGTCAGTCTCTTCTCCCAAGTAACAAGCGATAGGACAAGAGGAAATGACCTCAAGTTGCACCAGGGGAGTTTTAGATTGGATATTAGGAAGAATTTCTTCACCGAAAGGGTTGTCAAGCACTGGAACAGGCTGCCCAGGGAAGAGGTTGAGTCACCATCCCTGGAGGTATTTAAAAGATGTGTGGACGTGGCACCTGCCGACATGGCTTAGTGGGGGACTTGGCAGTGTTAGGTTAACAGTTGGACTCAATGACCTTAAAGGTGTTTTCCAACCTAAATGATTCTATGATTCTATGATTCTAAAGTACTGTGCCACTGTGTAAGTATCTAGCACATACAAATTGAAGTGAATATAGGATGCGGACAGGGATAATTTTGCACACATCCAAAGCTGTATTTTAAGAGTAATCTTATTAACAAATGCAAGACAATTCATAATGTCAATGAATAAAAATTCCATGGGAAGAGATTTATTATACATATGGAATATATCAAATAGAATAAATTTAATAGAAAAGAATTTGAATCCAATTAAGCAATCTGAATAGCATATAATAATGAAATAAATCACCGGTTCTGCTTCCAGTCATAAATGTCCTCTATATATAGATACATTATCTTAATTATCTTTCCATCTGAATTTTAAAAGAACTGTATAGAGAGCAAAAGAATTTACAAGATTTGCTCATGAATTTTCGGTTATTTTGATATTATCAGTTTCCTTTGATGTGGTCTGCAAATTCCCTCACTATCCCATTAAACTCAAGCCTGAACCTCAGTTGACACAGCTCAGTTAATTTGTACCATATCAATTTATGCTGTGAAGAATCTAATATGCTCTTTTATTAGCCACTAATTATATTTTTAGTTCAAAAGAAGCAGTCTTCAATACAAGATAAAACTGTAAACAGTAGCAGACTTACTATGGCAGTTGCAAGGACCGATTATCAGTTTGGCTGATAACCTTTTATAGTGCCTGTTATCTTGGTATTAAAATGCTTTCCAGTGAAATCACACCTGCCTCACAATGTGCCAAACAGATTTCAAAAATACTTTGGTTTCCTGGGCTGCATCAAAAGAAGTGTGGCCAGCAGATAAGAGAGGTGGTTCTGTCCTTCTACTCCGCTCTGGTGAGACCCCACCCAGAGTACTGCATCCAGCTCTGGGGTCCTCAGCACAGGAAAGACATGGACCTGCTGGAGCGGGTTCAGAGGAGGGCCGTGAAAATTCATCAGAGGGCTGGAACACCTCTCCTGTGAAGAAAGGCTGAGAGAGCTCGGGTTGTTCAGCCTGGACAAGAGAAAGCTCCAGGGATAACTTATTGCAGCCCTTCAGTACTTAAAGGGGGCTGATAAGAAAGATGAGGACAAACTTTTTAGCAGGGCCTGTTGCGATAGGACAAGGAGTAATGGTTTTAAACTACATGAGGGTAGATTTAGACTAGATATAAGGAAGAAATTTTTTACAATGAGGGTGGTGAAACACTGGCACAGGTTGCCCAGGAAGGTGGTAGATGTCCCATTACTGGCAACCTTCAAGGTCAGGTTGAACAGGGCTCTGAGCAACCTGATCTAGTTGAAGATGTCCCTGCTCACTGCAGTGGGGTTGGACTAAATGACCTTTAAAGGTCCCTGCCAACCCAAATTATTCTATGATTCTACGGTAAATGTGGCTTATTGGATGCTGCTGCTTTACCTGGTTGGAGTCAGAGATATTAAAAGAGGGAATATAGTCTGAAACAGAGGTACACCTACTTTTTGGCAATTGACAGATTGCTCAACAAAACCATTGATGGATTTTGTGGTGTTCAGTTACGGCACAATGTTTTGCAAACAGAGGCAGCAGTGCACATGGCTTCTGTTGGGTCCCAGTGTCTCTGTAGGGAATTATGTATGAACTTGTCAGCCAGAAGCCAGCTCAAGACTTAGTAGTAATGACTGACGCAAACACATCTGGAAGGCAATGATCATGTCTCACTGCCCTGAAAGATGAGCCGTCTCTCTCCCACAGCCATTTACTTCTGGGCTTTGACTGAAGTTAGTGAGAGTTTTGGCATGCAGTAGAAAGTGGGCTCAGCCCAAGAAGGTTGAAGGGTAGTATTAAGATGTAGAATATGGCTAAAATACCTTTACACTAATATTTCATTATTCAAGATATTAATACCTTTCATATTATAAGGAATGCATTCTGAACAGTTATTTGTTAAATAGCAGAAATAAAAACCTAGGCCTAGTCAAGTTACTAGGACTGCAGTAAATAAGATGGCAAAATGGCATAACCCTGTCCTGTTGTGGAGCTCTGCTATGTCCTTTGGGCCAAAGTCTCTGACCAGCCACAGTCCAGCTCCTAGTATGCAGTCTGGATGCCATGAGAGCAGCATGTTTGGCACAGCAAAGGAAGATGACGCTAATGATGACCGCTCCATCCTTCTATGCATCCCTTAAGGCAGTTTGGACCATCCTGTACCTGAGTCCTGCCTGGACCTGTCTCAGGCTGTGCACCCATATCCCACACCAGGAAAAATTTTTAGGGAAACATATCAGGTTTTTACGTTAAAGACAGAGTGAGCTGTGACCTTCTCTGTCATTTGGGTCCCCATAAGACACCAGTTTTAAGTGTATTTTTGAGTAGTTTCTAGATAGCCACATAGTTATGGAATGTATTTTCTTGCCTAAAGCGTTTGTGAGAGAGGCAAGCGGACGCCTTTCCCAGGACCTTGCTAGGAATAACATGTACGGCACTTACAACAGCAATTGCTTTTGTGTATGCTACTGTTTTTCATTTGCTGCCTTGCTCTTACATTACCCCCAAACACAAATTTGAGCACGGTCTCTTCTGTCTGCTCCCTCTTTATGGCTGCTGCCTGTCCCTGTCCCTGGTGAGTCCTGGTGATTTCAGACCTACAGGAGTCCTTCAGAGAGGGGATCCGTCTGTCAGACAAAATGAGAGAGGTAACAGTAGTATCTTGTGGCTTGGGAGGTTAAGGTGGGGAAGTAACCTTACAGCCCAAGCCAATGAGCTACGGACTCATCCCCTTGTCCTGTGTGTATTCTCAGGTACAGGAACTGACAAACTTTGGCGACTGAAAAGTTCAGGCACTTGAGTGCAGCCCCTGTATGAGGTTTCCCTGACAAGTTTCCTCTTTTACAAGAAATGGAGATAGTATAGCAAAGAGTGCTCCAAGGGTTTAAGGGAGAGATGTCAAGCCCAGGAGCATGCCAGAAGGTATCCAGAATGAACATGCCCCAAACATCTGCACTTTTAGATTCGATAAGGACCTGCACTATGAATACAAATAAGTTTCAACTTCATATATCATCCGTGGACAGTTTTCAAAGTTAGTCTAACAAAATAAAGATCTGAGATTCATCACCCAACAATGTTACATTACATAGTGAAAAGAACAAATATTCAGTCACTGAACAACTAATCGTTGGATGAAACAAGGGTCTTCTGGAAAGGAAAAAAAAAGAAGTCTATCATCATCTAATAGAGACGTCATAATGCAGGAGTATGGGTGGAAATTTCAGCAACTGCTCTCTTCTGTCACTTGACTTGCAATTTTAACTGCCGTTTAGCAGGGATGTGTTGGTTTCATCTTCTTTACACTTTCTCATAACTTGTATTTAAAATGAAATGTCATAATTTTGGGGCACCACTGCAACATCTATATAACTGATCTGCGGCACCATCAGTCCTGGCCCAGTAGCAAAAAATATTCCACTTTCCTCTGTGTGGATCAGAAAGGAAAGGCAACATTCACTCAGCAGCTGGCTTTGCTGCTGCTTGCTGCCAGAGGGAGGTGGCATAACTAACAGCTTCTGGGTTCTGTTCCAGCTTTTGCATGACACTGTTCTCTAATGTTCTTTAACACTGTTAAAACAACATACTTTGCCTAATCTCCTTCTCTGAAATAGCTGAACTATTTTGTCTGAATGTTTTGAATAAGATTCTGTCTGATGCATAAACCTACTGTGGAAAATTTCAGTCCAAACATTTCAGTTTCGGCCAAGTTATAAGCAATTCAAAAGAACGCAAGACATCTTTATAGGGGATGTTGTCAGCTCAAACGCCACAATCACACCCATCACCCACATACACAGACATGTATAATATACACAGACATATACATAGCCACTCAGGAAAAAGCAGATCTTGTTGGGATCCTGTGTTGCATTTTTTCCCCCAAATAATTTAAAACTGATAATAGTTAAGACTGCAAAATATGAACTTCACTGCTTTGCAAAGCCTTGACAGTGATGGAAAAAGGCATGAAAAATAAAAAGGTATATTTTTCAGTCAAAAAAGATTACTTTTTTCTAATAGAAAACTAAAGTGCAGTCTATCAAATATTTTCTATTAATCATGCAAGTTTATAAAATTCTCTTAATAGCCTTTACTTTACTTCTTTTATTTCAAAATAATATACTTCCAGCTATCACCCATCTTCATTCCGAGCTTAAAGAAGAATGAAATTATTTTTACATAGCCTTTTTTTTTCTGAGTGCTCTGCATATTTTATCTGTACAGTATTCTACTGTAGATTAAAAAAAAATTGAATAAACCTTTACCCTTACTTTACAATCACAAAAAGTAGGAAAGAAATCATAAGAAATAAGAAGTCTGAATATTTGTCTTGGAAGATGTCTGTGACTTTTCCTATGGATCAAGAAATTAAAATGCTTACTAATAATTTCTATTTAATATTAATCTTCAATGACATGCTTCACTGAGATTTTCTTTTTCTAAACAGAAATGTGTGTAGGATTTATTGTATTACACTCAGATATTTCTTTTGACATAAATATGAATTACTTGGGAAAAAAACCCATTATTTATCCTTCTTCCTTTTCCCACTTCTCATCTTGCATCCTTTGAATCGAGCATATACTTCAGCCTTTTCCTAGGTGAGGAAAAAAAGCCTGGCTTGAGTGCACGCATATGTATATGGACACTTGATTGCAAGGGACTTCCTACATTGCTGAGTTCAGGCTCTCATTACAAGAGTCTTCACGTCACACTATCCCTTTCATCAAGATACCTAATATCTGTCATAAATGCCAATATGGATTCATTCTGATATTCCAAGGGAGGCCAATAACAAGGACAACAGAGGTCGTGTGAATTAAAGAATTTTCCATAAAATGCAGCTCTAAAGAATCATCAGTTCAGCGTTTTCTGTCCTGCAAAATGTTGTGGAGTCCTGTTAGCTCTAGAAATGACACAGGAATCTCAGTCAAGGAAAAATAAGCTCCTGGTGTTTTCTCTTTATAGGCGGTACTTCTGAGCAAGCTATTCTGGCATCATGGCCTCGGTAATTTTCCTTTTTAGCTATGATATTGTAGATAGCACTTCTAGACAGACAGCAGTATAATAGTCTGCTACTGGCCTAGAACAAGAAATTCATAGTATGAAGTAGATTTTACCATCTGTTGCCTTGCAGTATGAAAACTGGTCATGATTTCATTCTGAACTAGTCTCCTGTTTCTTTCTTAGGTATACTCGGTAGCTTAAAATTGAAAGCTTGGGAAGTTTTAAATGTAGCTACATTATTCAGGGAAAAGGAAAAAAGTATGCTCAAGTTCTTTATATACTTATGTTAAACCCTATATCCTAATTGTATTCTACAGTATGTAATTGAAATTTTTCCCACCTGCCTTTATAATTTACATACTCCTTGGTTTTCAGATGTACCCCGTGTTATATACAAAACAATAATATGCTGTCAGAACTTCAGTAAATTAATAATTCTGTACACCAGAACAAACGTCTTGCTGTGAGGGATTTTGTGAATTTCAGCTTACTAATATCCCTGGATCATATTCATTTTCCAGGAAGTTGGGCCTGGGGGGGAAGTTGGGGGTTGGACTAGATGACCTTTGATGGTCCCTTCCAACCCAAGCCATTCTATGATTCTATGAAGTGTTTGCATTTCACACAACAGTCTATGTGAACTTTTCACTCTACAATATTAGAGGTTTGAAGCTTTGACTATAGAGATAGGCTTTTTAAGTGTCTTGTCAGGTAATGACCATTACAAATCTTTTAGACTTCTTGGAAAGAAGCAAAATGAAAAAAACAAAAAAAACAAACAAACAAAACCCCCCAAAAACCCACAACAAAAAAATCCCAAACCAAAAGTACAGTTAAACATTTGAAATGTGAAGAATTAAGCTTTCCATTTTATCATTACTTCCCTCTCTCCACAGCTTTTAGTGTCCTGGCTGAAAGACTTGTCCATGACCCTGAAAATACTAGCTACTTCTTTTGAATGGAAAAAAAAAACCAAAACCAACCTAAAATGAGCTGCAATGTCTGTTCTCTCTCTTATTGTCAGAGTTGACAACAACCCATTAGCACATACAATACAAACAGAAGTATTGCAAAGATAGAAAACACAGATTTTTTTTTCTAAAGCTGACTTACTTGCCACCTCACTGCTGGAGAAAAGCAAACCCAACACAGGCCTTTACCAGCCTTAACACAACATCTCTTGTGGAGCACTAGCTGTGTGCTGCAGTGAGGCAATGGTAAGGTTTCCTGCAGTAACTTTACTGCAGTAAAGTTTCCACGGATGAGGGAGTTGGGGACAGACCACGTACAGTTGCAGTTTCTACCGCCTGTGCCCCATGATGGGCTTCTGCTGTGCTGTGTTCTTTTGTTCTGCATCTGGGTTAACTTGAAGGCATCATCTTTCTACATAACAGATTTTGTCAGCTGAGACCTGTACTAGCAATGAACTATTTAAATCTTTGTTTTCTTTAGTCTCTCTGGTCATCGGTGCAGAGAAGTGTGCAAAAGATAATGACTTACTTTGACAAGCCTGAATTTTATTAAACTGAAGGTGAAAAAAGAAGAAAGAGGAAAGAAAATAAATTGGTGGTGAAAGGAAAGGAGAGGTAAGGAAGATCTGACTGGAATAACGCAAGTCTTAAATTCCAGGTGTTGTTCAAGACTACAAGGAAGCAGGTAGCACTGGTGGTGTCTTTTCTGTCTCTCTCTCTCTCTCCCAGCCTTTTCATAAGGCTTTTACTTTCCCACACTAGCAAAGCCCCAGGGCTCTCAGGACAGATCTCAGTGCTGAAGCTGGGGCGTGAGATCTGGGTCTGAAAGTTAGGCATAGTGTTTGTAATCGTAACAAACCTTGCTAAATCCTGTTGCTTACCCTTCCTGCAATGGTAGCAGTGGACAGAGTAGTCTTTCCTTCCCCTAGATTAATTGCTAGTTAGGCCTGCTTTATAACATAACAACTCTGATCTACTGTTTTCTGATGTCATGCTATTTTATTTCTTTATGGTATAGTCCTTGGGTTATATGAAGAGGCATTTTTGTTTGTAATATTTTCTTTTTCTGCCTTCTAGTTTTTCTAATTAGTCCATGCTATTACTATGTAGTAAGCTATGCGGGATGCTTCTGTTTCTGAGGCCAAAACTGGAAATACAGGTCTCAGTCCAGAAGCCACAGCTACTGGTTGTGGGAGTGTAGCACCTGCATAAACACATGATGAATCTTAGGTTATTGAGAAAAGAAAGGGCTATTTGGTGGACAATCAATAACCACTATTACTCCTAAGCTACTCATTGACACAGCAGCACAGGTTTCAGAGGAGTCACCTGTGATGATCTCTGTCCTTCTGTCATCCTGCAAGTCCTCACTGGGGCTCTCAGTAGATGCTGTGGGACCTCAACCTATCTCCTGGAATTTTCCAAAGTCTTAATTCTGGACAAGATGGTTGTTATTATGGGGAGTAACTCCCCCTTTCCGAAGTGGTGCTGGGGAGCAGTAGCTCTGCCATACCCTGCCTGCAGGTAACCTTGCACTGGTCACAGAAAGGGCAACAATGTGAAAGGGAGGATCTGCTCGTCCTCCCATCTGCATCCTCCCACCTGTGTCTGCCCACCAGTTTCTGAGTATGCTCTTCTGCTGAGGAATTCTGCTTTTCTCACTGGAGAAATAGTAGAGCAGAATACAGATAATAATAACTTGAAGCTTTCAAAGAAAAATCCCAGCTACGTTTTTCTTTTTATTCCTCTCTCTCTCTCTCTCTCTCTCTCTCTCTTAAAATTGAAGCAGGGCTTCTGGGTGTTCACTAAACAGCTTATATCTAATGGGAAGAGTATTGTATTTTGCAACAAATGAGCTGGCAAATAGAAAATTATGCCAAGAAATTGAAAGATAATGGTCTGTAAGCACAATAAAGATGGACACTGCAGTAATGCAATCCAGTTCTTTCGGTGAAGCAAGTGAATGTTATTCCTTAAAGTTACGTGGTTTCTGGGTACCCTCACCCCAGCCTTCTGGGGTTTCACATTGTTAATTTTAGCTACTCTCAGTTGCGTAACTGTTCCTTTTAGCTTGTGACTCTGGAGTCAACCTGAGGTCAAGCTGCATCCTGCTGGAGGCTGACATGTAAATAAGTATGAGACAGTGTTTCCTAACGTAGATTCTTTGGAAGATCAGAAGCAATGCTACAGGCTTTCTCTTCTGTCCTTTGCTTCCCAGTAGGTTACTCAACATGCAATTTATTTTTTGAAAATATCTGTGATGTTCCTTGAATACACATTGTTATTTCTAACTTTGCTGCTGCAATGAAAAATGTTTCAGTTCACTGAATCACCAATGATTCCATATACCTTGAATATACTGCTGATATGTAACACATTAAGATAACCATCACATACACATTAAAATAATTTTATCCATTAAAACAACAAAAATATAAAAATACTTTCCTAAGAGTATGGTGTATGGCAATGGCAATTAAAATCTCAATATGTTTCATCATGAGTAAACCCACAGAATGTAACAATCCAGCAAAGTGCTGGCAAGATCTGTTTATATTTCTAGAAACCTTTAAATATGTTCTGTAAACTGAAAAAGCAAAAGAAATTGTGCTACAGGCACATCTTCAAAAATATAGGGAATCAAATAATGCTCTAACAAGGAAATGACAGAGCAAACCAATAGTTTTCAAGATAAGGAACATGACAAAAATAAGAAAACGTTCTACAGCAACTTAGCACGTAGTTAAAACAATCATCAAGAAATCCAAATCTTCCAACTTGAAACCTTCCTGTTATTTACAAACTTAGCACTCGGAAATTTCACTTTCAATATGCAAGCAGAAATGTCACCTTCATTTTTCTCCCTGAATGTTATATAAATCATGAAATTATAATTTCCAATTTGGTAAACAAAGCAGACAGTTAGCAGTTGCTGTTGTGATTGATGGTAAAATCATACATAGGCCTCGGTTGTCTGAAGTTTTCCTGAAAGAAGAAAACCTGAGCTCTTCTTCCTTCTGTTCAGTATTTTGCCTGTTTCTGAGTAATGTTCTTAATACTCCAGGACCTGTGTTGCTGAATGGGAGGAGATGAACTTCTAGAAGGTGTAGTCTTCCTTAAATGCATATGGTTCTATCCAATGCAATAATTTATATAATACTTTCCTCTTGCTTAGAACTGATTTGCTGTTACAATTGACAGCATTTTGCAGTTGTTTGCAGTGTAAAATCCCCAAAATGAATGAGTGTACATCAGAAGTGAATGTCTTACTTTTTTCTGTTCTTTCACACAATCTATGACAGGTGAGATTAATATATTTTAGTTTTTGCAACAGTCTGTGTTTCTTTGAAGTACAGCAGAATTTTTCTACCTTGATCTCATTAGTGAGAAGGGAAGGAGATAGCCTTCAGCTTCACTACACCATTTAGGTGGCTACCAGCTGTACCTTCAGATGTTCAGGCCCACCAAGGAAGATCTTAACTATCAGCTGTCATAGTGCCCATCTGTGTTCCTGAGACTCAGAGCAGCACATACTTTCTGAAAGCCAGACAGCTAATAATGCTGATGCTTTCTCCCATTGCTACGAAGCACTTATAACCAAGTAAGGCTAGGTATGATGAGAAGAGGGACCATTTCAAAATCATGTATGGGTGCAGCATGTCACAAAGCATCTGTGAGAGAGACCCGCAGGACGAATGCCAGAAGAATTGCTATTAGTACTTGGATCTCAAGTCTGATTTTGTTCTTAGTGTCTTCTACCAGCGCCTTTTAAGGACACTCAAGAGTACCACTATGCCTTCTTCTCACCCCTCACAACACACTTTTTCCCTTCCTCCCGCGTGCTCGTGCATCACTCCACAACAATGCACACTTCTCTGCGCCATGCAGAATCCTTTCTACATCGGTGTTGAGTGAACACAGAACTGAGGAAAAGCATTTTCAAATGCTGTGACTGGGCAGGACTAGGGACAAGTGAAGACCTAGTCCATCCTTGTTATGAAGCTCAATGTTCATACCAATGTACCAACATAATGAAGCTAATTGTCTTGTTTCACTGGCAAGATTACTGGGTTTAGCTGAGAATGGATATAGGAGGTATAAGAAAATTTGTCAGACCTCTCATATCCAATATATACTGAGATAATTTCCCAGTGCTTCCCTGTATGTTATTATAACGTATTATTTCAATTAACAAATTAGAAAAAACACTCATTTTAATAGGAATATCAGATACTTACTATCCTGCATTTATGTATAAGGCACGTACAGTTTTGGTAGTTGCAATTAATTTTAGAGTTTAGACACTTTAAAAAGATTCTTAACTTAATTAGCTTTGAAAAATCTGCAGGTTTTGACTTTAATGATCACACATGTAAAATAGCATACCTAAGTCTGACAAGATGTTATTTGTCTTTATAGCTGAAAAATGTTTTTAGCCAACCACAGAATATACTGGGGTTTGATTTTTTGTGAGGGTTTGTGGGTTTTCTTCAGAAGGCAAGAAGTGACAATATATTTTAGCAGAAATTTGTGAGTATACACACCGACAAACAAACAAAAAGCCCATTTTATTTTGTTTTAGAGATTATGTGTTGCTTGACATTTTAAAGTATTAAACTGCAAAATTATTGCTTGCAGCAACTATAAATATTTCTTGCCCACTATGTTTCCATGGCAACTGTGCTAATTTATTCAGAGACCTTTGCATTTTTTTAATTTAAGAGAAACAATAGTATCTGTACTAAAACTCCTCATAGGTTTGACATTTTGGTCCTTTTTGAAAATAAAATGTGCCATGAATTATTTTTAGACATAAGCTACATTATTATACAGAGGGCGGAGAAGACGTTTAAGATGTCTTTTGGTAGATTTATATTGCATACGGTTTTTATGCATAGATATAGATAAATACAAAATTAGCCCCAGAATAATGGTTCAGAAGTTGAGAAGGTACTTCTATTCTCAGCCAGTCTTAGCCTTTGAACTGAAATATCTCACACCTCGTGTCATCTCAGAGATAATACTTCTTGAACATTTTCAGTTGTCCTATTGTTCTGCTTTAAAAAAAAAAAAAAAACCACCACCCTTTCTTTATGTTTTCAGAGCAATCTAGTCTCTGTACCACTCTTTGCCTTTGTTTTCAAGTCTCTAATATGCCCAATATTTGAGACTGTTCAGAGGGAGGAAGAGCATTTAGGTAACATTTAAGTATTTTAGAACAGGTGTGCAAAATCATAAAAAGAAATTATTTTACACGTGCTTGTCCTTAAGATCTAATCAACACCTGGCACGGAGAGAGGGAGAAAAGGTATAGCACAAAGATATTTACTTCTCTCCTCTTTCCTTGGAAACGTTTACAGCATCAAAGACTGTCATAAGCAGTGGCTCGTGTCCAAAATGGAACACAGAACCAGATTCCCTTCCAGGTACCTGTATCTTATAGCAAATGCCTTCTGTTCATGGTGTTCATCAAAAGGAGTTTAAAAACGGTTTTCCCTTCGGTCAGATGCACGCCACATTGGGAGGGCAGTATTGCAAGCCTTGTGCAGCTGTTGCTCATGTCACATATACTCTGTGGCTATATCAAGGAGTTCAGCCCCCAAGGGTGTCGATTAAAAGCTTTGTGGGAGCAGCAAATTCCCTTTAAAAATAGGCATTTGTCCCCTGAACATAAATAAGAGTAAATTGATAGGTGTAAAGGGAGTAAGTTCTATTAATACCACTTTTTTATCCTGAGCTCAGAATCAAATTAAAGGATTCAAAATTTCATTGCCTTTTTATAACCATTAGTATAATGCTGTTTATTTCAGGTGCACCAAAAGGTGGATTCGATATTGAAAATCACCGACTGCCGAGAAACCTTTGTACGCGTAGCTTTTGACTGCAGACAAGGATGTTTTTGAAAGACAGAATAATTTTAATTGAAAATTCAATCTGCATGTCTAATCCCTGGAACTACTGGTTGCTGGTGGCAAATAAGTAATCTAAAAAAGTACTGGAGTATTCAAAATCCTTTCTCTAAGAAACTAAAATAAACCAGTTAACAGCTTACATATTCATACTGCAAGGGGATGATAGACATTGTAAAGTTCATCCACTGAGTTTATATGCACACAGGTAGCCGAAATTTAAAATCTGCATCAATTTACAGAGATCAATTAGGAAATCACCTTATTATTCAAACTCTGCAACAGAAATACCTTTTTTTTCATTTTCATTACTGTAACTATACAAAAGGAGTTTCATTCAGCTAGCAAATGAGATTACTTGATGTGTAATTTCTCATGACTGCAGCAGTTTTAAAGACTGAACCTCCAAACATACTCCCAATGGGGTGCATGTCTATGTGATATTAAACAATTATGAGAAATAAGCCCAGCTGCAGAATTAGACAGTAGTGTTCAACTCAGATGTTATTTGGTTATTTGCACTAATGATCACAACAATATCTAGCAGTCCAGCAATAGCGTTTTGTCACATATGTTGTACGTGCGTATGTTAAAGGACTCTTTATCTTCTTTATTTAGTTGATAAACTTGTCAGAGCGAAGACTGAGTACAGGAAAGCAGATATTGCCATGATCCTCAGTTTACTGCCAGACAATTGAAACACAAAGAGATTAAACACCATGCCTAAGGTCATATAGCAAGTTTGACTCCAGTTCCCCTAAATCTTACTTTTCTTAACCAAATTAGTTTCCTTGTTGTCTAACACTTTATCTAGTAATTGCTTTGTTTATTGTTCAGGCTGAGCACTGTCTATGGATACAGCATGTGGGAAATAATGACAATTTCAGCTGATCGAATTAACCTAGAAACACATTTGTGGTGATGATTTCTAAATCAAGGCTTTAGTAGCTTTTATATGGACAACTATAAAAAAATCACTGGAGAGCAAATAATATGTAACTTTTCATCTGTGCAAGAAAAAGTTCCAGAGGTATAATTAAGTAATCAATTTGTGACTGTCCTGGTTTTGGCTGGGATAGAGTTAATTGTCTTCCCAGTAGCTGGTACAGTGCTGTGTTTTCAGTGCCGTATGAGAAGGATGTTGATAACACCCTGATGTTTTCGGCTGTTGCTCAGTCGTGTTTAGACTCAGTCAAGGACTTTT
>JAVKLA010000053.1:19933400-19955172 GCA_034782735.1 Sagittarius serpentarius
CCCATCCCACTGGGTGGGGGGGAGCGAGTGAGCGGCTGCGTGGTGCTGAGTTGCTGGCTGGGGTTAAACCACGACAGTGACCCATAATTTTTTAACAGTTTTCAAAAAGCCATGGTTTAAAGTGTGGATCCGTCTTGAGGACTGCTGCATGTTAAAAAAACTGAAAGCCCTCTTAATTTTTCCTCTTAGGCATTCAATTTATCTTAGAAGGAGGGAGCTGGTTTTCATGCTGTAGGATCAGCTTTACGCCTTCAGATTAAAAAGCTGGGAGACCATTCAGATAGTCTATCTGAACCATACCCTAATACAAAATGATACAAATACTAATAGTATCCAGTTCAGGAATTCATATCATTGCTTCAAGCTCAGCTGGCAGACAAACTCTGTATTAAACTGCTGGGTATGACATATTTAGCTCCAAGGTACTTTCATATCCCTTTAGAGGTACAAACTGTATTTTCAGCCTTGTGTGCCTTCAGCGATCAAAGGTAGAAAATGACATGTATCTGTCAAGCTGTTACACTGTCTTACACTATAACTTTACATGGGACATCTCAGAGAGCTTCCAGCAAACATCACCGTTGATGAACACAGGACCTATTGGTCTTTCCAGCTTCCAAGATCCGAGATGTCCTTAGACTTCCATTTAAACAGAATTGACAGGTGAGCTAAAAAAATTTCCAGTTCTATGTTTCTAGTAAAGACAAGTGGGCTTATAGGATCATGGGATAATTCAGGTTGAAAGGGATCACAGTGGGTGTCTAGTACAGCCTCCTGCTCAAAGCAGGGACAGCTTTGAGGTCAGGCCAAGTTGCTCAGGGCTTGACCTAGTTGGGTCTTGCTGATCTCCAAGGGTGGAGACTGCTCAACCTTCCTGGCCACCCCACTCCTCTGCTGGACTGTCCTCATGCAGTAAAAGCTTTTCTTTACATCCAGCCCAAACATTTTTGTTTCAGTTTATGACCCTTGTCTCATTCTCCCACTATGCACCACTGCAAGGAGCCTAGTTCTGTCATCTTGATCACGTCACCATAGTTATGGGAGGATGCTGCTGGGTGCCCTGAAAGTCATCTCTCTCCAGGCTGAACAAGCTTCTGTCCTTCAGCTTCTCATGGGGCAAGTGTTCCTGCCCAGACCAGCTTGGTGACCCTCTGCTGAGTTTGCTCCAGTTTAGCTACATGTCTTGCATTGTGGGACCCAGCACTAGACATGGTACCTTGCTGTGGTCTAATCACCACTTCCCTCAACCTATTGCCTCTTGAGCTCAGCCTGTTCAAGCAGTCCAGGAGTCTGTTGGCTTTCATTCCTTCTAGGACACACAGCTCACGTTCAGCATATGGAGGTTTAAGTTTCAATAAACTGGTTGGTTTCAAGAAAACTTTAAAACCAGCAGAAATAACTAGCTATGTCTTTGGCTGAATTAGTTTACTCAATTATTTTTCATTTAGATTTGCACCGTTGGGTGCTTTTGGCTCTGAGCTCTTTCTCAGAAACCAGCCAGAAACAAGGTGGCCTTAGCTAAGGACCTTAGTTCGTAGGGGTAGCAAAAGGTTTGGCTTCAGTTACTGCAGAGTTACAGTCCTTTCTGGGTAACAGCAGTACCATCAGAGACTGTGAAATTTCCCTTGTGGAAATCTGTCAAAAAAAAAGGTAATTTCCTATTTTAAATGTTAATCTGTGCTTAGCTCTGCAGAAAATAATGTCTGTTAAAATCTGCAGAGATTTTACATATATATATATATATTTGCTATACACTGTTCCTTCATGGTAATTTGTTGCCTTTAACTGATTTTCCAATTAATTTTTTTTATATATTTCTCTCAGTTTTGCTCTTTTCTATCTTTTCTTCCTGCCTTTGTTTTCTCCTTTCCCTTTTCCCTTTCCCTTTCCTTTTCCCTTTCCTTTCCCTTTCCCTTTCCCTTTCCCTTTCCCTTTCCCTTTCCCTTTCCCTTTCCCTTTCCATTTCGACCCAAAACAGACATTTGTCCATCAGGAAGTGAACTGAGGGCTAAGATATTCATATAACACCACAACATCATTGTATACTAGAGTTTTTTAAACTAATTTGAGTTGTATTAGAGTCAGTGCCGAAAAACTCCACAACTCTGGACTACTCAATATTTTGTTTCACTCACTTATATTTTGTGTGCAGAAATTTAATTACATGGACACATTTTTCAACAATTAATTTTACCTCTGGCCAGCTTATATGTCAACTGAGTTCAACCATGCTGAATAATTAATTTTAGCTACATTCTATATTATGACATAGACATGTCCTGAAGGCACAGTTACCAGAAATTTCTCAGATGGATCCCTGTTTCTCAGGTCTGTTCTTACTAGAAGACCCCAAAGAGGAGGATATTTTTCTCTTGGACCAAATTGTTGGAGGTGCAATAATTTGCCACTGACAACCTTAACAGAAATTCTTCATAAAGTTACTCACATAAATGTGTTCAAGATTTATTAGAAAACTAGGTCACCAAGGAGGTGTACTGAGACCCACAGCTATTTTGTAAGTAATTTGCAGTACCAAAAAATGTTATGCTGTATCGTAACTGATTTTTAGGTGTTCTCCAGCATATATGTAAACCATTAGGGAGTGAGAGTTGTACTTTTCTTTAAAATACCTTATTTACACCACTATACTGTCACTGATTAATGAAGGTACTGTTAAACCAGTGTAACTGGAACTTACTCAGGCTCCATCAGCGTGGCACAGAATAATGCAAAGATCTTAATTCTGCTTTTTGTTTCATTGCTGAGCAAAATGAGTAAGAACTCAATTTAAATACCCATTATCATGTGTACCGATCCATTGTAAGTCATGAAAGATACTAAAAAATGCAGAGACAGGCACAGATTCTGCTCTCAGTCCTGTCAGTGCTACCATCACTCTCTGCAGCAAAGAGATGCTCCCTTGGGATGATGACACTGGCTGGCGGCTGTCTTTCAAATGGCCAACAGAGATGTCAGCCACAGAGGCTGCTTTGAACAGGAGATCGTCTGGCTGATTTAGGAAATGGTACTTCAAAAGTTCAAAGGCCTGTAAGTCATTCCTGACATGATAGGCTACACAAGTCAGTAATATGACTGGTAACCACTGTGAAAGGGAAACACTGAAGAATATTTCATGGTTTATCAGCTCACATTTTGAAGATATTTGCAACCAGTAACACTTTTTTTCCCCAGATATGAAGACAAATTTAATTGCAACTTGGGGAGGAAGACAAATATTTCTAATCATGCACCAGAAGCTAGAAAACAAAAAAAACCACAACAAAATAGCACTCTTTTCTAACATCAACATTATAAGTGAGTGAGACCATTGCTACAAACAGTACATGCCTGCACTAAACCACCCCTGCAGTCTGAACTCTATTGTACTTTTACTGATCAGCGTTAGATTTGCAGACATGCTCACTAAAATGGCTTGAGTGAGGGTATTTATTCTTGTGACAGTAGAAATTCTTCCTTGTGTGCCCATTAACACGTACTGGCTTTTTGCATATTAAAAAAAAAAGATGTTAGAGAACAGAGAAAGAATTCAAAAGTTTCCAGAGTCATTGATATTTATGGTCAAAAATAATAACAAAAAGCCCATAAAAAGAGGAGTGACCAAAAAATGGCAAAGGAAGCACCTCTAGGGTGCTCCTTTGGGCTCATGCCATTCTACTACATGGTGCACACAGTGCACATGCTTCAGCGTTCAGAGGTTTCTGCTTCCCTACAAGTGTGATGCTGGCGGATGTCCAGGGAAGACGCATGGAATCAGATCCGCATTCTCTTGCTGTAGACCCTTGCTTGGTCCCAGAGCACTGCAAGATGCTGCACAGGTGGCAAGGAACTTGTGCAGTGCTGCAAGGCAGACAAATACAGCACTTGTAAACCTGACTAACAGGCACCTACTTGTGATTAGCTTTATATGATGCAAATTAAGTTATAGTTCACTAGCTATTAAATGTAGTATGAATTTTTTGTTCGCTCTTTATACAGAAAGATATATATGTGCAATTTGTGCATGTAAATAATTTTTTGGAAGCAGACAAGAGGACTGAAAACATCAGCAACAAGTATGCTTGACATGTTCTCTCCTAAAGCCTCTCGCTCCAAGTCAAAGTAGTGATGTGATGTGGAAGAAGTCAACAAAAGAAGTCGCAACAAAGCTGTGAAGAGGGAGTTTCCGTTTTAGTATAGCCAGTCTTTACCTGGCTGAGCTGCACAATAAGCTAAAAGCACTAGAGAAAATTCAGATAAGGGTGTTTAGGAGCATCACCTCTGAGTGTCTTTCACATTTATTCTTCCAAAAGATTGTAAAATCTCCATCACCCTATCCGAATTCTATCCTATTAAAGCCATTAAAGTTCTTACAGTTTTGCATAGCAACAGTTATAGCACAGTACATGACCTACAAAATAATTTTTAAAAGATCTTTCTGCTTGTGCTCTGCTAGGCTTATTGCTGCCCCAGATATATGCTGCAGGCCAGAAAACTGTTTGTCACAACAGAAGGCAAGCAATTTCTTACAAATGCTACTATGAGCACTTACCAAGCTTTAGGTAACCCTTGGTCTCTAAGTGTCAAACTGCAAGAGAATCTGACTTGAACTCTTGATTAACCCACTCAAAACAACAGAAAAAAATATATTTCCTAATGCAATTATTCCAAAATAGGAAGCAATAGAGCTATACAGGGACTCTTGAACAAGTACCCACATTATTTTTTTCCTCTGCCTACCTACACACATGGCTCTGTGTGCAAAGGGAGAGTGAAAAGTCGCAGACTAAGTTTATCGGTTATTTTCAAATACTTGTAAAGCTGAGTGCATGAAGGGAAGGAGGGAAAGGAGAGGAAAGGGAGGGAAGCATGGAGGGAAAAAGGAAATGGTGGAGGGAAAAAGGAAATGGTGGAGGGAAAAATGAAATGGTAGAGGGAAAAAGAAGACAGATTGTACCTGCGCCAGTGGAATACAGAAAGCAAACAGAACAGAAAGAAAAATAACATAGGACAGTATAGTAATTGTGCATACCAGTTTAAGAGAAGTTCTGGAGTGCAGAACTATGAGTTTTGCAGGGAGCAGACAGATGTGTGAAAGAATCAAGGAAAAGAACAGGGTGCGAGGGAAGAACAAGATTTGCCATGGGTTTGTATAGGCCTAAAATAATTGAGATCTCAGTGTAATGAGGGACCTTAATGTCAAGGGAAGCATTACAAGTCCATAAAGATAAACTTATACATGCAATGTTACAAAATTAAAATAGCTCTGCAAGTCCCAGTGCCTAAATGAAACACCCAGATAAGTTCATGTGCCTATATCCCATATATATAACTATATGCCATGAAGAGTTACCTGTCAGTGTACTTTTCTGAGATTTAACAAAGGATAGGGAAAAAATGCAGTAAAATAAGTCACACTACAGCTCTTGGTAGGGAACAAAAGGAGATCCGTTTCTAAAGGGCATGAAAGTCATTTTTATAAATTCCAAAGCAGGCTAAGGAGGACATATTAGATATAAAAAAACCCAAAGGAGTTTCAGGGTATACTACTGAAAAGTTGCGCTGAGAAGTGCATTGTCCAAACCCTGTCATCACAGAATGTAAGCCCAAGCAGGTTTCTCTAGTGTGCAGACATGAGCCTATGAATACTAAGACAGAGCAAACAGTAAATAAGCCCAATAGGTTAAGTGGACAAAGTACTTCCTATATAATATCTTGGGCTATCAACCACTGGTACCTAATGTTTTCTGGCGGAGTAAGGACATTGAAATCTTGAGGTTTTTCTGCACATTTACAAGGTTATTATTAAGTGACTCCATTTAACTATTGTGCCAAATTGTCTTTTTAGTTCCAGATATGCACATTATTTGAATTGTAATATAAATACATGTACTGATACTTTCTTTACTACACACTGTTTACTAAACTGCATATAAATGCATTTTTCTAAAATGCGCATTTCAGTGCATCACCTCTTGTGCAAAATTAAGTCAGGCAGTATTCATAAGATGTTCAAAGGAGACTGAAATCAATCCTAAGGTACCCAACTGATTTACAGGATTATGGATCAGGTCCCAAATCAATCATTGATTTAAAAAAAAAAAAAAAGAAAAAGGAAGTGCAATAGACTTTTCAATTTGAAAGACAAAATAAATCCTCCAGCCTTTTCTTTGTATGCTTCTGAGCCCTGACCATGTCCAACTTACATATTAGGGCATATATGTCACTCACACGCCTTGGTTTCCCCAGAAGAGAAATGATCACGTGACCAAGCCTGAAACTACAGCTATATTTTTTAAAAGTTTTTTTCTCTAGATTCCCAGGGAAATAGGATCATACACTGCAATGTACACCTAAAATCAGGTTACACATAGTGTATGTTATGAAGGTATGGTTTTCTTTTTTTAAATACAAAGTACACAGAATGCTACATTATAATAGCCTTTATTTGGTTCACTACTAGTGTCTGTGTGAGAAGATATTTTTTTCAGGAACTTCAAGTATTTAAGCATCTGCACCTCCACATTTTTTCTTCAGTTTGACTCCTTCCACTGTTCAGGTCTTTTTTAAATATCCATGAATAAACCACGTCCTTCCCCTGTTCAGATCTTTTTAAAATACCCATTAATAAACCATGTTACCCAGCACAGTACTTGATTCTGTACTCTGTAAGAAACTCTTATAAGTATTAAAACCAAGGCCCCTATGCTCAGTTCAATCTAGCCAAGCAAGAAGGAGGTAATAAGGTCCAGAGAAGGTATGACAAAGACCAGGATTAGCACATCCATCAGTCTGAAATGGTCAGCCACTGTAACATAAAATAAATAATTGAATGAATTGGATGAAAAAGAAATGACCGGAAAAGGTGTAATGTCTTTTCATAGCCATGCAGAAAATAAAGTAGAGTTGGGTCTTTCTCCATCTTTGGGGTTAGGGTAGAAAATAGAGGATGCATCATCTGACAAAATTTTGTAATTGCTGAAAGGGAAGCTAATGTTATGCACTTGCCAGGTTGTTTTTTAGTTAATGTTTTTAATTGCAAACTAGCAAAATAGAATTACTAATTTCATAAATGCTCTGTTTGGATGGAACAGAATGTTTTATTGAGCACACAGAATGTTCTCCTACTCATTTTAGCACTAGCTTCTAGCTTTATCTGAGGAACAATATCTTAGATCAGAACATTTTGTTATTGTTAATGACAAAAAAGCAGTATTATTAATTTACCAAGGAGTAAACTGGTGTGCAGTTTCACATATCAAGTCCAAACACACGAGCATGTATTGTTTGTAAATAAAAATCTCTTGCAAGCAATTTCTGAAAAGCAGCTTTGGGACAAATTTATTGTAGCGAAACCCCTGTTAGATTTCTTACAGCTTTTATTTATAGTTAATCACCAGATCATTCCTTCATATATCGAAGCTCTGCATGGCCTGTGGCCTTGCCCTGCCCACAGGTCTGGGTGAGACGGGGGGCATTCCCCTCCCCAGCTCACTCTGCTCCCTGCGGCCCTTGTGGGGCAGAGCTAAGCAGGGCCGAAGGACTCACCCGCTCCTCTCACACTTCTTCCCACCCCACCAGCAGTGTCACCAGGACCTCACAGGCACTGCTGAACTCTGGCATGTAACCACAAAGTCAAACAAAGCAGGTACAGATGGGCGCACTTAAAGTAATATAAATAATCCTATAGATGAGTCCGTAGTTAGTGAACCTCAAAAGTTTTCCAAAGCACTCGGGCGCAGAGTTAATTCAGTACCTAACGCAGCAAGGAGGCCCTCTCGTTTTCCCTTAGCCCCTCGGCCCCAAATGGAAGAGCAGGGCTGGAGACGTGCCATGACCAGGCAGGGAGACTTCCCGAGGCAGACCCAGCTCACGGAGGAGTGATAACCCACTCCCAGCTAGTGCCCAGGAAAGCTACAGCCAAGTTTAACCAACTCCACTAAATCTTGTCCTCCTTCTGGGACAACACAACAATCTCTTGGAAGCAAGGCAGAAAACAAGGGAAAATAAATCTCAGCCTTTAAAAATATTTCACAATAAAATAAATTAAATTAAGATAATTGTGGCAGAGTAATAGGCCATACTCACAGCAGGACTGAGTCACCGAGTAGGAACGTTCAGAACAACAAGTTCTCAATGGTGAATATCAGACTGTGTAAAATAGCTTCAAGGTGTAAATAAATTATTCCCAAAATGCACAAAGCACAGTCTTTTAGACAGGTTTAATTCTTTTAATTCATCAGACAGAGGATAAGTGAGGAACAAAAATGAGTTTGTTGATCGATAAGAGACTGGGGAAAGCTTATATGGTGGGAAACATTCTTCACTTAAAAACAAATTCTCACTTCCAGATCAGTGACAGTAGTACGGAGGTTTTGGAGAGGGTTTTTCCTCTTTTTTTTTGGCTTTTGTATACAAATAAAAGAGAAACATGAATGAGGAACGTGGACTCCAGGAATTTTGGGAGACTTTTTTAGGTTTTTGGCAATGGTTGCATTGAAGTTACCTCTATTTATAGCCAGCTCCCTTCCAGTATCATTTCAGTGACTGGAAACCGTACATGTCATGCTAATGCAAAGAACCCATGGTTCTTCTGCTTGAATTGTAAGACAGTTTTGAAGGCATAGTACTAGTAAAGGGCCATGACTAACAGGAAACACAGAAGGAGCAATATCTAATCCAAAATTAGTAGAATACGTGAGGCAACAAGGAAACTAAGTCAAAGTTAATGAAAGAGGGAAATCAGAGCTAATATAAGTTTCTATTGTGGAGTTCCTAGCAAATATTAAGTTTAGAAAATGAAACCAATTTACAGCAAGACACAAAGAAGCAGAAATCTCCAGCGAAGCCCTAGAAAAGAACAGTTTTTAAGAAGGAGTTTGTAGGATAGTATGGGTACTAGTTGGAGTGAAAAAAAAAGTCTGCAGTGGAGGTGGGAGAAATACCAACAGAAAACACAGAAACCATCTCTGCAGAGTCAGAGTCCCCGTAGCAGGTAGGCGTACACTCAGAAAAGTACGGAGACACAGGGCTTTTCTGGAATTAAGTACACTAAGTCACCACCCTGAAAAGACATAATTGCTGTTTCTCTCAGGCTCTCTGTAGATTGCTTTGCTACTTTGAGATCTAAACTCTGCAAGGATACCCAGACTCCAGTTAGCTGATTCTACATACTTTTCGGCTCCATTGGTTCTTCATGAATCTACTTATCTTCAGAGTTTTTGAAGCGCATAGCTAGAGATATTAAATGACTTTCGGGGAAAAAAAAAAATCTCTCTCTGTGCCATGTAGCCCGAAAGTGCTGATGATACAGAGCTCTCGGTGAAAATCCGACTTGCAAAACAAACACATTTGCCTTAGAAAGAACTTTTTCTCTGTTTCGATCTCTCTAAGATGGTGGATGTACTAGAGAAACATTTGTTGTTCACAGACCTGCAGAGGGTTACCCTATATGTTTAGTTCTTCTCTTATTATAAATGGTGCTGTCAAAAGTCTTCCTGTGAAAATATAAGTAGAACATAGCTAAGCAAAAGAGAATGTCTTGGGCATTGTATGACAAACACTAAACCAAAAACAAAACTCTAAAACAAAACACAACTTATTCTCCATTCTAATAACACACCATTTGTTTACTCAGGACAGATTTTTCAAGAGAAAAAAAAGACGATTCAGTTAGAAAAGCCTACTTTGAAAAACTGGATGTCACGTAGTTGTATTGCCAGTTTACTGGTATGTCTGTTAAAACTGTATCTGAAGATTCATATGACTGAAACGCAGTCACAAAAACAGAGAATAAAAACCTGGGCAAACATTGCAAATAAACAAGAAATTCAGGAATATTTTAGAAACCATCAAATGCCAATTACTTAACATTCTTTTTTTTTTTTTTCAGATCTCTCTAACCCGGATGCATTTAAAAAACCAGATAAATGAGTTAATCAATTCTTGATTATAAAGCAGAAAGACTTTTCTTTGTAAGTCACCAGATGGGAAAACATGCAATGTCATATATTCTGTACCTCTGCATGAAGAAATCTGTTTTATTTTGTTTGATGGACTGAACTGCTAAATTTGCTTACTCTCTACAGCTGTTCCTCTCCAAAAGGAGGGGCTCTTAAGTAACGACAGAAATGAGCTAAAAAGCATAGAATCAGAATAGCTAGTCAGCCTTATACATGCCTGAGTGAGTATGTGAGAGGGAGAAAGAAAAAATAAGAACAGATGTATATGTGCTTTATTGTTATAAGAAACAAAGTAAAGCATGACTTCTATTAGGACCTT
This sequence comes from Sagittarius serpentarius, assembly GCA_034782735.1. Taxonomy (NCBI): domain Eukaryota; kingdom Metazoa; phylum Chordata; class Aves; order Accipitriformes; family Sagittariidae; genus Sagittarius; species Sagittarius serpentarius. Next base: position 19,943,679 of record JAVKLA010000053.1, read on the forward strand.
TGTACTTGATTTGACTGCAATTAAGAAGTGATTCTGAGGTCATGGCAATCTAAATATAGATATGTTTACTAAAGATGAAAAAGATTCATTTTTAATCTGAAGCAAAACATGACAGGGTGAAATAAGATTTAATTTACAGCACTCATAGAGCCACGCTGCAGTGCATGTGGTACAGATTAAATACTTGAGTAAAAGCTGTTAAATTAATACCTTTGATAATATCCTTAAAATTACCATGAATCCAAAATATTTGCACTAGCTCCTTGATATTTGAGGTATCATTAAGACACAAAAGTCTTGATACCTTTTCTCAGGGGTGAATTTCAAGTACAAGATGGTTCTTAGGTTTACTGACGGAAAAAGCAACTTTAATTTGCTCAACTGGATAATGGATATGTATCAGTTCTTCTGGAAATGTCTTATTTGTCTGCAAGATCCTGATTTATGTGGATCTCTCTGAATGTCCTAGTAGTGCCAGAACATCTCAGACTGCTACTGAGGAAACAGTAGTTAGTCCCAAAATGGACACTTCCCAATAGGCTTCTACCACAACAGGGTAAGCTGGGAATAACACAAGAAATTTGGACTCCATTTAAAAACACCTGGACTTCATTGGATCACTTGAATTCCTGCTAAAATCAATGCAGATTTAAGAGTCTAGACACATAGTTCATCTTACCATAAAGAAAATTAAACATCTGGTAAGATAAATCACGCTTTAAAATTCATTGACTCTTCTGCATATATCCCCACTGATTACAAATGGAGCCTTGGATAACTAGCTCAGCCAGAAATTTAAATTATAAACACCTGATAATAGGTAAGACCTAATGACATATCTTGTGAAGTCCAACCGAAACAGTAATTTCCGGCAACAACAGTTTCTGGAGAGACATAGTCACAGTTTCGTCTATTTAGATAAGCCTAGCGTCATGATCACCATGGCCTTAAGGTTTGACAGGTGCTAAAGAACCTAAGTACAATCCATTTATTTTAATTTCACATACGATCATTTTGACTTGTACAAAGAGGAGGTGTTGTTTGCTTAAAACCAGTGAGTTTAATCAAAGAATACATGAGCATACCCAACAGCTTACCACAGCTGGAGATGGAACCTGGTAAAACTAGGAAGGGTTTTAAGGATGCAGAAGAGATGCATTGACAGAAGTCCTGACCCAGCAGGGGCATGAGATCATGAGACATCTCCTCCAAAGGATTGCAGGAGGGGTGGATTTTTAAGAAGTTCTGACAGAGCCATGTAAAGGTTGTGTAAGAAGGGTTGTGGGCCATCAGATTCCTGAGCAACCACATAGGGTTTCAGGGAGGAGCTTAATAAGTCTCCTGAATTTTGCAAGGATTGAGAAGAGCTCCAATGTGCTTCTGGGGAGTATACATTTTCTAGCCTTGTATAACTGTTAAGATCTATGGAAAAAGGGGGTGTAGCAACTTTTTTTTCCAAAAAAATTAGCAAGATACAAATATATGGATTTCAAAGAAAATTAACTTTTTTGGTTTTTAAGAATGACTGATTTTGCTAATGGTAGTGTTCTTACCCTGAATTCACTGCTATCTATGACTAACCTTAACTTCCAGATGATTAAAGGCTTTTATTTTCTCCCTCTCCTCTGGTCAGGGATTTAACTATAAGAGACTGTGCCAGCTACTTACAGAGCAGTAGCAATGATATCCAATGAGATAAGCATCACTTTTTTCCCTGTCATGTGTATATCTCTTGCAAACTTAAAGCAGCCAAACCCTTACACTGTTTAAAGTTAAATTTTATGTGTGTTTATAGTGTAATATCTTACATTTGGAGAGGGAAGGTTTCTAAAGCGAGAAATGCCTCTTATCATTTCTGAAGACAGACAAGTCTTTGAAGACATAGTTTTTTGAAGTCAGTGTTTAATAATCTGAAAAAAAAACACAAAAATGCAGTGAATTCAGCGCAGGAACATTGTACATAAAAGTTACTTCAATTTTTTTGAAACCTCTCTCTTAGGCTGAAATAAAAAGGTTCAAAAGTTCACTTCAGTGACAATGTGTAATTAAAGACCCAAAAGTCTGGATGATTGAAATACTCTGGAGTGCAAAATTGCAGAGGAATACTGGAAGACAGGCTTTACTGAGATATTTTAAAGACTGAATTTCTGCTCCTATATACAGAGGCAGGAATAACAGTTTATAAGAACACACAATGAAACAAGGAAAGAGATTTCTTCATACTATTTTTAATGCTCCAAAAATATCTGGTTCAGGGTCACCTCAAGTTTCAGCAAAGGATTTCTCTAAGAATATTCATATTATTACAGCTTTAGAGGACCCAGATCTCTTTTGGCACTATACAAACCTTACAAAAAAAGGCAATCCCTCCCCAGAAGCGCTTCTAATCCTGTCCTGAAAAGAGAGAAACGGTGACTTGAAACGACTCACTAGGGTCACTCCATTAGTCATCAGCAGTGCCAAGAATAGAAACCAGGTTTTCTCATTCCCTGCCTCAGTCCCAATTTGTTAGGCTACGTTGCTTTCCAGTCAGAATCATTGCGGTGACAGTACATAATAATATATAATGGTTTTCTCTTTTCATCCCCTTTGTCCCTCCCCAAAGTAAGGCTTGCATACTTGAGTTCAGGTTTTCAACACTTAAAATGTAATTATTTCAGTTTTAATTTAAAGATACCATCACAGCACTACTCTCATATTCGAAATGTTGCACCAAGCTGCAACTGTCCCTTTCCAGTGCCTCCTGAGCTAAATAGGAAGAAAATTGCTATTCTCTTCACTTCAAGTCATATTTTCCTTTGATTTACTAATCCATTTTGTTTTATCAGCTACCTAAGTCCCCATTTGAAACCATTTTTACAAAGTAATTGTTTTCAGTGAGAAAAATGCATTTTACAAATTCTAAGCCTTTCACAGAAATAGGGAAAAATTAAATTGGATAGGGTAGTCATGATTTTTTGTCTAGAAAAAAATAAAGATTGTTGCTGCTCAGAGGATCAGGTATCACAAACAAAAATGAAATCCTACACTGGAGAAAGGTACAGTCTAGTTTCAGAACACCAATAAAAATCAAGGAAGTAAATTCATTTCTGAAAAATTAACCATCCCTAACCACTTACTGTACACAATACAGTGGAAGCCATAATTCCTTAAGCTGCTGTAGTTCAGTGATGAAGTGTTGTAGTTGTCTGTATAAAAAAAAGCATGCTAATATGGAACAAAATTGCTCAACTGTTTGAATGCAAATAATGTAATATTGCTCCTTACTTCTAAAGCAACATTCCTAACCAAATAAACTGGCCTTTATCTATTGAGAATTCCAACAAGCAAGGTGATTTTTCAAATGAGGCCAGCCAGTGATAATGTTTTCTTAGCATTATCTCACACTTTCTCACTGAACAGTGAAGTCAGAGATGATGATTTTCTCTACTTGTGTTTGTATTGATCAAATTAAATTCTTCAGTACACCTTATTATGTACACAACTACTCGTGCTTTATCTGTATGTGGAGGTTGTCCTTACAGAATTACTACATAGGAGCTCTGCAAGGAGGATAAACAGCAATAATGGAGCTTGTGTTTTTTCCTAAACATATATAATGAACTTCAGCCAAAATTGTGATGGGAATCAGCAATCAGGCACCAAGCCACCCTTTCACAGCCTGCACCAAGCATAGCATTAACCCTATTCAAAGAGCAATTTGAAGAGACTAGGCAGCTGAAAATCCCAAAAAGAGGTGATTCTGACAGGCTTTGCCTCTGCCAGGGTTGAAATGTATATATTCTGATGGCAAAACAACTCAGATTGACAGCGTACTGACCTTCAGCTGAGTTGATTCCTACAAAGCTTTACATGGCCAAAATCATTTTACTGAGTTCTATATAATGCAAGGTTAAGTTCTCTATAGGCTTTACCTAAACAGCTAAAGAGGTTGCATTTTGCAATATGAATATATGTATTGCAAGCAAAGTAAGTATACCCTTTGAAATAGTTCTGGGCAAAATACCGATATCACTTGTTATGGGGCATATACCACTTATGGGGCAAATTCAGTGAAGGGCCATATCAGGCATCTTTGCAGCAAGTTTGTATTCCTCCATCTCTGACTTTCTGACGCTGCCATACACTGTTTAAAACCTACTCACTCTAATTCTACCCATATGCATCTACCATGATATGATTAACTTTCATCTGAGAGTATATATCACAAGCAATCCTAAATCAGTGGTAGATTACATCCGTGAGCAAATATTTGCTCCATTAACTCTGGTAAGGATTGGAAGTGCTTGGGCATCAGGAGTCTTACTATTTTTGAGAAACAGGGCTTTTTCAGTCCTTTAAAGGTCAAACTCAGTCTGACAGCAGAGAACACAAATTCCAAAGTTTGCAGAGAATGCTCCCAATTTCCTGACCTTTGAATCTGTGAGCTGTTCAAGTACCACAGCTGATCTCAGTTTTATCTGCAGCCTGTAGGAAGAGGTGCGGGTTTCACATATTGTTTTAAGCAGAGGGTATTGTACTTGACCCCATCCCACTTACAGAATAACATGGACTCATCAATTTTGAACAAAAAATTCATCAGTAACTCATGCAGGTGCCTGTCAGTTGTAGTACCACTGCGTACATTGTGATAACTCTGTTTTTTATAAAACCCTTTTCCTCCTGTGTGTTTATTGGAAAAAAAAATTGCAAAATCTCTAGACTGACAAACTGACTATATTTGTCTATTAGACATTCATTCCGTATTGCATTTATTGCCTTGGCCACAGAGATGTGTAGCTGCTAAACCAGTTGGCACATTCAGTTTGCTGGGCCGATTGATTCCTCTTTTCAGAAAATGCACAGTGAATTATATTGCAGTGTAACATAATTTTATTGCTGCTTTGGTGAGGCAGTTAAACATTTGTTTAATACCTATTCATGCCAAAATTCTATGGAATAGCTTGTAAAAGACTATAAAATATATAATACAGTTTAGGACAGCTATCGTATCTTTCATTTACTATTCATGTATGCATTATTTTGAATTCTTCTATTGGCATTTCAATACTTAGAGGGGGCTCATAAGAAAGATCGGGACAGACTTTTTAATAGTGCCTGTTATGATAGGACAAGGGATAACAGTTTTAAACAACAAGAAGGTAGATTTAGACTAGATATAAGGAAGAAATTTTTTACAATGAGGGTGGTGAAACACTGGCACAGGTTGCCCAGGGAGGTGGTAGATGTCCCATTACTGGCAACCTTCAAGGCCAGGCTGGACGGGGCTCTGAGCAACCTGATCGAGTTGAAGGTGTCCCTGCTCACCGTAGTGGGGTTAGACTAGATGACCTTTGATGGTCCTTTCCAACCCAAACTACTCCATGATTCTATGATTCTATGATTTAGAACACAGCAGTGTTTTCTTCTTTCTTGATTTCCCATTCTAATAACTGAGATCCGTACTATCGTCTATACGGTGCCAAAGATTTGTGCATTTGTGTTTCTTTGAAAGCGATCAGGTCAAAAACACCATGAAGAGCTTTTATAGCATACTAAAGGCAATCTTTACAGTACAAAACCGGGGAATAGGTTGTCATTTTTACAGGTTTCATTAACCTAAACTCCTTTCTAACATTGTGGGTTATGAAAATGAACCTATTACAGAGCATGCACTAATATGCATGTTTTTATTCATTTATAACATCCTGATAAAGTAGAGGTGAAAGCTACACTTTCAAATATTCTCTTCCTCAGCAGTATTCAAGGACGGGTGGTACAAATGGGAACAAATATTTATGTTAAAATTGCAATATGTAGGGATAAAATGAATTCCATTCATCTGTGAACTCACAATAAAGATGGATCATGTATAGAAGTGCCTCATACAGAAAGCGAATGAATTAAAAGCTATAATGGGAATACTGTGAGCTCATATGACTCTGTTGTAAAATATTTATGATAAAGTTATATTTCTAACATTTTATTGGATTTTTAAGACCAATTTAAAGTTTGTCTCAGATTTTCTCTCCATGTTTTAAGACAGAAGGTCTGGACAGGGAAGGTATAATCTCAACTGTGTTGGAATAAATTTAGTTTCTATGCTAAAGATCCAGCTTTATTAAACCACAGGCCTACCAAATCCATTAAATTGACAAAATGGAAACAAGGCATTATACTATATATATGTGTGTGTGTTTGCATGTATGCATGTGTATATGTACTTACATACACATATATGGCTATAAGCTCTTTTGAATAATGAAATATGAGATGCTGGTATTGCTGATATGGAAAGAGCATACAGAAAGAAGAACACACAGAAACACATACTGGGGGACAGGATGCCTCAGTGCATGAAGCACGGGACTGCTTCCCACACAGCAGCCCTCACATTGAGCTTACAGCTCTGTGAGAAGTAACTTCACCTCAAAATGATTTTGAAGAGAAAATAAGGCACGTCGGCAATAAAGACAGATTCATGATGTCACTTACTTCTTCTATAATTCACTGGGTTGTTTGTTTGGCGTTTTTTTGACCCATACAGCCCAAAAAAAGCAGCTAAGGATTTTGGTCTCCCTTTGTGTCTTCCCCTCCAGACCCATCAGCTTCTTCCTCTTCCTCTCTCTCTCTCTCTCAGACACACACGTAGGTACAAGTAGGGATCCTTCAGACATTTGCAGCTTTACGTGATTAGCTGTGACAACCTGTGAAAAGCTTAACCAGTTGTTCAGTAAGGGGCTGTAAAGAGGCCCTGGCCATACCATGCTGTAATAAAAATTTATCTTACCAATGCAAGGCTCAGTCCTCGCAGAGGCTTTGAAGAAAAAAACCAAGGGTAGATATCTAGTGAAAGAGTATCAATGGAGAGGGTCTTAGAAAGAATGTGTTCCTCTCCTATCTGCCCTAGTGAGGGTGAAAGAGACTGGCTGTGCATGGAGAAAGGGGGCTGGGGATGGTGGGAAACACTGGTCACCCCAGACATCATACAGGAGGAACCTCGAACTTCTCCCCACTCCAGAAATCCTCAGGCCAGGCCAGACCTCTCTCCCACAGCTGGCTATGAAGTTGTCAGAGGGAATCGTATCATAAAAAGCAGGAGACAGTGTGTCCTCTGCACCAGCCGATGACCTGGAAGTCTAGCCCAGAGTACTAGAAAATAAATTTACTGGAAGTAGAAGGTATTCTGTAATTCACTGCCCCATAAATGTGTATCTAAATACATTGATTCACCTCTCTTTAAACCAACTCAAAGCCCTGTGACACATCACCTAAAAGCAGGCACTCTAGTACATTGACCACGATTGCGGTGGTTCTCCAAAGACCCTTTTTAAACAAGTGGCCCACAAGCTGCGATTGCACTTCAGCTGCTGTAGGAGCATGCTCGCACTCAGGAACATTGGCTCTTGATGTAAGTAAGGCTGCGCTCCGCGCAGCTCAGCCCGAGAAACCTCTGCGGCTCTAGGGCACAGCTTGAGTGATTTTAAACCAGAAATGTTCTGGCATGCAAGTCCTGTTCATGCTGGACTGTCAGCTGCAAAAGCAGTTGATTTATTGTAAGCATTCTCCTGGCTGTAGTTTACGTAAGTAAAGTATGAAGAACATTCCTTACCCTGAATCCGTTCGCTTTCATATAAAGTGTTGTTTCCTAATGCAAAAGAGGGGAAATAGGCTTTAGGAATTAAGCAAAAATATACGGGCACTGTCGAAGTTACAGGACACTTCCTATCTTTGTGCTTTAAATGATATGCACCAAAAAGGAATCCTCCAAAAAACGTGAGAAAGAGGTTGCCTTAGGGAATGAAAGTCTTTTAAGGGTGACTCTGCCTGGTTCAGATGGGGTCTGGAGCGGTTCTTGCCGTATAAATCGATGGCCACTGGTGGCTGCAGGCTGCTCTGCTCCTGGTGACCTCTGAGCCATGAAGCTCTACAGGTGTCAGCTACTGCAGAGTTACCAGGAGAGACAGGAATTTTTAATGCTTTTTGTTTCACAGTTCTCTGGTATTTTTCCAGGATATTTTGCTTCAACTGAGTTGCTATTATAAGGATGACCCTAATTCTACAGTGTCAGAATAAAACAGGTATGTAGCTCATTGCTACTGTGATTATCATATAACACTTAGAGACTAGTAAAGTCTTGCAAAACAAGGTTATTTCTAACTGCCCTACACACAGCTACATGTTTTTCATATTATATATTGTTTCCATATAAGCCTTCATTTTTAATTTGCTAGCAAGTTCTCTGTCATCTATTATTCTCGAAGCACAGGTACCTGGTGGCATGACCTGGATCCAATAGTTCATGCTGAAGACATTTTGACCTTTTTTTTCCTTCTTTTTTTTTCTTCTTTTTTTTTTCTTTTTTTTTTTTCTTTCCTCCTAAAACTCAGCCTGCATCTTCAGCAGCTGCAGGCCAATTACTTCTACTGACATTGCAAGGTGCTTATTAGGCCTCAGGTCTGACAGTCTCTGAAGGGCTCAATTAGTTGTTCTACTCAATCTCATTTACTTCACAGCTTCTCTAAGCAGGAGCATCCAAATGTAAAATGTCTCAGGGCATAATAAGTAGTAGGTGTTGATTTTTCAGAAAAAATTGTAAAAATCAGCTATGAGAACAACATCTGGTTCCCAAATGCTTCTAATGATAATAGCTAGAGAGTTCAGCCTCCTTTTCCAAGTACCAAGAAAACAAGAAGCTTCATTCCTTACTTGCAGGGTTGCATTTATTTTGGTGTATGAGAAGGTACAGGATTCTGCTGAAGCTTTTCCAGCAGTGGAAACATTAATATCTCTCACTGCTGTGGGTTTGCCAGTGTCTAATTAGCTACACACTCACAGTTGCCATTCCCTTCATGCAGGCACTCACAGATTCTCCCTTCTCTCCTTAGCTGCTTACTTTTACAAAGCTGGTAAGAATTTAATCATTTGTGAACCCTCCATCCACCTATCAAATTTGGATCACAATCAGGCAGTGAATTCAAATGTTATCAAAGGGGAAGAAAAAGAGGCTAACAATGTAATCACACAACTCTTGTTTTGCTTGGTAATCAGGTTAAAAACCTTAAAGAAAAATTGTGGAACTGGGAAAGCACGTGTTAGTAAAAGTGGAATAAATGCCTGATAGTTAATTGGCATGCAGAGATAAATTTGTTATCAGAAGCCAAATACTACAAAGCCCAGTGCTAAGTGCATTCCTAGCCTTTGAAATTCCCATTCCTTTGGTCTACTGCGAGACAGCTGAGGATGCTTCAAACTCACTCTTGAGTTATGCAAATGATATGATTAATGCTCCAATAAGTTCTAAAACAGATAAAAGAAAGATACAGATAATAGTGACAGATAATAGTGACTCCATGTAGGTATTATCTTGTTATTTAACAGTAATTTGGCTATAACAGGTCATGTTCTTAGATTGTTGATTGCTTTGGCTATCTGGTCATGAAAAACTGCACAATTCCCCCAGATATCTTAAATCAAAACTTCCAGATGGCTCATAAATAGCTAAAGATAGAAACTTCAAGTGGCATTTTAAGAGAGTAATATAACGGTACCTTTAAAGATATTGTATATACATATATATAAAAGATATATATAAAGGTAATATATGTAAAGATATAATATGCATCTATATATAGTTTGTGTGCATGCCTACATACACATATATCTTTTTGCAATTCTTATTACCCAAGGGGAATGGTAGAATGTACAATCAACATTGCAACAGTAGTCCTGGATCAAACTGCTGCATACAGGCTTATGCATCATATGCAGGCTGAAATCTGTATTATCTATGGACCTGAGATACATTACGCGATATAAGGAAGGGATTTAGGAATCAGATGCTCTAAGCATTAAGGAACGAGAACTGCTTAAATCCTCATTTATAAGTGCGAAGGAGTATTATTAAATGATGTTCAGATGAAGTACATGAGCATGGTGGATTGTGGGCCACCCTTTTCAAGAAGCTTGCACTAACTGCTAAATAAACATTGTCCATAAACATTTTTTTCTGAGTGTCTTGCTATGATATAAAATAACAGTAATCAGACTGTAGACCGTGTACAGCTATAGACATATTTGAAGTGCTAGTAGTGGCTTATGCCTGGAGATCATGGTTACAGCAAGTTACAGACACTTTGTAAAAATCCATCATCATTTCTAATATCTTGGAATAAGATAGTATGTAAATCACTTAAGAAATTATCCAAGCAAATATTTTTCTGTTTCCTGAAAAGAATGCAACATTGCTTGTTTTTCCCTTTCCCTGAAATAATACATTGTACTTTTCAAACTTGTTTCCAAGTCTGAAGAAAGGTGAGCTTAGGCAGGCTTCAGCTCTGATTATTCTGCAAAAAGATAGTTCAGTATCATCTTTTATGAAACATGAATTATGGGTTCAAAAAATTCAGTTTGCAGCTATCTTCAGCAGATAATGGGAACCATCTGGACTGATTGGTATGGAAATCAAAACTAATTGATCCTGCCATTTTAGAGCCTTTTACAGAACATGAAAATAGACAAGATAATATTATGCTTTCTAGAGTTAATCAAAACTGTACTTCAATTTACTCAGTGGTAGGCTAGTGAAAATGTTGGCATTGTATTTTACACAGTTAAAAAATCTAGATTCAGAAAGTCCAAAGAAATTCCGTTCCTTAATTAATGGAGTCTGTTGCCAAAGGGTGACCAAATAACTCTAAAAGAAAGTAAAAATAAAATGACTGTACATTTTTTTCTCTCCAGGTACTTTCTCTCCAGCTTTTTCCCTCTCCATCTCCCTCTTTGCCTCGATCTCTTCCGTATCTTCCTGGTCAACAGCTCTTCACTGAGATCAGAAGAGAGATTTGTTGTCCCTGCACAGAAACTTTCTGATGGTGAGAGATTGCATCCAAAGGCACCAGGCAGCCTGTGAAGATCACAGTTTCAGGGCTGCAGATCGCGGTGTCAATGGGAAATGACCACTCTGTATGTCCTAGTCTGGGAAAGGAGAGCACAGGGGGTCTCTGCTCTGACTGAGCTTCTTCACATCAACACAACACCCAAAATGAACCAAAGAGCAGAAGTTCTAGAAAATAAATGCATTTCGATTGGAATAATAAGACCAGAAAGAGAAAGAGGTTTATGGTTAAATAAATGTTCCTGTATCCTGTTAAGAGGCAGTACTAACGGGTAAAGGTACAGATTTATTAACTCCCTGAAAAATCACGTACGTGAGAAAATGTTCTTTTTTTCCTGGATGGTCTGTATTTTTAAGAGGGTAAAACATATCAGAAATGGTAGACTATCTTACTCAAGAGAAACTGGGAAATCACTGCTTTGAGATTGATTACTGCATGTAAAATCATTTCTCTGTTTGGTAATTAAGCAGTTAATGGTGCTAATCCTAAAACCTTTGTACAACTACTGTAATGGGTTTACGTGGCAAGATTTTGGTAGTGGGGGGGGGCCACAGGGGTGGCTTCTTTAAAAGTTGCTAGAAGCTTCCCCTGTGTTCGCTATAGCCAATGCCAGCTGG
>JAVKLA010000053.1:19977454-19989590 GCA_034782735.1 Sagittarius serpentarius
TGGTGAGCAATTGCATTGTGCATCACTTGTTTTGTGTATTCCAATCCTTCTATTATTATTGTCACTTTATTGTTGTTGTTACTAGTGTCATTGCTAGTTCCTTCTTTTCTGTTCTGTTAAACTGTTCTTATCTCAAAGTGCGAGCTTTACTTTTTTCCCCGATTCTCTCCCCCATCCCACTGGGTGGGGGGTAAGTGAGTGAGCAGCTGCGTGGTGCTGAGTTGCTGGCTGGGGTTAAATCACAACAGCTTTTTTGTTGGTTGACATGGTGCATACATTGTTACAAAACTTCAGATTTTATTGCACTGCTGAGGGACTACTGCACTAGATCGTTGGATGTGGGCAAAAACAGCTTTAACTTTTATGCGGAATTAGGACCTCTTAACTAAATTCTCAATGTTTTTTTAAGATCTTTCTCAAATTTTGCATCCCATGTTTTTGTTCCATATTTCCGTATTTGAGTAATGTGGTGACTTACTGGACTTATACACAAGGAAAATGAAAGATTTTTTTATACACACAATAATGCACATATAGTAAATTAACAACTGTTGTACAAAAACGAATCATATTTACAAATGAAACCCACCTCCAGCCCATAAAAAATCCGCTTGCTGTTGAAGGCATCTCAAGGCTAGGGGCCACGCAAACATCAGACACCAGAAAGCCTGTCCTCAGATTGTCTCAGTAATCAACATATGAAGTGGCTGGTGATTCAGAACACCTTAGATAAACCTCTATCTTCTCTGAAATTAAGGAGGGGCATGGAAAAGAATATTTAATTCCTCTTTTTAGTGCAGAGACAGATGATAAGTCAAGCAATTCCCCATGGAGTCGGTTGTAATCATTGCTTCTTGGATCAAGGTGGTCGTTATTAGCCATGTGCACTGACAAATAAATATTCCTTGTATTATAATATGAAACCAAGGAAAGAAAGCCCCCAGGCTGGTATAATTTTCTGCCCTTTGAAGACATTAACTCCATCAAGCTCACTTTGAAAAAAATCAGAAAAGTAAAATTTTCCTGAGCAGGCTAGGATGTTTCTTCCCACAGTACTATGGCAGATCAATAACATTCCCTCTCTCTCTCTCCCAGTTCTTTTGTTTTCAAACAATATGTAAAGCATACGCAGAGAAAAAATGCATTAAGGTAACAAAATGATCATCAGAATGAAACAAGCATTTTAATGTATCCAAATAACATAGGTTCTGGTAAACAAATTTTCCTAGAAGTTTTTACATGAATCTTCTAAAAAGAGCATTACAGAAATGTAGTTTTCATTTTTCCACCACCAAAAATCACTCTAAACACAAAACTCTCTAAGGTTTTAACACATTTAAAAAGAAAATATATTTTAGGTCAAAACGTTTGCTGAGTCTAGCCCATTCTACTTAAAAACTCCAGTGCTTACTAGGATAAAACTAAACCTCGATTACATATAAATTAAAATTAGAATCTCAACTTTGCAATTCAATCTCATTTTAATTCTCATCTTCTCTAAATATTCTCTAATGAGTTTCAAGTTAGTATAGGGGACACGGTAAAAAGTGAGAAGAGATCAGGTCTAATTAATTTTTTCTGTTAAAAGGGACTGTTAAATATCAAGACTTGTTACGCTACCTTAAGTAGTTTATGGTAATGAGGGTAATAATGTTCTCTTGTATTAATGTTGTGAGGATAAACTAAATAACTTCTGCATGTATGCAATACTTCGTGCAGTTATGTAACGTATGGCTCAACTTTATTATTACAGCTCTAAGAGGATTTGGCAGATATAAGTACTCGTATAGTATTTTCCTAGTTCCTTTCACCCTTTGAGACTCATTATATTAAAATGTTCTCAAACAAGGGTCACTTGCCAAAAAGTAAAGTTGATGTAAATGTAAATGATATCTTGAAATGAGCACCAGTACGCTGTTTTTCACCACCTTTGAGAATGATGCTTGTATTACCGTATCATAAAGCAACCTCACTCCAGTTTCCTGGGTTGCTTTTGTCCTGTTACTACCAGTAATTCAAGTGCCTCAAAGTGGAAGAAAAACTGCTGTGCCTGCACCTCCTCCTGGGCCGTAGCTCCTGTGTTGCTTCCTGCAGGATCAAGGCTCGATTACACCTTCTTTGGCTGGCCCACCCCCTTCAGGCATTCAAAATGTGATTGGGAAACAAACAAACGAACAAAAAGTTTTGCTATGTTCCTGTGTTACTGAAGATCCCACAGATCCAGAGAGAGGGTGACGAGTTACTCTGTTGCCCTCGTCTCATCAGCAAACTCAACACGTGGGCCGCAACGTCAGCAGCTAAGGAGAAAATTGACTCCAAGCAGGTGCCGTCTTGAGGACAGCTCTGCATTCAGTAGAAACCTGCCTCCCTTCATCAGAAGACCTGCATTTATCGCACTTTTCTTCACAAATTTTTGTGAAAGCTGTTGAGAGGCAAGAAAGAAAGTATCCAGTAACAGAGTTGCGGTATCCCCAGAGTCCCTTGTCTGGGTACAGGTACAATTTCGTGGTTTACTGAGCGTGCAAAGTGCATTTTAATTCATACTTCATACCATCAGCATATATTATAAATCAAGCCTAAAGGTAAACAAGCAAACAAAAGCAAAAAGAAGTCTGAAAGAAAAATAGGTTGTTTTGTATCGTTCCTGCCTCTGGCTTGCACAAAAATCTGCCGAATCCATGAAAAATTCTAGGCACACCGGTGACTCTGTTAATAACAGATGTTCTGCAATGTATATCATGTTTTCTGACTAGCGAGGACATTTTTTAAGTGAAAGAGGGCAAAGGGTTAAGCTCAGTCATCCTTCTTGCCACAAGACTATAGCATGGGAAGAATGTCTGCGCTACTGGCAATGGTAAACGTGTGCGTTTTAACATTCAGGGTCAATGCTTATAGTCAGACATCTGGGACTTAAGGCACTTGTAACAAAGTAACAGCAGCATATACCATCTGCTGCAGGTGTACACTTTAAAAAATTGCTCTAATATACACCTACACTCATACATGCATTTTGTAAATATTCAAGTCTGAAGTTGAGCCCCATTTTCATTTCTACCTAGCGCAGCAAACTACATATATGTTACTTAATTTAGACTATTTTTTGTTATTTGAAAGACACAACAAAAGGCCTTTAGGGATAACTGCTCCATAACTCTTAGCTGTGTAGGGAAATCTCTCCTTTATGTAGAAACAGCATGCAAAGCTACCTACATTATTCTGGTAACGCAGCATATTTCGCCATTGCCTCATCTAGATGCGCGGGATAAGATCGCTGAACTGGCGATTACAGTATGGATTTAGCCTCATCTGTGTAATTATTGTTTGTAGCATTACCTTCAGCATTTCCTTAGAAATTCCTGCAGTTCAGAAGGATCAGGGCTGACTACTAGGTGACAGCAGCTGTAGAAATTCATATCATAGGTTAGAGGAACTCACTCAAGTGCCATGACAGTCATGTGGGATAATTCTACTAGGTTTATTATTAGAGATAGTCCCAAGAGGTTAAGTATTAATTCTAATATTAAATTCACTTTCTAAATTATTTTTTTTGTTAAACCACTTCAAGTGAATATGCATGCCTTTTTGTACTAACTGGCAGAAATATCCTAGAGAATAAAGCTGACAGTGAATTTGCTTCCTGAAGCATTGATTTTTCTATTATGCTAAAATGCAAGATATTGATTTGTAGAGTTTCCTCTCAATATTCAGATACATCTATATGTTTTGGTTGCATGTTTTGTGTATGTTTCGCAAGGGTCAGTATGTTTTCCCGTGTGCTCAGTTTTATCATCTTGCAGTTGTTCTCTTCTGGATCTTTGTGATTATTACAGTCGCTATCAGAAGGAATCTTTCTTTAGAAATGCCCTGTTTGTAATAAATGTAGTAGTATCTTGTTTTGAGTAAAGGCAGTTTGCCCTAACATTTTCTCAGCAGTGACTCTGCTTTCATTGTCTCTGAACACCTCCATGACATATTTGGACAAACAATGATGCTGAGTGCAGAAGGGTGGTGCTCACTGTCTTGTGGTTCTTTATTAGGAGAGATGCAAATAATTTCTTTATAGAAATATACATTTTCAAATAATAGCTTTATCTTTTAATCACCAGCCCAAGACACCCAGTTTTCCCATTGTGAATAGAATGAATTTCTCAAACTGTTTAAAATGCAGTGTAATATATTTTATAGTCCCCACTGTGATTAAGTCTTCCAGAATTCACACACCAGTCAGTGCCATGTTGCATACTCTGTCAGTTCCCCTGTGAATCAATTCAGTTACTGCTTTTAAATCTTCTGCTTCTGATCTAAATACAGGCTATTTATAATTAAGGTCATATTGCTGTTGAAAACATCACTCAGTAGCACCATATGGAGTAGCGCAGGGTTCCTTTGCAATTACATTCAGAATTGTCTGGTATTTCACAAACCACTGTGTGATGAGTAGTGGCACACATTCACATTTTAATGCCAATATTGCAAAATTTGTGGGCAAATGAAACTTTTTAAACAATCTCTTTAGTTATCTAGTACCTACGAGACAGCAAGATCTCTTGAATAGGCTCACGGTGCATTCTAAATACGGTACTAATTTTTCATCAGGCTACCAGTAATAATCCCAGACTCATGGTGATGGTTTTACCTTGAAATTCCTCCCCAGAAAAAAGTCAACAACCCCACTACAGCCAGCTACCAAAATACCACAGCAAGATGTAAAGGTATCAGCAGCCAGACAGGTGGTTCCTGGTTCACTGGCAGCTTCCATAGGTAATCATTGTACCACGGATTAGATCTGGAATTGCACAGACGGACAATTCACTGTGTAAGGTCTACATGTTCATGTTCTCCTATGGTTTTTTAGACATTTCAGGCCTGATTCTCAGAGGAAGCCTACACTATGCTTTGCAAGCATGCACCTAGCATGCACTGGCCAAGGACTCAATGAGACTAGTTTTATGATGCCTCACCTGTCCAGACAGAGTTTGCAAGAAAAAAAAAACCAACATATTCTGCGACATTTATTGTATCACTCAATCAATTTCAAATGCTGTGGCTTTCTTAACTATCAAGATGTAAACTCTGTAGTTAGGATTTTCAAACTTGTCCCAAGACAGTCTTTCTTTAGCATATGTGAATCAATTAAAGAAGGCTCCGTGAACTAAATGTCATTCTTGACTTCAAATATTTTCAAAATGCCTCCCAGCAGTGTCACACTTTAATTTATCTTTTTAACACACACAAAAAAAAGAAAAATATTCAAAATCAGAGAAAACTTGCCATTTCCTTAGGTGCTTAGTTATACTGAGGATATACTTCATTAGTACACTATAATTTCATAAGTCTTAATTCATAAATGCATTTCAAGTCCTTTGAGGTTGTAATGCTGAAGCTGCAATAGAAATAGCAAATATTTTTCCAGTTTTGCTATTGTTTATGAGTACTACCTGTGTTTTAATGGTACTGAAGTTTTCCGTTTTGCAATAGCTGAATGTTTCAAGTCTATGTCTCTTCTTCATTTGCAAAGAAATCAGTTAATTGGTGAGCCTAAGAAAACTGAGATAAAAGAGCTTAATAACTCACAGACATTTAGGAAGCCTTGAATAAACACCAAATTTTTAAAAACTTAGCTAAAATAAAGGCATTTCCTAATAGAAAAGAGTATGTGGGAGTCTGCGAAGTGCAATTAGTCAACTAGACTGGTGCATAATTGATTTTTCCTTTTAATTGCTAAATAATAACCTTCAAACTATTCTGAAACCTTGAATTTTGTTTGATTTTTAAGAGGGAAAGCTTTTTGCATTTATGAGTAGAACTAGTCATGATTAGAAAATACCAATATTTACAAAGAAGACAACTGAGATTCAGCAAGATTTAGATTCTTCTTTCTAATGCTTATTTAAAAATCCCTAGGAAGAGTTTAACTAATAATATAGA
The DNA here is from genome assembly GCA_034782735.1 of Sagittarius serpentarius. Classification (NCBI taxonomy): domain Eukaryota; kingdom Metazoa; phylum Chordata; class Aves; order Accipitriformes; family Sagittariidae; genus Sagittarius; species Sagittarius serpentarius. The sequence goes on from JAVKLA010000053.1 coordinate 19,983,383, forward strand.
GGGCTTTGTAATATTTGGTCTGTTACTTTAAAACAGTATTATACAGAAAACTCTGCGAAGCAATAAAATCTGACTGAAAAATGAATGATACAGTTCCAACTTTAAGACTGAGTTGAACTCTTTTAAGAATGATCCTTCCTTGACAGTGACACATTTTTTGTGTACCAGCTGGATTTCATTGCCATAGGAAAACTGTCTACCTCAAAGGCAAATTCAAGGATGAGTCATTCAGATCTTTAACAAGAAATACAGATGGAAAAATGCCACAGATGCACAAAGCTGAAAGCAGAAAAGTGCATGACCTTAATGAATTTGCTTTTGCATTTGACAGATTCCATCAGAGAACTTGGAGTAGCTTCAGACTCCTGCGGCACCACACAAGCCTTTCTACATTGTTTTATCCAACCACTACACGGAAAAATGTGGGGTTTGAAATACAACATGGAAACTGCTTTTTTTCCCTGTTGCCTAGATCTGATATGTTCCTAGAACAAAAACACAATATAAACGCACAACAGCCATAAAAATGTATGTTTGTTTTTTCATTTCCTTTTCATCCATGTTTTTATTATCTTCCTTGACTTTTGCCTTCCAAAATATTTTCTTTTATCTCTTCTTTGTTTTCTTTCTTCAGCTCTGATTTTTGCATATTTCTTTCTCATCTTCCTCTGAATCGCCGCTCTTTCTTTGACACTTCTACTGAAGTTCAACAAGGGCAAATACAAAGTTCAGCACCTGGGATGTAATAACCCTGTGCAACAATCCGTGCCAGAGGATTATTAGAAAGAAAGTGGCTTTTCAGAAAAGGACCTAGTGTGTATAGGACCCACGGCCAGGACAAATTCTCTAGCCCTTCTGTATCACAGGGCAGGAACAATGTCTGAGACCGCCTCATCCTCAGCGAGGACAACGGTTGCATCAACATCCTGGACATGCATCTTAAGAGGTGGGCTGGCAGTAAGCAGGGAGAAGCTGTTATTTCAGTGAGGGCCACAACAGCCGCCTTTCAGATGCCTACTTACTACTTGTTACTTACAAATGCTCACAGCCTGTTACTAAAGACAGCATTTAATGCTCAGTATCACTCCCTGCTGTTAAACCAAGCGTAACACTCCCTTCCCTCCATGCACGATGTATTGCAACGAGCAGAATCAGGGGAAAATAGTGGGTGCAGAATTCACGCTGAAGATGCTTTTGTCCACCCACACAAAACAAAAGACAGAATTTCCTGTGCATAGACAGGAGGAGAGAGCAAGTAAATGTTTGATTAGACACTGCTTGAGAATGATCTAAACATGAAAGAGGAAGGGCAAAAAAGATATTGCACACCCTCTGAGTAGTCTTCTTAGAGTTCAGGGGTTGAAACCTTAAATGTGGCTACATAGAAAAGACCCTGCTCTTCAAGTCTAACCTTTTTTTCCCCCGACGTCAGTTGTTCTGTACTCAGCCAGGCAATGACGTTCTAAAGAATCATTTGCTCTGTTCAGTAATACAGCTATCTTGTATCCAGAAGAAATATTAGCCACAAGTATCAATGTATCTCCTTTATTCTGAGGGACACAGCCATATATCACTTACTGGAATATCAGAGCTCATGATACTGAGTAAGCCAAGCCAAATGTTGAAAGCTCTGCTGTCTGAATTGAAAAATAAGATTGATATACACTGTGGGTCAGTTTTGGCAAAGAAAAGATCCTATAATGTTCCATCCCCTCTATTTCCCTTACCAAAATACTTTTCTTTTATTCTCCCCAGTTAGTCGTTATTCTTTTTTCAATCCCCAACTTGCTTCTCTGATTTCCTGCTGTTTAAACAGCCTTGATTTTGCATAGCTTCTCACACTAAATCAGTGTTTAAGGCTGTTTGATCCCTATCTCTGTTCATAACTAGCAAGGAACATCCAGAAGCTATTTCCATCGCAATGTAACGCAGTTTAGAGATCCTAATGGAGCTATTTCTTAAAGCTGCTATTTATTTATGATCTGATTTAAGTAAAGTTTCTCTAATAAAAATTGCTAAGATAGGAGAATACTGTGGAGGAAAAGATACAAAGCCGTAACGTAAAAAAATATTTACATAGGATCAAATGTACCTATATTGCAATGCTGAAATCAGTAGTTTACGCCAGATGATGAATTCAGTCCTGACATGTGCTGTTAATAAGGAAAGTTTTCACGGCAACATGACTTCGAGATATAATTCTATAGTCTTACTATAAGCTTTCTATTCACTAGAAAGGCAGGAAGGGGGTAGGTAGGTCTCCTGTAAGGGAAGCTAAAACATCACGGATTTCCAGATCACAGCCGCGATTCTAAGTATTTCTGAAAATGAAACAGCAGCATAAGAGATTTTTCACTCTTCAGACTCTACGGGTGCTCCCAGTTTTTTGCCTGCAACGCAGTGAGGCTGACCCAGTGAAAGTCTCCTCTGAGAAGAGACCCAGACCGGGCGATGCCCCTCCGGCGGCCGTGCCCTGAGGCCGACTCTGTCACCTCGGGGAGGCAGAGTGTCTAACATCCTCCAGAGTTAAAATCAGCTCCTGAATCCGCTGCAGGTCTCCATGGTTACAGTACAGTCAGTCGCTGCTTTGTACATGGGAATAGATGGGGTCCTTAAAAACTCGGGCTGCGTTTGCAGAATGACAATCTGAGTGTGAATTTCCCCCCACCCCACCCCACCCCCAACACACAGAGAACATATAAATCAATTTTCGCAAGAGAGGGTAAATGTAAAGGTAATGCCCATTATCTCGACTCAGACTGACAAACCGCTCAGGAGCGCAACTGCTCATCAGATAAAGAAGTTCAGAGTGCAGGAGTTACAGAAGGAGAGATCTGCTTAAAGGTTTTGAGAAAGAAGTCTTCTAAGAGCTAAGTAACATCCATTTGTGCAGACTGTTTTTCTCCCCAAAGCATTTTCTTTGCAGTCTAGACCTTTGTTTACTTAAATCTCAATAAAATTCCTGATTCATATGAGTTGCTCTCCATTAGCCTAAGTGTATAATTCCAATATTTACATTAATTAAGTGTAGTTATGCACTGTCAGTGCATAGATCACATTCAAATGTATTTAAAAGAGTAGAGGTCTTCAGGAGCATGTGTTCAGCTCATTTCACATTAAGTAAAAATGAAGCAAATCACAAGTAGATCTCCCTATTAATATACATCTTTGTAAAAATATCACTGGATTGTATCTCAACAGCTGCAAGGGACCAGGATGTCATCTTTACATTTTGAGACATCACCAAAATGCCCTGTAGCAATACTGACTTAGCAGAGAGGATGCCACCTACTAAAATATTAATCACTTGCTTCAGGACACTTTCCTTCATCACTAATTGTCAAAGCAGAATTGACAGTGTTACCTAGAGAACTGCTAAGTTTAAACTGTATCACTACCGTTCTCAAAAGAGATGAAGGACCTCGCCCTCTCATCTCTCCTTATGATGATAAGAGGTGAAGACCACAAGCTATTTCCAGACAAAAAAAAAAACCAAAATAACAAAAAAATAAACAAAAAAGAAAACAAACAAAAAAAACAAACCACACCACCACCAAAACAGGATAATGTAAGCCTTTGCCTTCTTTTCACTTTCTCTTGAGATTTTGGTTTTTGTTTTCTCCTTTGCAAATGGAGCAAAAGTCCCTTTCATTTCTCTTCTGCAGCTTTTTTCCTACCTTAGAAAAGGCCGGATGAACATACAATCTACAAAAAAATAAAATCCTTGTTATTCACTGCAGAATATGAATAACTTAGGTTTCCTCTCTGGGACTAATAACATTGGTGAAAGATAGTGGGTCATAAAGAAAAAAAGGACTGCTGAACACAGATATCCTGCTAGCAGAAACTCCCTCCTAAGATCTGATTTTTTTTAATGCTTCTTGCACTGTCAAAGGAGCTTGTTTCAAAAGCTTTAACTATTAAAATAGGATGAGAGCTGACTTATATAACAGTATTTAAAAGACACTGACTGCATAAAGGCAGCTCAGGGAACTGAGTAAAGTTTTAGCTACGTCAGGATTTTTGCTCTGTTTTAAATAAGCCATTCTACAAAACACTAGTCAGCAGCATAATCCTTCAATTCTTCATCCTAGGAGGAGTGCCCAGAAAGTTTTCTTATCCATTAATGCACCTTTATCTCTAACTGATCAATAATTTTCCAGCTAAACAGAAAATGAAAGTTGTTTAGCCAGACAAAAACACATATACACAAAGATTTAAAATAATGCTAGGCATTTTGAAACATTCATAAATTACAATATAAAGAGACTTTGCTATTCTTTCCCTTTGTAAACCAGACTGTTGCCGTTTTGAAGTAAATAGCTAAAGAAATTTTGCAGTTCTGTATGATCTAATAGAGTCCAGTTTGGTACGAAATGTTAGTTTATGTCCCCCTCAGGAAGAATAACATCCAGACAGAAAAGTGCAGGTTAATGTACTCTGAGACCTCTACCATTCCTGTCCTTGACTTCAGGGGTGCTACAGTGTTCAAGTATGGAGTACCTTTATAAGATCACTGCACTTAGGTTTAATGTTTGATGGCAGTTCTAGCGTGCCTTCCAGCGAAACAGAAAGGCTTTTCGCGCTGGTATGCTCCTCATCGCCTTCTAACCCCACACTCACCCCATGAGTGAACTCACAGGGAAATGCACCACGCAAACAGTCTCCACAAGCTCTGGCTTGACCAGCCAGCTTGCAAAACACAGCGCTGATGTGAGAGGCTGATGTCATACCCACATTTCAGTTTTATGATGTCACATTCAAAGCATTATTTCTTCTCGGTGCTCCATCTTATAAGTGATGCACAGTAAAGATGCCTGATAGATGGTAATGGGCTCTCTGCCTGCCTGTGACTGATGTGGTCAGTACTGCAAAGGTACAAAGGAATCAAAAGTGAATCCTTTCTCTGCTGAGCAAGAACATGAAAGGCCATCCACAACAGTTATTCAGCGCTTGAACTTCATTTCACTTGAAGGTTTTTTTTGCTTTTTAAATAGTTAAAGCAACCATTAAAGTAACAGAAAAGAAGAGACTGGTCACAGGAACTTCACTTTTCCAAGTGAGTGTGAATCACAATTTGGCTTACAATCAGCCAGCACTAATCTGCAGACAAATGAACAGAAGATTATTGAGAAAGAGCAAAGTGTTGTGACCACTCTACTGGACGTGATAATCCAAAATGACAAAGGCATAAATGATGCAGAAAAAATGTTCTCATTTTCCTTAATTTTGTTTGTTGCTCACTTAAATGAATAAATTGAAATGCAAAAGTTATGAATAAAATTGCTCACATGCACAAACCTCTGAACACTGAGTATTTCCTGAGTTTGTCAGAAAAGGAAAAAAGAGGCAGTGAGCATTTTTCCTTCTCCTCGTGCTTTCAAATGAGTTAATTATTGCCAGCCATAGAGATTGGATATGTGCAACTGCAGAAGGTCACCATGATCTGATAGAAACTCTAAGTATTTTCTTTTTTTACATAAAACATTTATACGGAATTATTTTATCCAAACTGATGTCATCCTTTTGACACAAGCAGTCAGAAGGGATCAAATGAAGAGTACCATACACAGATTTGAGTCTAACAGCTGAGAGCATGTTCTATGTGGCATATGCATACTTATACATATGTAATGTAAAGATAATTAAAGCTCAAAGATTGGGATTTTTTTTGAGGGCTGTATTTGTCTGCCTTTTAATTTAAATTCCATTTTAAAAAGTAGGGTTATTTCTCTGTCCATTTACTTTTGCTTGCTTCTCTTTGCAGTGCTATATAAATCGAGCCTCTGCAAAATGAAGCGGTGTTGCTGGTGGCATTGATAAATAAAGAACAAGATACTATAAATATTTTATGTAGTTCCTAAAGGCTACATTCACTTTCAGATCATTCTGTATCAGAAGTAGATTCACTGTGAGTGTGTTAGTTCATTCTATACTTGGTCTGTTCACTCTTTTGCATTATATTCACATAAAATGGCAGTTGCTGATCTTTTTTCCATAGTGCTGTTGCAAAACCCCTACACAACAACCGCAATAGTGATTATAGCAGAGCAAGCTGGTGTTGCCTCACTTACAAATGATGGCAGAGAATGGTTTCAGTAACAAGTGGTGTGTATGTTCATGGCTGTGCTATGTAATGTAATGTAATGTAATGTAATGTAATGTAGAAGTTGCTGAGTAAGTATAGCCATGCAAACAGCGGGTCATT
>JAVKLA010000053.1:19992085-20007467 GCA_034782735.1 Sagittarius serpentarius
GCAGTGGCTATATTACAAAAAAAAAAAGAAGAAAATCCATAGCAGACTAAAATGATAACAACATTGATCATTCAGTAATCAAATTCCTCTAGCTCTAAATGATATGCAGTTTCATAAATATTTAAAAAAAAAAAAAGAACACTTGTTGTCTGGAAAGAATCTCTGATAAAACTGCCAACAATATTTTAAGTGTTGATAGGTTTGTTGGGTTTTTTTTCTTTTACCTGTTTCACATCGCAGCTGAGGCTCGCCATCTGGTCTGAGCTGAGATGACAGAGTGCAGCCAAAGTGGTCAGAATCATGAGGTTTTGCCAACGCTCTAAGCACTAGAAAATGCTTGGGGGAAAATAAAAATAAATGTGGACATCATATATCACAACTCTGAAAAAAAAGTGAGTTGAAAACAGCACAAGGGCCGTTCAAGGGAATTAACATATACAAATGCTTCTTTCTATTACCATTATTTCTTTGAGAGAATTATTGAGTAATCAAAACACTGTTGATTATCTTTCAGATCTACTCCAAATTTTCAACCCAGTACTTCATATTCTGTTGGGCCAGCTTATAAAATGACTAAACATTTGTTTCATCAGTCTCAACAGTTGAAGCATAAGCCTCTGTAAGCCTTTTTCTATGCTAATTATCTTTTTTTCTCAAAAAGACATTTCAAGCTAACCATATCTCAAAAGAGTGCTTTAAAAAGCCATCAAAAATGAAGTAGCAAGAATAATCTGATGCCTCTTTTCTTGAACAATGATATTTCAATATGATCACAGAGATGACCCAATTCATAGTCATTTGGAGTTTCTACTTGACTGAATTTCATGATACTCGCAAGTTTTCAGTATCTCTTTGACTTCAGTGTTAAATCTCTGGCTTTTTTTCTGATTCCTGCTGAGATGTGAGTATTACATAGGCAATTAAATCTAAATGTCTGAAGACCAAACATCTTATTTAATGGAAAAGTATCGCTACATAAACTGTACATACACAGATATATACATACAGAGGAGAAGTACTCCACACTCAGTTTTTTTCATAGGAAAATAAGCTAGAGCATTTAATGGTCAAATACTTTTAGTCCCTCACAATGTGCATTTCTGTCATGCTGTGACGGGTAGAAAGGCTTACATGTGGCAACACGCTTAAGCTATTATTAATGTGCACTTCTATGCTTAGCTTACACTTTTTTTTTTAACTCAGTGTACTTTTCTAAGTTCAACTGACATTTAATGCAAGACCCTCAGGAAAGGGCAGGTTTCCTCCCCAAAATAGCCAGATACAATGAAACATAAACAATTTGCTAGTTGCAAGCATGACCTGTATCTACAGTAATATGAACAATGCTTTTACACATGGGACTTGTGAACTGCCCTCCAGATATGTGGTGTTTTGATCCATCAAGTTTTCTATTTGAAAATCTGAAATATACTCTAAGTGAAGTATGCTGAAAGTTGCACATCATTTAAACATTTCTGTCACTTATAATAATTATTAATACATGGTGTCTTGTGGATAGCTTGCACTCAAATGCATCACTGAGTTCCTTCACTAATAGAGCAGGTTCTATTTCAGAAAACCATAGATTGAACAAAATGTTTACAAAAGTATACATTCAGACTTTACAAAAGAGAAGACTAAATCCCTACATTCGTATGGGAGATATGCATGAGACCTACAAGAAACAATTACTCGTCTTTGAAAATATGGCATATATTAAACTAGACAAAACATATAGAAAACATTTTTGGTGTTCAGAAACCAAAAAGAAAAACATTTATTTTTATCTCATTCTGAGACAGGGTTTAGGTATGAAGAGAGTTAACTGTTTTGTTCCCACTAGAAAAGAAGTTTCACATACTGTGACAGACTCATTATCCTTCAGGGAAGGAGAGTTTGTGATCCATCCACTACAAACAACTACCCGGTAGAGAACAGTTTTGTCAATGAGAAGGCCTATTTATGTGTCCGTCCCTGCCCCTTACCTCTCCTGATGCCCTTTTAACCATATAATGTTTCGATACTTTGGGGAATATTTTAGCTGTACTCTGCCAGATTGATGTCTCTCTGACAGCATAATAAACAAAGACACATTACTCCACCAGTCCTATAGTGTCCTACATGACTTTTTAATGATGCTGATCCTAACCTTTTTGGTAAATTGATAATTATTCTTTCACTAGTCTATTACATATTGCTGTTCTGACCTATTCTTTGTATGTTCTTACACAACAATATACTACGCTGTCCAAACTCTAGATTTGTTGAATTTTAGCAAGGACTGCAGAACTGATGTTTGAAGATGCATTTACATTCAGTATCATCAAAGCGTCTTTTCTTCTTTTGTTTCTCCTGCAAATATTGACTGTATATCTGAATATTGTGGCTCTTTGTTCATACCTGGATAAAACAATGTAGATTGGACTGCAGCTGAAACTTTTTTATTCATTTTTTATGTTTATGGCATAATTATACTCCAATATTTATGTAGCCACTCCCTACGTATGTGCTGTTTAATTGGAGACATTTTATTATAGTTGCTACTTAATTGGAAGCATTTTACCAGTGTTTTGAACATATGAAACTCTATGCACAAGTTGACACATGGCTATAGGTGTGATATGGAAAACCCTGACCTGCCATGCTGGAAGCAGGAGCAGCAGGGCAAATTTAGTGCTTGCTTCAAACTAAACTCTGTTTTTTTCCAGCTACAAGCTAATAATATGCTGCTTTAGGTCAGCACTAACAAGTCCTGTATTTACTCATCTGGCAGAATCAATGATCTCTTGGGCCTTGGATAGCCACAGCAACCTATAATATTTGTCAGTATTAACGAAGAGAAAAAGGATTGGGGAGGCCATAGCTTACAAGACTCTCAGGGAATTAAATCCTCAGGCCCTGTTGACAGAAAAAGGCAGTGAGAAGTGTTTATCTTCTCTTCAGATCCACTGACAGACCTCTGTGACACACAGACACTAAGGTCTCACCACCAGGAGATGGCCAGGTGAGGGGGTGGGCTGGAGAGGGACTTCAACCGCCTGCCTCTCCGGTAACCTCTTCACATGACAAAAGGAGCACATACCGCAGCGTGATTGCTGTATGCAGTACCTGGCCTCAATCTGTGGTTCCTCGCCTGCTCTGCAGCTGCATTAACTCCTGTATTCTCTATTATTTATGCTCTGTTCTGAGAATAATGTGTATGAAGCTGCTTTGATAATATGGTCTTGCTTCCCCTGACCTGAGTCCAAGAAGAAACATACTTCTCCCCCACAGGTTTTCCCTCTGATTGCTAGATGTAGTTTTGCCACGTGTGTGGGTATCTGTAAAGGTAAGTACACTTATTACTGTGCCTTTTGCTGGTGTTATTTCAAGAGAGGAATTTAACAACTTGTGGCATACAGAAATAGAATTAAACAGCTGGGATACAGTCTAGACCCTTTTTTCACAGTTCTATTCTTTTCCCTAACCCGTGAGCAATAGTGAGCATGAGATGTGCAGTGAATGGCTTTCCCAGTCCAGTTGTCTGTTTTTCTGTTGTTTTGTTTTTATCAGGTTTTGTTGTTGTTTCAGTTTCTTCACCAAGGTACAAGGGCAGAAGGTACGCTCCTGACCCATTTGTGCACAGCCCCGATGGCCTCAGCACCGTCTCTCAACTCCTAAAGTACAACATTTGGATCTGTCAGAAACCTCAGGCCCATTCCTCATGATCCTGCCATAAAACACTGCCAAAGAAAGACATCACTAGAAAGCAACAGAGCTTGAGAAGACATAGCAAATACATTGCCATGGCTGAAAGGTAGCATAGTAGCTCTGGAGAAAGTATTTTTATTAATAGCTAACATCTGGGGAAGGACACAGCTAAGTCAGTGCCCCAAGCAAGATTAAATTACAGTGACTCCTGCTTGAGAAAAGATGGAGAAAAAATTAAATGTTTTAGGACTTTGTTTTGCCTCCAGAAAGGACACCAGTATAGAATACATCTATATTTGTCATACTGTTTGAAGATAGTTACTGTTTTTAACTTTTACATTTCATGGTGTCTCAGGCTGCGGTTATTTCAGAAACATCAGGGAAACTACTTCACAGTGGCAGATGCAGCCCTTAAAATTTAGGAGGCAGAAAAGAAGGAACGGATCAATTCTGGGTATGCACGTGTACCTTTTGACATCTCAATGAAGTTTTTGTTTGGTTTAGGGGTTGCCTGCTGAGCCTACAGAAAAACTCTCCTAGAGAGTCAGCTCTCTGTAAAACTGTGATGTCTGACTGGGTAGCAGCAAATGATGCTTTTGTTCTATTCTGGGAACCGCAGAGCTTTCTCTGAAGGAATAATTTTCCTTTCTTATTGCATTCCCATTGGAAGCCGTATCAAGCTCCTACTGTTCCTTCACAGGTCTGAAAAATTCACTGACTCCTGGGCAATTGTTTCTTTTGCAACAGGCTTTTGATGGCACTGGCAGACAGACATGAGGTAGGTGTTTAGATCAGTGGGGAAGCAACACAACACAAAAGAAACCACAGCACAAAGTTCATACAACCTGCTGTCAAAATAACCCCTAAAGCATTAAGCAAGCCAGAAACTATTTTGAATGAATGGGTAGGAAGATTACAATTAGACCTTTTTTCAGGTGTCATAAGCTTTACAGACAAAGACAGATGAGGTGGGTCTTTGTCTATACTCATATTAAAGCTAAACCTCTCCTCAGTTGGTTTAAAAGAACAGTTTCAATTACTGTATCGGACAACATTTTAATGGGTAACTGCCTTGATTGTGCTGCTGAAAAACACTTAAAGGGCCACAAGGCGAAAGAAAACAACACTCCCTTTCAGTTAGAGAAAGAAGCTTTACTTACCCCTACGCAGAACGAACTACCCCTAAGTAACACCGTGTCCAGCACCCAGGCGTGTGACAGAACAGTTCCAGCACATTCATTTCAGTTTGCCTATAATAAGTACATGTAACAATATGTGATTATGTAATAATGAAGGGATTAAGTAACGTACCAGTGTCACTAAGACTCACACCCACTCCGGGTTATGACTGTGCCCGTGTAACATAAAAATTTAATAGACTGGTAAGGAGTTCACATTGGGATTTGGCTTCCAAATACCACTTATTTTAAAGTGCTACAGCTTTTCAACCCTGTTAACTGAAAACAGCCTCCCTCTACTTTCATGCCATTTTGACGTAAAACTGAAAGAAGTTTCCTCTAGAAGAGAGAGGTATGGCTGGCGTGAATAAAGACACAAAAGATTCTGGAATACGGCTAAACGCAGAGTCCCTGTCTGCAATTAACAATTACAGCCCTGGTGACGATATCTGCCTAAACACCAGCGTACCCTGCCGTGGCCTCCCACAGCTCTGAATAGCCATGGTGCATTCAAAGCCCAGGACTGAGGAAGACACGTTCCTTCCACATCCTCAGGCTTTCTAACAAATCCGCAGGGAACCTAGGGTTTCACAAGCTCCCTTTCTCCACCTGCGTGAGACATACATAACCTTCAACATATGCTGTCATACTCCAAGCTACTGCCCAAGCTGCCTGCTCAGTTTAGGACCCCCAAAACTGATCCTTTCGCCTTAACACAGGCACTAGAGTCTGCCAACAGGGAAAGTGCACAAACGTTTCAGGTATGAGCCTCCAGGATACTGAGCAACTATGGAAAAATGCTTTCAGTTCTTGAGGTCCACAGGAAACAGGACTATAAGGTTGTCTATGAGGTAAGGTGAAAAATGTCTTGAAACAGCTTGATGGAGACACTTTTAGTCTATAGGAAAAGCACAGTGCTGTTGGATTACTACACTTGGCAGTTCCCAGGTTCACTTTTTCTCTGCTCAGTTGGTGATGAAAGATCTGGCATTCTTTCAGTAAAGTTTTTTTAAATCAATATCTGAACAGATTAAAATAAGTCTAAGAAAAAAAGCCAAACTAAAACAAAAAAAAAACAAAAACTTGGTTCTTTTTGTTTTACTGAGTAATTTAACTGGGATTTTTCTTTCATGTGTACTTCTTCAATATTGGTTACTGAGCAGTAAGCGTTTCTCAGGAAATGGGTGGGAGATTGAACATACAAAAAAAGGGAGTTCTCCCAGACATGTTCCATTGAAATAGCAAATAACTAGATTTTTATTCAGTATCTGAATTGTATTCAAATCTCTCCAGAAAATATATTTGCGAATTAAGGACAAATTACTTTGACTTGGAGATACCAATTCTAGTAAGCGCACATACTTCAACTAATTTTCAAATTCTTGAATAAGAATTTTTTCCAAAATTTTTTTATAACTTCTTTTTATATTCTCAGAGAGAAACTCTGTAACAGTAAAATCTTAGTGCCAATTATTTAATTATGTTTAGATAAATTAACGAATTAATGTATTATCTTGATTTAAGCAACTATTCTTTCATGTCTTCTGAGATCTTAAGACCAAAGTTCTGTCATCCAATACAGGCCTCCAAAACACATCCAGTAGCATTTCCCTAGGGAATAGCACAAGAGTAGAAGGACATGCTGAAACTTTCTTAAACGCTATTCCTGTTTCCACCAGTAAGTGACTCGGGGACTTCTCAAGATTGTATAATTGCATGCATTTTTAATGGATTTTCTGCTATGAACTTGTAGAGTCACTTTTAATTTATACATCCTGCAGCAAGAAGCTACACAATTTATTTATATGCTATATCAAAAGCAACCTCCTTTTGTTTGTCTTGATCTTCCTTCCTCCTAATTTAATTTAATGACACGTCAAATGAAAAGCACACCTGCATACTTTAGTATGTGTTCGGTCAATGACCTCCTCTTCTAAAGGTCCCAGAATATCATTTTATTGACTCACAAGTGCGTGTGGTGCTGACAACATTTCCTTTTTGCTTAAGATTACCTTGCCTTTGAGGATCCTGCCGATTAAGTGGGGAGGAGCTCACACCTTGTCCTCCTCACACTGCCCAGACTGGTTACAATGGTGCTGCTCCTTCTGTGAAACTGAATCCTTCCAGGGCAGAATTGAACTGAAATCACTTCTCCTGAATGGACTTTAAGAACCGATCTAACAAGAGAGCGGGGTGGAATGTGCTGTTGAGGAAATTCTTTTAAAAATATCATAATATTGTTACAAATGTTTGCAGTTACAGGGTGGTTGATGGGAATGTGCAGACATACAGATAGGAAAGGGTACTGCTGGATGACAAGACACTGCTCTTAAAGATCGATTTCTAGAGACCGGTCAAAGCTGCACTATGGCACTGGCAGAAGAAAAACAGCAAATGAACTACTGCTATATCTTGCTCTCAAAAACCCACAAAAAAAAAAAAAAGTGAGATAAATTTTAAAGAATATGCATGAAATAAATGGAAATTATTAACTCACAGAGTACCTGAGTTTATGGAGTTACAGAGAAAAAAAAGGTATGTTCTGGTAATAATTTCAGTGAGAACGTAATCTCGGGGTAACCTCTAGCAGCTGCTCCATGACTGCTAGAAATAACAGAAAGGCTCAGTGCTACTCACATTTTTTTCGGAATTGTGTTCTTCTTTGAACATTTGATTCAGAGAATTACTAAGTCAGCCCCCTAGCCCAGCCCAGCTCTGCATATTCCTACGATTCTCCTTTTTTTTTTTTTTTTTAATAAAGCCTTTTGTCCTTTGGCCATTTTATGAATGGGATAGTAGGAATACACACAGCAGGGGTGGGCCAAGGTGCTGACTATCTCATTCTTTGTCAGGAAGACTAATGGGTGATAGCCAATTATGCAGCTAGCGATTACAGCTAGAAGTATTCAATATTAGGCAAGGCATCCTGACTGTGTTGGAGTCTTATTCAAATCTCATATACAGACCCTGGGGGATGTTTCCTTCTTGTACTGCACAGAGAAAAAAAAAAGTCAAACATAGCAACGTACTTCAGCAGACTAATGAATGCATCTGTTAGAGTTTCAGCTCCAACACTGAGGTTAGCACTTTGCATTTTGTGCTGAGCAACACGTTTCTGGATCCCAGCCCTAAGTATTTACATCTGGCAGAGAAGGACCAAAAAGCCAGTGTGATTTTTAATGGACTGACTAAATAGATTTATATGCAAGTAAATGTGATTAGCTGTGGAACGGTGTATTGTTTCTGTGCTCACCCGTAGGAGGACATAGACTGTAACTTATTTGGGCAGTTTAATGGACAAGTTACAAAACAATTAGGAACAGAAAATTAAAGGGGGGAGGGGGGCGAGGAAATCACAGCACAACCACCCTCCTGGCAATTACTTAACATTTTCACTAAGTTTTTCACAGAGATTCTGCATCCTTTCGTCTATGATTGTCAACAATTATGTTTGACTGTTTAACAAAGCTATACACATGCAAAATAACTTCAGCAGAAGGTCTGAAATGTTGTTCTAAAGGTTGAGAAACAGGATGAAGAAATCTTTCCTTACCACACCATAAACAGAGAGAGGTGACTAATAGAGAATCAGCACAAGAGGGGTATCAAACTTGTAACATCTTCATCCACTTCTAAAGATATTTGAAAATATCTTATATTCTGATCACTGTGTTTCTCAGAATGAAACAAGTTGAAGATCCATTCAGGTTATTTTCTGAACTTGAAGAAATCAAGCTACTTCACAACGTTCTATTCTAAGCTCTATAAAATTGATTGCAAATCACATTCCTCCATCACAGTAAAAATACAAAACAAATGCTTCATAGAAGTGGACATTTCTCAGTTTTAAAATGAAGACTATTCAGGATAATTGTTGTGATTATTTGAGTCAATAAGTGAACCCTTAGCTATTAGAGAAAAGACTGTATTTTATCCGTTCTTTTGCATTGATAGTAGCTGACCTTGAAGCTGCTCCACGTCGCACCCTGTGATCACAGGACTGTGGTGGATCACCTCTACGCAGCTCATCATCCTCATTAAGCACCCTCTACCTGCAACCTTCGCAACACATACCTATGTCAGTACCTAGCACACATGGAAGTTCTGTCCTAATGTACTTGCTTTGCAAGGGAATATAACCGAGATACTTTGTTCAGTTAAGCGTAATTAACAATCAGTTATATTCAAATTGGAGACCTTAGATTTGCAGCACTTGCCTCAGTTCACCTGACCCTGTAAAGGATCCATTTGTGCGAATATTGAGTAGCAAAAGAAGGCTGGAAATATAATTACCAGTCCACTACAGAACTGGTGTACAAGAAGAAAAGACGCTGAGAGACAGATATGTACATAAACTGAAGAACATGGCAGGGGTATCAGTAAAATGTGAAATGAATAGAAACACTAATCGGTGACTGGAAAAGCTGTTCTCTGGACTTCCCAGTATATAACTTCTTTTTCGTTTTAAGAAATACCATTAGGTAAATCAGTTGTCTTTAAACAGAGAATATTTTACAAAGTCATTAGTTTCATACAAAAATGTCATTTCTTCTTTTCCTCATCTCCAATATTGTTGTAAAATATTGTGGTTCAACATTTTTTTCAGTTTTTTTCTTCATAAAGACTACCTAATTCTTATTTCCATTCAAAATATTCTGGCCAACTCTTTTTCACTCTTGTGACTGAAAAGAGACTAACAGCAGATAATACATAGCCAGTATTTTAAGAATGTAAAGTGATTTTAGCTGTCAGTATAAAAACTGACAACAAGAGGTCCCTGTAGACAGCCAGACACTATTGGTTGGTTCAAAATAATCAGTTACACTGTATTGCTTCTCTTATATTTGCACAGGGAGTTCTCTTGCATTTTAAAATCAATCTCCATTATGTTTCCTTCATTTTAGAGAGACTTTGACCCATCTTAATGTCACTATTACAGATCATAGGTCACGATGTTGCAAAGGTTTGTTCTTATAAACATAACTATGGAGCAAATCTGAAACAGAACAAGCTTAACATTAGCCAAGAATAATAAGCATGTAGTGAATCTGCACAGAAATTATGTTTTCACTTTTATTGCAATTCATTTCAAGGCTGAAAATAAATGTTACTTGCCATTAATTTTGTCTTGCTGCATTTTACAAATATTTTGTTTGCTTCTCTAAAAGTAATGGTGAGGTTGTTCTCTTAAATATGCACAGATTTTGTAAGAGCCCAGAAGGTCCATCGCTTAATGGATGCCCATCAATGGGCTAGTGATTCATACAGAAGATACACAGTAGTCCAGACAAATAAACAGAATTTACAGGCTAGCCATATGTACATTCTATATCCTAAGAAATTAGTATCCCCAGCAGTCATGCAACTAACCTATTTACTCACTGTACTGAAACTGTAAATATCATTCTGCTGTTCATAACAAACACACTCTGTTCTACTGCAGTTTTGTCTCCTTACTGTAATTAGTAGATGATTAGGGAAAAAACTGTAATGACCACAAAATTTGTAACTCAAGAACACTTTTATTTATATGAATAATAACTTATGTAAATTGGTTAAATGAGAGACTATGCTGTCAAGGTTTTTCATATTACCCACTTCTCTATTTACATGGCAGATGGTTCAGATTTACTATTAGCATATTAGTGGGAAGCTAGAAAGAAAGAAAATTTAAATAGCTGTGAATCCTCATAAGGGAAGAATAGCAGTTTTTAAGAGGATGATTTTTGAGAATTTATAAACTGAAATAAAAAAAAATTATAATGCAAGAGCTGATGTTATTTTCATTTACAGCGGGGGTGATTTTTATCCAATTCCAAATACATCTAAGGGATCTTTAAAGTACCAAGTAAAGTAGCATTTCTATAGGTGAAACTAGACTTACTATCTTTGCACTTAATTAAAACTGTCTGTTCTCTAACACAATTTTTTTTTCAGTTCACTGATTAAGTTGAAGAAAACCAGGAAAATCACATTAAAACCAGTATCTCTTACATGCGAGCTCAAAATCATTGTGATTTAGGTATGCTCCCAAGCACACTCAAGTTAGCCAGAATTAGTATTTCTGGCTAACAGAAGGTACTGGAAGATGCCTTTTCC
Source organism: Sagittarius serpentarius (assembly GCA_034782735.1). Lineage (NCBI taxonomy): Eukaryota > Metazoa > Chordata > Aves > Accipitriformes > Sagittariidae > Sagittarius > Sagittarius serpentarius. The sequence goes on from JAVKLA010000053.1 coordinate 20,003,053, forward strand.
CAGCTGGCATCCTATGTGACCATCCCTTCCCATACCATTTGTAGACGAACAGTACAACGATATCTTGGCACCTTTGAAAGCTTTTTGGCTGAGGTTTAAGGCATCACAAGAACGGCCCAGTCACCCTGTTTTAAGAATTACCATGCTAACAGGGATGTGTCTGGTTTGCTAGGTACTCTGCATCATCCTTAACACTAAACTACTGGTAAGGTAAATGTATGTATCAGTTGCTGGTAACACCTGTTTTTTAGGTTTAGAGGAAGGTATTTGAAAATAAAAAAGAAAAACCCAACACTGATATCTACCTATGCTTCAGATCTATTTATTCTATGTGGTTGTCTGTGCTTCTGGCAGTCCAAAAGCACTGGAACACACACACCCCACCCAGAAACTGGCAACCAGCCTTTAGGCAAAACCCTAATCAGTTGTATCAAAAGTGATTGTGATTCGAGTATATGTGCATGTTTACATTCCCAGACTCTCCTTACTGTTCTGTTCAGTGTCAGCCTTTTCCTTGTGGATTCCCCATAGTTCCTAAACTTGATCTATCAGGGTACTGATTTGTAACCATTGTCCAAGAGGACCTCTTCACCTGTGACTAATATTACAAATGCTGAAGTCTTTGGGGCATTTTAAAGCAGAATATAATGCCTTTCTAGGAAGTAACAAGAATGTGCTAATAACTGCCTCAGTGCTTAGCTAAAAATAAACAATTTATCCTTTTTATTAAAGAATGTGTTACTGAAGAAAATGGGCTAAGATTCCAACTAGAGTGCATAATTTCTTTGTATTCTAAAAACCAGTTTGGGGTTTTTTTTCCCATTGATTTTTTTTCTCCTGTGGAATTCAGTACTTTGTGGAGAAGGCATTATTCTGCCATGGTTGGTCTACTGTAACAAAGTTTGGGCAGGATATTAATATTACAGTATATTCATCCATATTATGTCTGCCAAAAATATATGCTTATTTGCTGTTCACATAGCTCATCTCTTAAACATATAACCCAATTCCCTATGAGAAGTAGGCTGAGGCAGTGAAAATTAGAATGCAGTATATATGGAATCATGCTCAGAACAATAGTAAATAGGACATGAACAGCACCAGCTTTAGATAGATACAATGATAGCAAATGTTGTTCTCTGAGGCTGCTAGCTACCAGGAGACCTTCAGGCTATAAACTGCAGATTTTATCCTTACAGTTCATGCAAGGAAGTGCAAAGTTAGCAAGACTGAGTGGCACCAGTATGCAGTAATAAGAATATAATACTGTCGGTCACTAATACATGGGCAATATAAGATCCAGCAGTAACACTGGCTTCCTTACAGCCTCTGAAACATTTCAAGAAGTTTGCTATAGTTTCTAAATCTTGTGTTTTGGCAGTTCTGCTACTGTAGATGAGAATAATAGAGGCCCTTAGATGACTTACATGGAGCATCACGGAACTGGAGGCAGGATCTTCTCGGTTGTAAAGCCATAAGTCTAAAATTTGGTTGCCTAACTAATCACCTGGCATTAGTCATTCATGTTGATATTTGAGGTTGCTGTCAAAATCTTAAAAAAAGAAGAGAGAGATTCAGTAAAAGTTTGTAGTAGAAAAGAAGAAAAAGAAACTTTAGGATGTTTAATTGTCTAACTAAAGAAAATAATTTAATTGTAAGAATCTCACAGGTGAAGAGATGCTTTTATGTTACACCTTCATTTTCGATAACATAACAACATTATTTCAAGCAGGTTTCCATCAGATCTCTAATGTGGTCTTAAACTTAAAATGTCATAAGTGCTTTCTCAGTGCTTATACTAATTTCCCAAAACATAAAAATCACACAAGCTCATTAAGTTATAACAGGAAATATTAATTTGATTTTTTTGTAACTTAAGACAAAAAATATGTTAAGAATTATCTCTGAGATAGGATGACTATCTCTCATCGTTAACTAGCAAAATGATTGCATAAGTCAGTGAGGGTGTAATCATCAAAAATCTTTCTGTAAAAAACCCAGTAATTAAAAAAAAAAAAAAAGCATTTCCATGAAAATAGTGTCAATGGACTTATTTTTGAGACAAAATGTCTTCTGTAGGCAATTACAGAAGTGATTTGCAGATAAAGTGAATTGCAAATTAGGATCATCCATTGTCTTTTTTTCCCTATGATCTGCTAATTTCTTTTTAATATGTATTTATTAAAAAGAGCTATTTAACCTCCTCACCTATATTTAAAAAATATTTTTTAAAACTAAGTACATACATTGCTGTTCTGGCAACAAAAGGAAATCTGGAAGTCTGGGGAACAGGCCTGATCGTTAGACATACCTGCCATTACCAAATGGCAACTGAGTCATTTCACAAAGGAGGAACAAAATCGTCCATGCAGGCTCTCAACTTTCAGGATGACAAGGCACAAGCAATGAGGTAACACAGAATACCCCCCACCCATTATGGATCTCAACAATACAGTGGTTAATATACATGTGCGAACCATTCTTAGAGAAATGTTACTCACATTTAGGAAACTGAACCTATCTTGTCTCTGTCTTGCATGTGACTAAGTATATTTAAGAGCTTTTGACAGTCACTGCAGGACTGCATATTTTCGTAAGATACACTGATGAACTAGTAGATGGGCATGAGCAAAAGGAAATTCATCTTGCCTTTGACTATTAATAGCTATTGTTAATTTCCAAAGTAACTTTTCACAGCTTGTTTCTGGGCTAAAAATGAAAAAAGGGAGTTCTCAGAGCAAGGAGTGCTCTGTTAGTAAGAAGGCACATCCTTTTCATGCCTAAAAAGAGCATCAGCAATTGAAATCTTTCCCTGATCATTCAGAAGCCACAGGGGCTCAGCCTCAAGCCTTGTCATGCCTCTAGTAAACAAGTTCTCCTTTTTGCTTCAGTTATCCTTGGGAAAAAAAAACAAAACTTGAATAAGGCGTCAGAAAATCTAATCCAGAACTTTATAAAATGTTGGTATATTTGTTATGTCCCTATAGTCCAAGTCCAATTAGTACAAGAAAGGCTTACAGAGATTATAGTGAAAGATAATATTATCTCCTCAACTGTTGCTTATTTTAGTTTAGATTGTAATATTTTAACTCTTTGTGGGTTTTCTTCATGACTGATCAGATAGTTTATGTTCAAACTAAGGTGTTTATAGCTCTTGAAGGCTCAACTTTTTCAACTCCTCCAGCCCCTCTTGGTCCTTCTCAGCCTCCCCCAATTATTAAAGTCTTGATCAGATTAATTAAAAGTTGCATGTATTCTCTGTGCTTCAAATGGGCTGTGAGTTACCTGAGGTCACTATATAATTTCTCTAGTAGCTGGCCGATGTCTCAGAGGTGATTATTGGAGCAGAGACGGCTGGACCTACCACCATACAAACAAACCAACTGGAGGAGCCCTTGTCAGTGCTGGGACATGTCTACCCTGAGAAATTTTTTAAGTGGGCCATCATTGGAGGTGTTGGGTAAAAAGCGAGCTGGATCTTAAGGTTAGGGATAAGGTTAAGCTTAGACCTAGGGTTAGGAGAGACAGAAAGGTTAGAGCTACAGCTGAAGTGGGGCTGGAAAGGGGATGCCAAAGGGAGGGGTGAGCTGTATAATCTTTTCTCCCCTGACAACTTTGTCATCTGGGTAAGAATTCTGGCTCTTAGCTTAGAACTCAGCAGAGGGCCTCGTTTTAGGGTTAGGGTTCAGAAAGCCACGAGACGTAGGGCTGCACTGGGCAGGGGCTGCCAAATGAAGTGGTGGGCTGGATGGAGTTTTCTCCCCTGACAACTTTGTCACCTGGACCGCGGCTGGGGCTCTTGGCTAAGGCTTAGCCGAGGGCCTAGGGTTAGGATTAGGGATAAAGTTAGGAGGGAGCCAAAGCCTAGACCTTTAGCAGGAACGGGCTTGTAGAGGAGCTGCCAAGGGAAGGAGTGAGCTGCAAAATGTTTTCTGCCTTCAGAACTTTTTCATGCAGATGGGTGTTGTGGTTTAACCCCAGCCAGCAACTCAGCACCACGCAGCCGCTCACTCACTTCCCCCCCGATCCAGTGGGGTGGGGGAGAGAATCAGAAAGTAAAGTAAAGCTCGTGGGTTGAGATAAGAACAGCATAATAGAGCAGAAAGGAAGAAAGCAACAATGACTCTAATAACAACGATAAAGTGATAATAATAATAAAAGGATTGGAATACACAGAACAAGTGATGCACAATGCAATTGCTCACCACTCACTGACTGATGCCCAGTTCGTTCCCGAGCAGCTCTCCTCCCCTGGCCAACTCCCCCAGTTTGTATACTGGGCATGACATCCCATGGTATGGAATAAGCCTCGGGCCAGTTTGGGTCAGCTGTCCTGGTTGTGTCCCCTCCCAACTTCCCTGTGCCCCTCCAGCCTTCTTGCTGGCTGGGCAGGAGAAGCTGAAAAGTCCTTGACT
>JAVKLA010000053.1:20007567-20039054 GCA_034782735.1 Sagittarius serpentarius
TGTGTCCCCTCCCAACTTTCCTGTGCCCCTCCAGCCTTCTTGCTGGCTGGGCAGGAGAAGCTGAAAAGTCCTTGAATGAGTCTAAACACGACTGAGCAACAGCCGAAACCATCAGGGTGTTATCAACATTCTTCCCATACTAAACCCAAAACACAGCGCCGTACCAGCTACTAGGAAGACAATTAACTCTGTCCCAGCCGAAACCAGGACAATAGGTGACACAATGTCTCAGGTTAAAGCTCAGCTGAAAGCTTAGGATTTGGGTGAGGGTTAGGGCTGAGAGAAGCAAAGCCTGGAGTTTAAACTTCAGCAGAGTTTGAAAGGCACTGCCAAAAGGAGGGGTTATCTGAAAAAAAGATTTGTCCCCTGAGAAGCATCTCATCCTTGTTGGTGGGCCACAGATGATGCTCAGTTGATACTTATGGTTAGCTTCAGGGTTAGGGTTTAGAAAGAGAGAATGCCTAGGAGAGGGGCTGGAGAGAAAATGAAAATCAGATAAATGAAGTGGTGGAGTGGTGAGCTGGAAGTTTTCTTCTGAAAAACATTTTCTACTAATACTTAACATTCAAAGGAAGAAGTAATTTTAACTGCTTTTTCTCTTTGTGTTTGTTCCCTATGATTGTTCTAGGAAATTAACTTGTTGTCAGGAATGCTTTCAGATCAATTGAACTGAAGCATATTTGTATGCATAACTTCATTCTACTAGTTATGCTCATCTAGTTTAGCATACAACATAGCACCAAGTAAAACAGCATGAATTTGGTACACAAAAAATGCATAAATAACTTCACAAAGATGTATCAAACTTGCCATCATTTGTAGGAGTTATGACCAAGTAGTTTCACACAGCTTAGAAAAATTGTCAGCTTAGAAAAACTGGCAAACAGGAAAACAGAAAAAAGACGCCTTGCTGAATGCATGACACAATGAATTATCCTCCCAGCTATTTCAGTGACTGGTGCAAGTGAAGCAGTGCTCACAAAACAGCTCAGAGCTAAATCAAGAGCTAACCACAAATGCTGTATGGTGGCGGGTGAGCATCTACGAGAACTTCTACACATTCAACAAGTTTGCAATGCTGGCTGCTGCTGGGGGAATTAATGCTTGTATACTGAGCTGTATTTTGACTAAAATATTCTCACTGCTTACAGAGGCAGACAACACTCTTTGAATGGGCGGTCTATTATAGGTAAGTTAGGCATTACAGCCCTTACAGCAATGAAGTTGAAGGCAGCTTGCATGATTTGAACCAGCTGCTATCCAGTCTGCCAGGTTCTGGCTTCTTATACAGTCTTTGGGAAGAAGTAGCTGCAGTATCTGAGTTAGACACTTGGCAGTGGATTAACTGCATATGTACAGACTGGCAGTACTTGACGTGCATATGGTCGAGTTCAGGAAGGTAGGAAATGGCTACCTCTGTGTTGTCTTCAATAGATTTGCTAGGTAGTGCTTCATGATTTTCAGAGCAGTGTCCATGCCACGTGCAGTGTGCGTGTCTGAGAGTTTGGTCAAAGACCGGATGAAAGCCAGCATATGGATTAGAGGCATTCCAAGAGGCTTTCTGTGATGTGAAGACTGGGCTTCTCTGCAGTAGGAAGCAATCTTCCTAACATAAGCCCAATGAGTTTTTAAACAACAAAGCAGGTAAATCCTTTCTACTGAAAAATACTACTACATACATATCGTCTGTGCTTTTCCTTCACTCTTAGCCTTGCTGCTTTCATTCCATCAGGCAAGATATCCTTTTGTATAAAGTTCTCATTAGTAAACAGCTGACAACAGACTTACCATCTTACCTCTGAATTTTCAGTAACAGTTGTTTCAGAAAATGCCATTTAGTTTGTGACAAGGTTTTGAGTACATTTCTTGGCATTTTGCCTTTAGAAATTTACGAAAAATGACACGCGTTCCCCCAAAAAAAGAACTTGCATCAGGTTAGTTCTGATTTAATACAAACAGTTGCCTGAAATGAAGAAGTCTTTGTGTTGGGGAGTTTGAGGTTGTTGTTTCTGCTTTGTGAGCTGCAGACATTTCTCACTCTTGCTACAGATCAAGTGTATGAATTATTTAAGATTAAAACACAATAGGCTCCCTGATCTACACCCAGATATCAACAGCTATTCCGAGCCACGCTGACAACACCTACAGTCCGATGCTCTATTTAGTCAGCATGACTACTAGGTTACCTATGTAGGTTGTGGTTGAGTGGTTCAGACAAGGCATCATCTAGGACTGCCAAAACCTGACTGTTGATACCCAGACGTGAGCTCAGAACCAAGAGATTTTAAGGAGAGCTTCAGAGAAAACAGGCTTTACAGTAGCAGATCAAAAGGTACCTCATGTAAAATTGTAAATGCACAACACAATGAAGTAATAAAGAATAATGTGCTACAAATAAGGCATAAAGAATTTATGTATGAAACAAATACATATTTTCTTCATACCTGAGGATAAGTAATCGCAAGATAATTCTACAGTAGAAATCACTAACAGATGGACAGCCCACTAGGGAAGAAAACCAACCTTAGTTACCTTTTGCAGAAGCAGTCAAGATTTCAGATCATCTGCAAACAGGAACCTCCAAATGTACACTTGTTCAGAAAAAGAAACGTATCCCACCTCAGAGTAGAACTACTCAGTTAGCACCTTACTGGTTGATATAAACCTGTAATTCTGAAAGGGAAAATAGATAGGCTTATTGTGTTACCTGCAGTCAAACTTACTTTCCCAGCTGTGCCCCTTGGAAGTCCCAGTTCATCTTTCCCTTTTGGTGTTTCTCACTTTTGTGTCTTCTTGTTGTTTTGTTTACTAGTAGTTTCTTTCTATTTCCTTAGCCTAAAGAATTTCAGGATAAACCTCAGGCAGTTATGGTTTTCTTATATTCTTAAAAGCCTGCATCACCTTCAGCTCTTTCTCCTTAGTTTTACATTATCTCAGACACTGAGGCCAAAGCCTAAGGTTGCAAACCAACCCACATGACACAACCAACGAAGAGAGCACCTACTGCTACTGTGGGTGTTTAACATCGGCACCTTAGGCAAACTCTCTTTAAGACACTGAATGCGATTTTACTGCACAGTGAAGGAGCCTAGGGCTTGACTCCTGTAATAAATCATAACTAATTACGCTAATACATGGGGCATGAAATTAGGTGCTCATCTCATGCCTGTGACACCTATTAATCTATATGTTACTACTTGCATTCTGATGTTTACGAAGGCAAGTCAGCTTTTCCCTACGGTAGTACTAAACAGCTGTTCCTTCATTCCCAAAGTCAAATCTTCCATACTCCTTTATCAAAGGAGACTTTGGTGCCCCTTAGCAACTTCAGTGGGATCAGCAGGTATCCCGGCCCAGGCAAGATGTTTACAGGGTCAATGTTCAAGCAGCTCAAAATCAGACAGGATAGGTACTGTATGGATTAAATGACTGTGCCACAAAACTTAGTAAACAACTATCAGCTTACAGCGAGCAACTCACTATTGCACTCAAATGAACCTCCATTTTTCAGTGTTGCTCTTTTCATGGGTATATATTTACACTTGTAGGATTCACTTTCATAAGTGACAAAAAATTGCACAGCGCTCATTGTCATCAAAAGCATGTGCAAAACGGTACCACCTCTCCCAGGCCTCCTATTCACCGTTTTTACCAGATTATGTTCCTAGACTACGTATTATAGAATGATTATATACTATGTTAATAAGCAATGGTAGAGCTGGTAGCGCACCAGTTATTAATGCATCTAAACTCTTCAGTAGTTATTGACGCTTTGAAAGTCAAAAATTCACATTTATATAATGTCCTGGAATATATTCTAGCTCCCTGAAAGGACCGTAACAGCGATGGCTGTAAATCAGCCTTTCCTCCACCTCCCGCAGCTGAGCCTAACTGATTCCTCACTGCTCCGTGACAGCCGAAGCCTGAGAGAAGCCAAGGGGCCTGGGCAGAGAAGCCTTACCAGTCAGGCACACCGAGAGATGACGCTGCATGAAGAAGGCAGGGAAAAAAGCCTCCTGGCATGAGTCACTCTTAAGAAAACACGAAAATTTTATCTGCGTGCAATGTCTAATCTACAACACACCAAACATCTACTCTGTTTTGAGAAATGGGTATCATGATTAATGCCACAAGCTTTGAGTCAGCAAATGAATCAAGAATTTACTTCTGTGAAGCGTTTTAGCCTTTTTTGTGGATTAAAAGCTACTGAGATCCTGACTGCTCTGCTTGCACCTATAGCGTCTGAGGCTTATTTCAAGACAGCAGCAGGGGAGTACGGGCTGCAGGGGTGGCCTCTGCGAGGAGAGGACAGGGCTGCCCCGTGCCAGACACAGCCGCTTCCAGACGGTTCCAGCTGGTTCCAAGGGACCTATTGCCCTCAGCCAAGCTGGTGGCACCTCTGCGAGGAGAAGAAGGTGCTCCACGGCAGAGCGGGTGCTCTCTGCAGCCTGTGGAGAGCCCATGGCGGAGCAGAGGAAAAGCGTGAGGAAGAAGGAGCGGCAGAGAGGAACCTCTGCGTCCTCTTGGCAGCCCCACCCCCCCACCCCGCTGTGTCACGCACTGAAAGGCCTGGGTGTGACCTGTGGTGACAGCAAGGGGCAAGGAGAGGAATCCGTAGCGAAGGACCGGGGTTTCACACGAGTTTTCTTGCTCCTGATCTTCCTATTTTCTCCCCTCCCTGTCCCACTCCCCTGGGAGGGGGGAGTGTGTGAGCGGCAGGGTGGGAGCTTGGCTGCCAGCGGGGGCCACGGCAGCACCTATCGTAATAACTGAGGCTGCTGCTTCCGAATCAGCTTTAGCTGATCTAAGGGCAAGTTGCCATCAGGTTCACCGCCTCACTGTGTATTGCTGCCCCTTTCCTTGGTCTGGGGCTAGGTGTCCCTGGGGGCAGAGAGGTGTCGCTTGGTCCAGCTGGCATCAGCCCTGCAGAAGATCTGATGAGCTTTCTGCCGGATCAGCCGGCTGTGCCTGCGCAGGCGGGCAGGGAAGCAGTTTAATCGGTTGAACTGATTTATGCCAATGCAAGTGGAGAGTGCTGTTGAAGGGTCCCATCCACTCCCTTTCCCTCCTGACTATCTGGTCTCGTTTTTTCTAATCAATATTTAAATGTTCTTATTAAATATTTAATCAATATTTAAAACCAACAATTCACCAAATATAAATATAAGCAAGGAATTTGTCTGGTTTAAAAAGTTTCAAACACGTAACGAATGTGTTTTCTATGATACGGAGTTACACACGAAGGCTTAATTAAGAAATGCAGTTGAAATTGTAACTTTTTAAAAGAATACATGACATCTAAATCTGAGGCGATATTGTGTCAGAAAAATCCTTTTTCCTGCAATTCCTGTGAATAAGAAAAATTCATGTAAAATGAAGATGCAAATAGATATAACCAAGAAAAACATGAGTGATAAATATGTAATACACATTATCTACAGTTGTCTTCCCACTACTTCAAATAAACGTTACAGCTCTCTTTCTGGTTTCTCCTATTATTCCCTGATCAAAGTAATAGAAATTCTGCTCATTTTGTAATTTCTTTGATGATTTTCTGTAGCCTTAAGCTGTTCACCAGAGAAGATTGCAACATGCAGGACCAAGTCACTAGAGAATTCAAGCACATGTCTAATTTTATGAATTATCATACCACAACACAGGAAGCTGCACACATGCTTAAAATTTCAAAAGCACTTTGCTTTTTAGTCTCACCCAAAATGTATCCAAAGAGGGTCACTAAAAAAGAATGTAGCTTGCTTATTATCTGCAAATTTCAGAAGTTTCTTATTTCTTTAGTAATTTAAAAAAAAAAATCACAGTGTTTATGAACAACTGGTGCTCCTCAAGGCATCTGTGCCACGTGCTAGTATGAAAAAAAATCAGTAAGTAAGGTCCCATTGCTTGTCATTGTGGTTATCTATTCCCTTTGATATTAGCCATCAGAAAATAGACTAATATATTGCAGTAAAATCAATTTAATTTAACTACGCAAAATAATTCTTGCTGTTGATCCTGTGTATATTTTACATTTCTTCCCAGCCTTTCAGTTCCACTGAAGCATGAATGTTATTTTCCTTGTATAATTTAGAACTCTTATTCTAGAACAAAGTTCATTGACTTGGTACCCAAGTGTAAATGTAATTAGTAACACAACTTTTATAATGACAAAAACATCTGTGCAAAGTGCAAAATGCTTATTGATGCCATTTATTTCATTTTTAGTCTGTACATAATGTCATATGTACATAACTAAATATAATGCACTTGGCAAGGTTTTCCATGTGCTATTTATAACATTTGAAATAGTGTTAAGACACTTCATTGTTATATCAAATCAATACTACTTACAATACACAAAAAATACGCAAAAGTAGGTCTGCAAGGGCAATCTCCAAGTCATATTTTTTCATTTGATAATTTATCAAGGAGGATTTTCTAATCATAATTGCATTGTTTCAAAGAAAGTAGGAGGTTCTGTTGAGTTATTCATCTGTGAAGGTTTCCTCAGAGGGTATTCTTTCCCATATTAAGGCACAACCCTGAAAGATATGGCTGAGAATTTATTTCACACCTGTGTACCATGCAGGGCAGCAAACCATTAGACTATTTCTGCTGAAGAGTACCCACAACAGCCTCTTGTAAATCGCTCAGATTAAAAAAGGGTAAAATGACCTTGTAGGAAGCTGATAGCACAAGTTGCAATATTATATGATTCTTCATTTCCTAATGACTGATAATAGCATGTTTCATGGTAAACCCTGAGGTTTCCTTATTTACTTCATTACAAAATGAGAAAAGACTTGCCCCATCTCAGTAACATTGTCTAAGGATCATTAAGTGCTGGAAAAAGTTCTGGAATCCTTGTAAATCTTCATAATACTTCATAATACGCTATATAATCTTCATAATATGCTACAGCTCAGTGTTATGTATTCATTTTATTGTTCAATAAACTAAACCACAAGGAAAGTAAGTGATTTACTCATGGTCATAAAACAGAGTCAGTGGTCATAACCTCCAATTTTCTGTTCTTTAGTTCATGCTCTATCATAAAAGACTTCATATATTCAAAGGTAATCTAAGACATCACGTGTATGTGAAATTAGACAGGATTGATGCACATTTCATTAACTAGATGATGACGAATTTAGTACAGAGCTCTGTTTTATAACTGAAGGAAAAGAGACAGGATATCTGCATTTGCTACGGATTTTTTCTAGTTGTGATTCAGAAAGGACCTTTAAATTCTGGTAGTTCACTTGATAGGACATTTTCGGGGATTGTTTGAGCGTGTTCAGTTGGTTGGAATTTTTTGCCTTTTACCTTTAAGACTGCCATGCTTAAGATGGAGGTGTTGGCAGCCCTTAGGCACCTACTTGCGCTTTAAACGTTGCTTACAAATTAAAATTTTGTACAAAAATACCTCCAAAAAAAAGAAAAGGAGCAGAATTGTTTCAGCAATCCAGTACATTTGGCCAGTCTGTATTAAAAAGACATTCACAGTTCAGCCTTTGACCTCCACACATAGAATCTGAAAGTCACTTTACTGATGCTCTGAGGAGAACAACCAGCAAGGAACATCTTTCCTGTCTTATAATCTGACACAGTAGAGGCCAGCTCATACTGTATATGAGTTCCAAAGCAGTTGGACATTCTTCATGAGAGATCACCAAAAATATAAGGCCCTTTTGTAACCTGGTATTGGAAATTCCTGCACTGGTTCTAAAATAAAATTAATCTAAGTCTTGACACAGAGGATATTTTCTATGCACACTAAAGATGCGCACCTGGCTGCACTAGCATGCTTATCCAAACACACAGGTGAAGTCACTTATTATCACATTAGATATGATAAGAAAATATGGTACACATTTTTATCTGACATTTATAAGTGGTTTATATCCAGGAAATGATTGGGCAGTCGTGACACTGTGTGTGATTTGTATCGTAAGAAAACATCTCTTTATTAAAAAGTATATTTTAACCTGAAAGTATCACTTCAGTTTGACTACAGATTTTTAGACACCTAGTAAAAATTGGTGCCAATTGTGATTACATTCAGAACTCAATGGATTTTTCTGTCTGAACTGAGTTGTTCTGTTGAGCAATTCTAGCAAATATTTATCTGGTAAAAATCAGATTTTTATGTTCACCAGGGCACAATAACTGATTCTAATTATTAGAAGGGCTTACCCCTGAGGTTGATGAATTTTATATTTAATATATCTATATAATATATAAAAAATATATTTAGTATATCTGATCATACCAACACCACACGCAAATTCAGGCTAAATTCATGGTATATTTTAGCTGAAAACAAAATGCATAGGTAAAGGAGATGATAGCCTCCTTTTATCAAGCAATTAACAGATAGAAAACAAAAGGCCCATTGTTTAATTCTTTCCTCTTTCAGAGTGGACTTGCACCCAGAATTCCTAGAAAGAAACCTAGAGGTCATGTTCAGATACTGTGGTAAGGAACAAATTCAGTCCTATCTGGAACAAAGTCCCATTTTACATTAAATGTTGAAAAATATTGAAAGACAGAGTTTATTTACAGAATGGGAGAAAGAAAACATTCGGTGATTAGGGCATTTCACCAGAGAGGTGGGACAGCTATCCAGCTGCTTTAATTTAGATGATTCATACATAAGGGAACAGTTTCAGCATGAAATAATCAACTTTTTAGAGAAAAAAAAAAAAACACAAATGCAAAAAAAACAACTAAAATGGCCAGTCAATGCAGATGAAATTTAATTTATTTTTGCCACGGTATAAGATGAAATATCAGTTATTTCCTTATCCATAATTATATTCTTTACATCAATGTTCTTTTTTTCTCTCTTACTGCTTAAGGATTATTCAGTTTAATGCCTTTAACAGTTCCTAGTGCCTGTCTCTCTCTAACTTTTAATTCCTGAGAACCAGCAAAAGAAAAATAATACACATCCATTTAAAATAAATTCTATGCCTGTCCATGAGCTGCTTAATGAATAAACGCAAGATTTACAAGTCCATCATCATTAGAACTTTCCTTTGGTTGTTCTCAGCATGCTTCTGATAAAAATGATATAACTGCTACACTCCACTGATCATAGCAAAATAGATATATAGCCCTGCACTGACATTCTATCTGTGCTTCTGTCACTTGTGCAAGGGATCATAATTATATGCTGCAGAAAATGAATTAATGGAATAAATGAAGTATGCAGATATCTGTCAGCCCTGACAAACAACTTTGGTGTTCAATTAGCATAACTCCATCCTTTATTAAAGAACCGGGATTACTCATCACAGTTAAATGCTTTATTTATTTAAGATGCTCATTTATAAAACAGGCCTAGAGAAGTATCAATTTATTTCCCTGAAGCATCTTAGTGACAGAAGTTGGTGTGGTTATGTACAGAAGGCGGTTCGTACGTGTTTTTAATACTGTGGGCCACATCTCTAATCCATACTGTTTTGTGAGCTGCCTCTTCACCCATTTACATGATGTGACATTCCCATGGCAACTACTGTAACTGCCAACATGGAAAAACACTAGTGGCATATTTAATGCATTTTAACTTAGCAGTAAGCACATCATCCCTTTTGGGGGCAAAATGCAGACAAAGCAGCCGTCGTTTGCGGTGAGGAGTGGCAGAACATACTGGGATCTGCGTGGAAGGAGCAGTCAGAAGTACCCTGTGACTTCTCAAAGTCTCCAAACTCACCAGCAGTATTTCCGAGTGCTCTGTGCTGCAAAGCTGTGTAAAATACCACTAGCCCGCGGTTCCTAGAAAGAAGGACTTGAGGATAATTACAGGGCTGGTGTTGGTATTCCCACGGTTTTTGGTAGCGGCCAGGGAGGGCGGCTTTCTGGCAGGGTGCAGGGTGCACCACACAGGAGAGGGCTCCACGCTCACAAACTCTCCCCAGCCTGGAAGACCCCTGTCCCGGCTGCTCGCCGTGGAAGCTGCTCCACGCAAAGTGGGTTTGAAGCACCAGTCCTCAAAGAACAGGACAGGCTGAATATCTTACGCTGGCACCCTGAATAAAAAAGTAAATAAAAATGTGAAGCCTCAGTCCCTCTAGGAAAGACAAGAGGAGATAACCTGATCGAGTTGAAGGTGTCCCTACTCACCGCAGGGGGGTTGGACTAGATGGCCTTTGATGGTCCCTTCCAACCCAAGCCGTTCTATGATTCTATGATTCTATGATAAGATAAACATAGCCTGCAACAATTTAAGAATCAGAAATTTAAACTTCAGTGCAACCGTGATAAGCTTGTCTCATTTCTGTGTCTACTTGCACACCTCTAGGACTCTGGTTTGTGTCTCTCACTGCCAGTAGCAAACACAGTACAGAAAAAATCTGCATATTAGGTGATTTAAAATAAAGACATAAATCTACATCAGGGTTTCAAGATAGATATACTGGCAGGGAAAAATTATTTCTGCTCACATCAGAAATCAATTTGACAGCATAAATTTAAAATTATTTGTAAGCATAAACCAAGAATATGAGACAATCACAAAAAGAAAAAATAGAGCTAAATCTTTAATACCAAAGTAGTTCCCAAAGATCATCACTTTAGAAAGGTACTGGACAGTTCCCATTATTTATCCTTATCCTCTGACGCCATCCGGTGGCCGTTTAATTCTAAAGACTTAATATTAAACCTATTTAGACATGAGCTAAAGCACCTGAAAATCTGGGACCCTTAGCAAAAAGTAGACAAAACAGCCAATCTTAGGGTGAAGCAGCATGCTTTCAGGCAAGGGATACTGCCAGTAAATTAACACTCAGTAATTTTTTTAAGTACAGCTCTTTTAACAAACCACAGAAGGGTGGAGGATGACAGACTAGTGAGGGAAAGAATTGTTCTTTTTGTGTGGAAGTTAGGTGTTTAGGTTAAAACAGTTGTGGCATTTCCTTCCCTCCTGAGGTAACGGGGAGGCAAAGGACAAACCGAGGCAGCTCCGAAGGCAATTTCTTCCATTTTAAAAAGGGATGTCTACAGTTAATGGGATTAATCAGCTGTGCCTCACTCTCTCCATTGCCTACAAAGCAATCCTCTAGGCACCTGACATTTAGATAATGTTACTTAGAGAGCTCAATTCCACCCTGAGTGACAAGCCAAAACAGCAGACCTTTATGGCACATCTGTATAAGCACATGCCTGGCACTCCTTTAGTAGCGCGCAAATATCAGGGAAGAGGAGACTGCTCATAATGCAAAATTACTAGTATTATTTTGAGCTGCTAAAAGCATGACATTTTTTAGCAGCTGCCTAACTTCAGATAGAAAAAAATTCTATCCCACTTTCAAAGAAGGGACAGTGCAAAAGTACGTGTTCAGTTAAATCGAAGCTGTAGTAGGAGCATCACCATAAGACACCAGGGCTCAGAACTCCAATAATGGAAGACAGCAAAGCGGCTTTTCTCCAGCCTGCACTTGTAGAAAGGGATTCTGCTGTACTCTGTCATATTTATATTCATGATCACTGCTGCAAGAGAAATAAGGGTGGTGATTTGTCACAGTTGCCCACATTTTTGGTTTAGTCTCATTGCTTTGCTGCTTTGACATTTAGGCCTATCAAAAGCGGATGAGTTCTTAAGAATGACTGGCTTCTCTCTGCCAAATGAGGATGCTGACCACTTAAATGCATAGCAGAAATACCTGTGTATTTCCAACTGTCAACTAAATTTTGTCCTCAGTCACATAAAGGATATTTGTTTTCTTTCTTTACATACATCTGTAAATCTGTAAATATCTTCAAAGAAGACAATGGTCAATAGAGGAACAGCTGCAAGTGTTCTTCCTGAGAGACGGAAGAGATTTCTGCGCATGGAGTGAAGAGTCTTAGCTTGGACAAAATAATTTTGATAGAGAAAATCAGCCGGTGCTGCGGTAAATAATGAGTTGAAGGTTTATTCATGGGCAGCTCCTGTCACCACAGATCCAGCAAGAAAAAATAATTAAGCAAAAAAACAGAAAAGGAGAGCAAATGCTAGAGAGATTGGCATTTTATGACTATAAGAGAAGAAGAAAACTGGATGATTCCTACAGAGCAAGAAACAGAAGCAAAGAGATCTATGACAACTTTGGGTCAGGAAACTGGGCCGAAGCTTGATTAGCTTCGACAACACACCAGTATCAGCCATTCAGAATGGTGGTAGCAGAGGATGAAAAACACAACCAGAACTGCATAATACATACGCAGTAATCAGTGTTCTGCACTGTTCACATCCCCAACCATGCCTGAAAGTCATCAGAGTTAGTTTCACTGGGATTCACTGACGAGAAGACACCCAGTGAGTGACATAAACCAAAGCTGGTCTGGAGCATTGATGAAAAGTCACAAGTCACTACAAGCTTGGATGAGATGCTAAAGTTGATAGGAGAGGATTTCCTAGCTGAGTATAATTAATCTGGATTCAGATCAATAATACAACACAACAGGAAAACTTCTTTCATGATTTACTGGCATTCTAACAGATGGATGCACAAGAATCCTGCTCTGGTAGGAAACAGGAAATATATCCTACACAGTCATGGGTAGAAATGTGCTTAATTTTCTTTACTCTCTAATTTTGTTGCCAGCTGGGTATAGGTCCTCCTTTTTCTTCTCCCCTGTGGTAAGCGCTAATCTGCTTTCTGGTTCCTACTGTTGCCCATTCTTTCCTTGCCAGTTATTTTTCATGTTCAAGCTGCGATGGCACCATCTGGCTAGCAAGGAACTTCCCTTCCTCTCTCACGCTGTGTAGGAGCAACTATTCTAATGTCTACCATTTAGGGAAACAAAGATTTAGCCTGGAGTTCCTCCAGAATGGTAAAGGGTTTTCTCAGTTACGTTCTTGAAAAAAAGCGTTCAATCTTGATGACCTTCTGTCCTTTACATTACTCCTGGTCACAGTTCTTCAGAGTGAATCCTAATAAAGAACAATCTGCCCACGTGACTGATACCTATTTGGGTTAGGCTGAGCTGCCGGTCAGACACATCATCCGAAAAACTCTGATGTACGTGGAGCAGCTGCGAAGGCCAAGGTGGAAAAAAATATTTATTAAACCAAGAGGCAAGAAAACTTTTTCTTTGCATGCCACTAACTAAGGTTAATTTCTGCAGCACGTAAAAATATGCCGGTTCTTAGGGATCACACTCAATAAAAGATACTTTTGTAATCTTGTTAGTACAGAAACTCAAATGTTAAACCTAGAAGAAAAATATTTTCTTCTTCTTTGTGAGATATCTATTCTTTTAAATATTTTAGGTATTTGAATTTGATTCTGTTTTTAACACTCTTTTATATCATTTATCATACCAGAACCTTCTGGCGTCTTCTGAGAATAACATGTCTCAGCAGGTTAGCTGAATTTATGTAACACTGCCACAGATTATTTCTTCCTAGGAGCTTGTCGCTTTTATACAAAGCAAGGACCATGCAGACACAAAATGAGCTTGTGAAGGATATTTTAAGTATTATAATTCCTCTTTAAAAGGTAAATCTCTCTCTCTCAATCAAAAGCAATCAATAGAATGAAAAAAAATAATATCATCAAAGAAAAACACTCCCTGCAAAGCTTGGCCCAACCTCCCTCCCTTTATTTTGTTTCCATTATCTATTTCTATTATTGCCTTAAAAAATTGTGTGCATTAAAAATGTATTGTTTAACATGCAGGCAAGAGGTCCATGCAATCATTTTCTGCATTAAGATCTTTGGTTTTGTGAAGCCACAAAATTTGTTTGCACAGCTTGCTTTATTGATAGTCACCATAGCATCTGAGTGCCTCCTAATAATTACATTGTCTGGATGCACAACTGCAAAATAGGGAAATATTATTCTTCAGATTTTACAGATGATGACAGAAGCAGAGTAGTTACCCAAAGTTATCAAAGTCTCTTTTTTTCTGTCACTACCCATCTTGTTGAACGTGCTGATTTTTCTGCTAACAGTACATTCCAAAGGGTATAGTAATCACAAAAACTACTTTGAATGAAAAATATTACTTAAGTAACAAAGAAGTCATCCAAATATACATGCACAAAAGATCATTCCTGTTAGACAGTGAAGAGAGATTGGGAGACTGAGTTAAGGTTCAATTCACTGATGGCTCAATATGCTAATATATCTTTATTCATATGTATTCAGTTTAGGTGAAAGTATGTTATTAAAGCTGCAGGGCACCGTACAATTACTAAAAAGAGACTAAGTAGGCCAAAGGAGAATTTGTAAATGTTTTTGAGCTAATACAAAAAAGTTTTAATAGAAATCTAGAGGAATAAAAGCATAGGGATCTGTCTCTGTACAGATGCCACTGATACCAGCACTTTACAAATTATTGTTAAAAATTCCAAATAATTCTGAAAAACATAATAGGTAGCAGCATACAGTACAAATCAGCTTTTTTAACTTCTACTGAATTGACCTATGTCCTTTAAAAGGCAAGAAAAAATTAGACTCTAAAGGCCAGACCCAAACCAGAACTGCAGCTGGGAATTTAAAATTAGACTTGCATGGATTTTACAACCTTCCATGCTCAGCTGCTGTCTGGCCCTAAGGGTCTTTCTCTTCTGTAAGCATTTCAGTCCATTTACCTTCTAGTTGTCCAGATTTTTTCCAGTTGCACTTCAGTCTTCATAATGCTGAGCAGTTTCATGATTGCCTCATGCCTACACCAAAACAAGATACCCCCCTCCTTGTTATCAGGAGAGGGGCTCCATCTGACCGGCAAGCTCAGCAAAACCTTGCCCTACAGACGGTCTTCATGAAGGACAGCAGCCAGGAAGGCTGGTCCCTGCTTTCATGTTCTTTTTTAACCACCTCTCAGACTTTAGAGTATGACGTCGGAGAAAGTTCTCTCCATTGCTTGGGAGCAGCCACAGGTAAGTGGTTTCTCGAACAGTCATGTGGCGATTTGGGATTCCACTTCAAGGGACAACTGTCTGTGACACTCCTCAACCCTTCTGAGGGTAAGTCTGTATTTGAAGACTAGATCCCCAACAATGCTGCATCAAATGATTTGAAGCTACTCTCGATACAGGCACTGTAAATCACTTCTGAGCACGCTAAACCTTGCAAATGTTTCTCTGGTCCGTTGTGCTTTACAAAGGCTACAGGAGCGCTTGGAAAAAGAGTTTTCTTATTAGCACTCTTACTGGGAAGGAAGGAACAGGCCTGACAGGTGTGTCTGCTCCTCTGTCACCCTATTGGGCATACAGTATAATCTGTGTTCTAAGTCCTGTTGCAGAGACGTCCTTTTCTTTTTCAAGGAAGGAAAAGCACTCCCGTTCTCTCCGCAATTAATGGCAAGAGACTAAAAATATCAGTTTCATATATTCACTAGTAAATAATTCACTTCTACAGTAACATCAGTCGCTGAGCAATCAGCAATTTCTCTGGAGCCCCTCAGGGCAAAAGGAGCGACTGCAGCAGGCAATGGTCTCATACTGAACTGCATTGCCTCAATATCCACCTAAAAGCCTCACAGTGCTATTTTTTGTTCCTTGTGCTTTGGGGCTCTTGCAGCAAAACCACTATTTAAACAGACTCAGTGACAGTAGTGCATTCAGGTTTAGGACCGTTAACTGGAAGAGGTCTACAGTCTCCTTTGTAAGATGTGTGGTGTAACTGGAAATGAGGTACTTGAAGATCATGTTGCTCTAACTGCATTAAATTTAGTTACAGGACAGAAGGGAAAATACAAAAGACATTTCACCTCCCCAAACAGGATCAGAATGAGATAAACTTGAGTAGGTAGACACATGGCAAAAATATAGACGGGCACTGGAAAAATGCCATGAGAGGTAATGAACTCTCAAAGCATGGTGTAGGCCCAATAGTGATGGCTCCACTACAGTTCTGTAGCTTAAACAGGACATAAACTTCTTCCTGCAGTACTTTTTTGAAACTCCCATTTTTCTGCTTCCAAAATCCCCGTGTAAAATCTAAGCAAGCTGTGTGCAAGAGTTTTGACTTTAAAAGAAGATTTTGAAGTTTCTTCATTTGTTTGTTACCTCTTCCAGTAATGCTTGGTTAAACAGGGATGAGTAAAACAAAGCAGAAAATAACCATTTCATTTCAAAGGACATACACTTTATCAGAATGTGATCTGACAGTGACACAGTCTATTCATAACGCCGTGTTCCTGTGGATGGACTGGCTGGAACATACTTTGCCTTGGGAGTTTCTAAAGCGAACAGAGAATACAGGTGTTTTCATCTGAAAAAAAACCATCCAAGTGTTACGTCATTCCTTCAGAAGAAATCCTGACAACTCTCCTGAGAGCTTAACATCTGCAGAGAAGTGTCCCCCCTCTTTTTTCTTTTTATTTTGACTAGATAACATGTACTTTATTTTTCAGTTTATTTAAAGGGTGTCGCTAAATTTCTGCAAAGGTCCTATGCAAGGACAGTCATCAATTATCTATGCTAAACATAAATTATAGATCTTACATGCTTCCAAACCAGATGGCTCAGGGACCATGTAAACACTGTCTTTGATTTTGGCACATCCTCCCATGCAACATACGCAGCCTCTTTTGACAGCACAGTCCTGTGTTTCAGCTGGTAGTGGTGAATCCAAGCTGTTCTGAGAGTCTGAGCACTTCTTATTTATTTCAATAGCTTGAGAACTATGTGGCAGTTAAAACAAGAAGCGCAGGATCTTCATACAACATTCTGAAGGTACAAGAGCACAAGATGTTGAGCCTTCACTGGCAGAAGCAGAAGTAACTGAAAAACCACAGAAACAGGAGTTTGCATGTGGTTTCATCATAGTCCTGAGTGCTTCACCGGAGTTCTCTTGAGTATCTTTGTCTCCTTGCAGTCAATGTGGCTAAACGTTCACACATTGAAGGGTTATCTTCTTTTAGAAACAAGGACTGGCACCTCCTCTAACTTTTGTTCTTCCCCTCGGAGAATTTCATATGTAGGTAAGCAGGAAGCTGGACTAGACACCTCCTGTGGCCCCTTCCAAACTGAATTATCCCATGATCCTATAAGCCTAGTCACGGTCAAAGACAAGTTGATGGCTTGTTCACAGGTTTTTAGATCTAGTTCATTGGCCATTGCCACAATACTTACACTACCGAATAATAAACACATTCACACAGCCAAGTTCCTCGGATCTCGTAGAAGGCACCTGACACAAGCACTGATCCGACTTCAGTATTTTAAAATTCCACATCCCACTGATATTTGCAATAGCATGTCTATAACTGTGGAAAACCTTGACCTGTCTTTTAATTTCCTGAATGCAAAATCTTGTGGAGATATTTGGCACTTTGTCTTTTAAAGCATCAACCTGCATTAGGCCAAGTCCATTTACCTTGAACCCAATGCTATCCTGGTGTCATGCTTTATCACACATTCAGCGGTGTTATGTCAGGGTGTCACAACTCTACTGAATTTTATGATTTATTTGCTATCTGCCTGAGACTGTAAAATCATTTGCCTTTATTTTATTCAATATAATACACATCTTATTTGAAACAATGAAGTAGTCTTTGAAGGTAAAATATTGTTCTGACCTCTTCAAATTGAGTGAATATTAGCATTCATGAATACGTTCATTTATAAGACAATTTGTTGTGACTTACATCTACCCTGTCTATTATGTTGACACACTGAAGCTTTAGACAGCCACCAAAACTACACACTTCCACAAAAAAATATCTGAATAGGAGACTGGTGGAATGTCGCTGGCTAAAAATTGGGCTCTGAATTAAGAACTAGACGCAAACACAAATGAATGATTGTTGCTGGTCAATAATAAACACAAATACTTTAAAGTCAAGAGATTCAATATGTCTCCAATGGGAAGGCATGAAAATCTGAGTATGGAAATTACTGGGAAATAGCCCAGACACCTTAGTTTTATCTCATGATCCCTGCTTGAAAAGCTACACATTTTCCAAATCTTAGGGGGTTTGAGATAAGGAGTAGAAGTCACAGAAGGTATAAAAGAATGGGAGAAAATTCTATGCCAGTCATATCATTGAATCTTCATCAATGCATGGTGAGTGAGACACTTTATACCAATGTTTCTATGCTTTTCTCTTTCTCTTTGGTCTGTTACACTGCTTCTTCACTTCTGAAAACAAACTATACTTAAGATGACTGATTACCAGATGTAACCATTGGCATTTCCCAGTTCCACATTCAAATGACATTGCTGCCCTCTGGCCAAGGAACTAAAGTGGGACCACAGGATATCATGTGATGTATCGTGACAAATACAACCATATTATTTTTCTCTGTCTACTCAGAAATTCCACATATATTTTTTGCTCAGGAAAGCACATTATATCAAGCATGTCACACATCATCCTGATAAATATTAGTGCTATTTCACCAATCCAACACAAAGATGGAGGCTATAATTAGTGTGGTGTGCTTTTGATGAGGCCTGTAACAAGTTGTAAGTTAAGGGTTATATCCTTCATTTATTGGGTGTCTGATTATAATATAACCAGATCCATTTTGAAAATTGAGAAAGTAGTCAACTATATCATATGAGAGAAAATGTTTTGAAAAAAAAATTTTTGAGAAATAGGAGTTTCATATGTGGGAAACTAGAAGTCTATCCAGCAGAATCTAAAATACTTCTTCCTTTATTCCAAGGCAGAGAGACATAAGGTATCCTCCCAGATAAGGTTGTCTTCTGTAGATGAACTACTTCAACTGAATGCTGTCTGTCTGTCTGTATGTTTTTCTTTCTGGCAGACCAATTTTATTTGTTGCAGGCTAGTGGTGCTTTATTCAAGAAGTCCAAGTCTTTAAACTAATGCCATTACCTTGTTAGTACTCTGACAACCCGTCCTTTAAATGAACAAATGTAAAATGTCACTGGCTGATATTTTGCAAGTAAAAAGAAAGACATACGCAAAACCAAAACAAAACCCATGTTGTCAAAGCCCTTCTGCTTCAATGTCTTGCCTAGTTGGAAATGACATGCAGTCACCAGAGAGCAACAGCAATGGGGCAGGTTGCGGGAACATAAATAGCAGAATAAATAGCTAAATACACATGTATATCTATATAGAACAAAAAATCTAGAAGTAAAAGAAGATAGTAAGAGGAAACACATGGCTAACTCCAAAGCTGAAGCTCCTATTAAGAGCAGGGTATAGTAAAGAATAGTCAACTGGATTATAAATGGCAAGATTGTACCAGCCAGAGGGTCTCTTGAAGATAAGTAAAATAACAAGGTAACAGAATAAAGCAAAGGCTAGATTACTTTCAAGAAATCAGAAACACACTAATATCATGAGAAGTTACTACCAAACATTGCAACATCTTTATCACAGGCAAAACAGTGAGAGACAATAACAATACCCAAACCTACAAAACCTGAAGTTGAACCCTAACCAAAATAGTGATAGTCCACGATTATAGAACAACTCACAAAATCAAAAGGCTTTCCAGCAAAATAAAGATATTGGAAAAAGAAATAATGGAATAATATCTAAGCTACCAAGAAAACTGATCAGTAAGAGATAAAGTTGTGTAATATAATCTCACACAGAATAAAGGAAGCACTTGAATCAAAAATAATGAACCATAAACAGGACTTCAAGCAAGAAAACCATATGATAACCAGTGTTCCAACATAGGAATAGTCATCAAGCTGAAAAAGCCATTCCCTCATCTTTCTTTTTGAGCATTGTTGACGACACAAGGGACTGACAAATACATCAGAGTAGAAAATTTCACTTCTCAGGCTTGTGACAACTCAGCTGTTAGGCAGAAAAAGACCACATAATTTCATAACACCAGAGAAAAGATTGGATTAAAAAATAATATGAAAATTCCAGAGTTGCCCTCATCTGAAGTATTATACAAGGAGGCAGAGAAATTCAAAAGCCAATTTATTTACTACAGCTACACAATGAGGAGGGTGCAACGTACTAAGTAACATCACAATTTGGAGAAGTAGCAGATTACAAATCTCCATTTAAAATGTTATCTTCAGTTTAACAGATGGATGTGAAAGCTTGCAGGGCATCAAAGAAGTTTCTCCCTTTTTCTGAAGTTAGCAGGAATTTAACTAGAACCCTCTAACTTCTTTGTAACCAGAGTCTACAGTTCCTCCCATCACATCTCTTGGGGATTTCCATGTAGTCTCCCATTCACTACTGTAATGTTGTTGACCCAGTATGGCCCAGGCACTATGCTCACCCATATTTGCTTTGGTGATTATAAAAGCAAATAAAGGAGATGTATTTACACATGCCAAGACTTACTGGGATCCAGTGACTCTGTATTAAAGGAAGAGACAGAAATATGAGGGAAATGTCAAGAACTAAGCTGCTTGGTAGCCACAGCAACACAGAAGCAGGTTCTGCCTCAAGAATCCATCTCTTCAGGACAGAACAACAGAGCATAAATATGAAAAGTAGACCAAGAGAAAAAAGAGAAAATGGTGATAACTTGTTTATGGATCAAATTACACCAAAAATAATTTTATATTGAATATTAAAGACTAACTAGGGAGTTATATATAATACTTCAAGTAATCTTTTGTTTGTTTTTTTTGTCTTGAAATTATGCTTTATACCAATAATTACCAATAATTACTCTGCTAACTTACCAATAAATTCTACAGGAAATAAAAATAAATGTTTTCTTTAAAAGAGACATGCAAAGCTTAATCAGAGAGGGAATTTATTTTTGCAAGCATTCATGATGATATGGTTGGTAGTTTTCTTTTTCTTTTTTTTTTTAAAGGAATTATGCCCTTATAAACTTATTTTAGTCAATTCTATGACAGCTAACAACATGAAGGGAAATATTACTTTCTTCTCAATGTAAAAAATACATTACAGAGCAATTGTATTGCAGAAACTGTTTCTCATATTCAACAGGCCTCACTATTTTCCTAAAGTGAAAATTCTGTTGCTAATTTTTTCTTTACCTTTTTGTATTTTATATCTCTAGACTAACATCAGCTTCTTGAAGCATTTCCAGGCTGCTGCTTTGGGCAGTGAAATCTCTCATCCCTCCCCATCAGACAGTTTTACTCTTTCAAACACAAGGCAGGACTTTTTATAAGCAGCCTGTTCATAATGTATCCACACATCTCACTGTGTTAGTTATTCTCTGGGGTACATCATGTCTAGTAAATGTTTGGTTCACTTTAGCTAAACGTCTCTGTCCCTTTCCAAGGAGACACAAAGTCTCTTTAAACGGCTTACCTAAGATCAAAGTGACATACATGTAAACCTGCACACACCTCCCTATTCTCAAGTATCAGTTATATATTTTCTGTTAAATTTCTCAAAAATAAAAATAAAATAACTCTCAGATGGCAGTTTGAGAAAAACTTGTCTTCCAAAGAAGGTGTTGAATTTGTCCTGTGTTTTTAAGGACACCCATCCAAACTTCCTGCCATACAAACAGGGAAAAAACATTTTTTGTTAAGCCATCTCTCAAAATATTTATGTTTGCAGAGTTATTCCTTTTTTGTTTTTTTACAGATTTTTACAGATTTATGTTGATAAGTACATATCTTCTTTACCTATATAACCCACAAATAAGACTCAGACTGTTGGTTCTCCTACTGCTGTGAGCTTGCCACTGTGACAAACACTGAGAATATCTTGCTCCCTTTTTCGCTCTGCAACCGAAGTTAAAGGAACTTTTCTTGAGGCAAGACTTAGAAGTGCTCTTTCAACTCATTCCTGTACTCACTTGAGAGCTACCCTTTCCTGATTTTCCTTTATCTTTGGTTTTGGGTTGGGTTTTCTTCCCCTCCAAGCCCCCTTCTGTCCTGTCCATTCCTCTTTCCCATTTCCCTTACAATTTTTAAGAAGTGCTGTGATGATACATCAAGAACTTGCATGGATTCCTCTTTCCTTTCCCAAAATATGATGCAACCTATCAAATAATCTATCAAATAGTCTCTCAAATAATCAGACAAATCAGGTGGTTTTCTTTTCCCCTGGGATCTCATAAAGGCTGGTGATAGGTTATTACTTATCTTCGCTGGAATATCCACTGGACTGAAATCAGCTAGAGAATTCACTTCTCTCCTGCCTAGTTGATTCAGAGTAACTTCAGTACAAAGAAGGCTTTCCACCTAAACTTTAGATTTCTGGAGACTCTTGTCATTTTTTGGTCCAGTACTTTTTCTGAAAGCTGTCTAACTGAGCAGGTCTTTTTATTCTCTGTAGGCTCTGGAGCAGTGTGTATTTTGGACATAGAGCTTTTTAGTCTGTGCAGATGGAACCATTGCTTCAGATATGTGTGTTTATAAATAAAGCTAAACAAAGAAACAATAATACCCTTTTGGAATAGGGCTTATTAGCATTTTGATGGCTTCTTTATCCTGGGAATAGCCTTTTGCTTTTGGCCTCTTCCTTCTGTTCCCCATCCTGGTTCTGTCATTTTTCTCTAATAATTAGAATTTATACTGAGCAATCAAGGCTTAGGTTGTCAAGGCAAAAAAAGAGTAAAAATGAATTATACCATGTTCTCCCCGCAGATAAGAATAGCATATATTTGCTTTATAAATCATGGTTTTAATATGTAAATTACCAGGAACATCAGATTGTGAAGGGTGTACGAAAAGCTCCAAAATTTCATTTTTTCTAAAGCCATAAGTAATTTCCTATAGGAATAATACTAATGATATTTAGGGGGAAGGGCAAAATCCATTTGGCCATGTGAAATAAAAATCAATAGCAACGCTTTATGACAGCAGTTAGACTTTTAAATGAGTAAGCAGTCACTGAACCACCACCATGACAGGACTGCAACCAAATAAATAATACTCTTAGATTCCTGATTCCAAGTATGCGATACATGGCTCTCAAAGCAATACAGAATCTATGCCATTAATGGAGCTGATGCAATAAAATCCTAGCAATATTTCTGTTATTATATAAATTAATCATGATAATGCAAAGTTACTCACTCCTATTCAGTATCTTTAGAAGTAGTGGCCAATGTTAAGTATTATTGCCTCTCATTATTCTATTTTATTCAGTCCAGTAAAAAATATTGTAAGGGGTAACTTTAGACTTCCATACATTATCCTTTAATAAAGAAAATACGCTCAGTTTAACAGTTCAATATAGTTTAGCAGGTGTTAGAGGCAGAATAAGTAGGGCAGAATAAAGTGTTTTCAAACAAAAGTCAGGAATTCCAAAATCATATCACATTTAGAAAAGGCACAATCTTAGGAGGAAAAATACTAGAAGGAACAATATTAAAACACCAACTATTATTTTTTCAGTTTTTAAGGTTCCAAATGCAGCTACTGACACAGAGGATAGAAAGCCTCTGAGTTTTCCTTTGTAGTATATTCCATATGATTTTCAGTAACAGATGCCACTTTGCAGGAAATTGAAGTAGCTAAAGCAGTGAAAAAGCAACATAATTCACACCACTTTGAAGCCCTACTCTCACCCCTTTTTTCTAAATTTACTGATTCCTCAGACCCTCAGGTCTTGTGGACAGAGTAAAATCGATTTCCACAACATACTAAGAAAACAAATAAATATATTCTAGGAACTGGAACTCTGGGTTTCTAATCTCAGCACTACTATTTTTTTCTGTTACCACTCCAGGCAAGCAGATGTGTCTTACAGAGCTTTCAGGACTGGGGAAAGCCAAGGGAGATGGTGAAATACTGATTTTCACTGCATTACTTGTCCTTCTTAATGACGTTATTGATTGACTTTGTTCAGTGCCTCAGTATTGTGCTGTATCTCTTCAGACTGTGTTTTTCTCCTAACAGAAGACAGTGATTATGCTTAGCCATTTTTTTTTTCTGTCTTCTGTTAATTAACACAGCATCATTTTTCTTTTCACATCCATCATAGCCAATATCACTTTGCTAAGGCAAACACTTAGATGTAACAGATTAGCAACTGGGACCCTAAGCCATACAAAAATATAACTGAAAAAGGATGACAACCTCCAGAAATATCTAGAAAGAATTAATCATGGAGTATTTTTCTAGTATTATCTAACAGAGACATTTACAACCAATCTTGATGACACATTGATGTTAATGTTACCCGATTTCAATATTTTCACAACAAAAATAAAAAATAAAAACAGTTCATTACTTTATGCCAGTATCTGACAGAAAATATTTTTGTCCAAAAACTCCTCATAACTCTACTTCTAAGTGCTTCTCAGCTGATCCCTTTGCCTCGGAAAGTGTGCACGCAGGCTGCACAGAGAGGCACCATGTGGAACGTATATCTGGGTCTCTGTCTTCTGTCCAGTTCTTGGGCTCTCTGTCTCTGTGGGCAACAGCCTGACAAGGAGAGGTTATACAGCTTCTAAGCGCAGTCTTTATCTTCTGAGGAAAAATATATGGAACAGACTGTATGGAAACCACATATGAACTACGGCAATTTATTAAACATTTCCAAACACCAACATTCAGCAAACAAGTTCCATGCTTTGGAATGGATGAGAGCAGACAGAAGACAGTGAGCAGCTGAAATACAGTAACTGCTGGAAGAGCAGGGATTAGGGCAGTCGGCAGCGGAGCCTGGAGAGGTAAGGGAAGAGCCAGGAGACACAGAAGCCCTGCCTTGCCATGCAGATTCACAGTAATCTGCAGCGGTTATTTTTCAAATGACTAGTCTGTGAGTACAAAATGACGATATATGGCTTTCTACCACGTGAATACTTCTCTATGACTAGTGTAGTATGTACTGTATGCAACTGCACAGAATTTAGTCATGGGTCCTTTTTCATGGGGTACAGTCCCAATACAAACCAAAATATTTTCCAGATGCACAAAACATGTGAAAGGATCAGCAAAGCTTATGTGTTGTACCATGCCTAAATTATTTATTAATAGCAAAATGAAACTCCAAAGAAACCAACAGAAGCATTAGTTACTTAAGAAGTTATTTAGAAAATTGAACGATGTCAAGCCACTCAAGAAATGAATTCTCCTCCAGTTCCCATAGCTTATTTTCAAGAATTAAAAAAACTCAGGTGTTTATGCACATGATCTCTTTGTTATTTAATTTCAATACATGCTTCAGCCTTCAGACAGACATGCTCTTAACCAAGCAGTTTTGTGCGGACTGCAGTCTATTTGGCTACACAGACAAAAAGGGTAGGATGCAAAATGAGTTCTAGTCTCTATCATCTTGTGGACCATATTTTATCTTTGTGTGTTCAGTATGCTAGCCAATAATATTAAACGTTCAGTTTGTGTGTTGTTTTTTTGTGGTTTTGCTTTTTTTTTCCCAAAAGAGAAGCAGCATTGCTCTGCACTTATTGTCATTTTTAAAAGTGATGAATGGAATGCTTTCACTTTTGTTTTTAAAAAGTAGGGTTGTGAAGCAACATTTGTGTATACGAAGGCTGAAATTCAGACTAGGTAAAATGGCTGTTGACTGCACAACAGTCCCCTGAGAACTGCTGGCATGCCTTCGGGCTGTTCAGCATAGATCTTGTTCCTATTCAGGCAGTTCACATTCAGGAATTGATGTTCCAGCCTTGTCGCCTGGGGAGAAAGCGTGAAAGTCCCATTGCCTCTGTCTCTAAGCTCTGATTTCTTCCTGCTCCTGGCACTGAGTCCCAATTCTTCCACCCCTTGGCTGGCTCTGTGCTATGCTTTGATTCTAGGGAAGCTCTCCCCTAGCATTTTTCTACGGTCCAACATTTTCTGAATTTGTGAAAGGGGTCATCGGCATCTTGTTCAGCCAAAAATCTTAATGGTGCTAAGAGATGCAATTCTTCTCTTGCAGAATTATTTCCTAGAGTCAGAGGCAGTCAGCTGAGCCCAGTGAAATGAAAAACTAATGAGACGGATGCTCTGGTGGGTCTCCTGTACAAAGTTATCCCATTATCACTGAGAGAAGGAAAAAAAATGGGAAGACACCACTGAAATATCCATCACTAGTCATTATCTTCTCTGCCCATGGAGCAAAACTAGGCAGGATTTAGGAATGTAAAAACTCTGTTGAATTTGGGACGGTTTAGGACTTCAGACCTTTTAAAAGAAAGGCAATAAACTTAGGATTCGTTAGGGGTTCTGGTTTTGTCCAACGTCACCTAATAAAATCTGCAGAAAATTTATTTGTTCTTTGTGCAAGATGTACAACTGAGTTCCACACCCAAATAGAGCTGATTTAGGTGGTAAAGTGTGAAATCTGTCATACTGTTTTTGCAAAGTGCAAGCTGTGCATTTTTCACTTTTATCTCAGAGAATATTAAAGCTCTTGAAGGAGCCATGGCTTTATTCTGTCTGTCAAAGATGTAGGAAAGCTTAGTGTAAAAGTGCCTCAAAGGAATATGTTCTTAAGGTAGCAGGTGTTCTGAGTACTAAACTTATGTGATTTCTATTTGAATTAGACTGCAACATGGTAAAATGCAGGTGCTACAGGTGTTTTCTGAATATTGAACTGAAGTGTTTTGAGAAATTTAAGGAGCTGAACTATGTTACATTCAGCTCAAAATCAGAATTAGACTGAAAGCCTGCAAATTCCTTTTTTTTTTTTTTAACTTTACTGTATGTTGAATAGTGACTTAGATGTCCTTCTGCATTCTTAGATTGCATAAAGTTGGTACCAGGCATTTGAAGATGTTACAGGTTTTATTTCAGTACTTATACTAGAATTTTCCCACACTGAGAAATGTGTTTCATGTTTTCTTATTTATTTCATCCCATCCCTGACAAGTTCTTGTTACTGTAACCTTCCCCAGGAAAAGAAGAAATACAAACAATGCAGTCATCCAGAAAGGATCAGTAGAAGGCAATGGAAGATTTTTTTTTCCAAGCACTGGGGAGGAAGAAAAGACATCTTGCTGCTCTGCTTTTAAGCTACTAAGCCAGACCTTGGTGAGCTGGAAATATAGACAATGGCGCAGCCACTGAACAACAAAAATGATGTTGCATATAATTAATGCATTTTTGTGCCTATCAAATATCATGTTCTGTGTTTCTTCAGTAAATATTTGGTTTTTACTTGGACATTAGGTCAGATTTTTAGAATTTTTTCAGTGTGCAATTACAATTCGATGTGAAATGAAAGAAAAAAAACCCAGATGATTAAGTAGAACCAAGCTGTTACATTTGATGCTTTGGGAATATGAACATCATCTGTCACTGTATAAAAAAAGCTGTTATGAGAAGATATGATCTCATCAGACTGTATGCTCTGAATAAACATACAGGATTTGAAGTGTAAGAAAAGAGACCTAGCACAACTAAAAATTATCTTTTGTTGGTAGGAAGTTCATGGTGAAGTAAAATAGGAACACACATTAAATAATCTCTACTGCTGAAGATAAGCAGGATTTGAATCTGTGATTTTCACTGAAGGATACGTTTCTGTCAATACAGGGAAAAAAAATCCCATCAATCTATCCCAGCATATTACTACCTCTTGCAAACTAGCTATGCTTACAAATGCACTTTATATCTTCTATGCATTTTGCAGTTGTGTTTACCAGGGATATGATTCCACAGTCTTCCTGTGCACTGAGTTCTTACTCCATTCTGGGTAACAAAACAGAAGTGAATGCAAGAAGGAAAGACATGATGCTAAAGACTCAGAGATGGGGAAAGAATGAACAGTGGGTGAAGGAGGTGAGGAACTAAAGCTCAATTTAAATCTTTACAAAGGTGGCAGGTGAGGCTGGCATTGATCCAGCTCATGGAGGCAACAGGAAAGACGACAAAACTCTGGGATACTAAAAAAGTGTTAAGCAGAACATAGTTCTTTCATGAAAGCTACTGAATTAGGAGACAAGTGTACACAGATCATGTGTTGGATTTGCTAGAAAAATAAGATCTTAACTGTAAATAGATCTCGGCAAGTTTGGATGTAAAAACTGACAGGGTGGATAATGAACTACCTCCTCCTAAGGACTGCGACACGCTTTCACCACATGGTTAGACGTATCCTCCTGGCTCACTGAGGTACCTGAAAGACAAATGCAGCCTTTTCTAGTCCCAATTTCATTGGGAGACTGCCTTCTACAGTTTCTATGGGATAACAAACAACCATTTTTGCTACGGCCTTTACTCTTGGTCTCTTAAGGAAAATTTCTACTAATTTGAGTGAGATTTGCCTTGAGTCAGTACAAAACCAAGCTTTTATTAATGTGTTTTGTTAATCAAGTTGGAACTGAGACCATTTTCATTTCAAGTAGATGTAGGGGTTTCACCAGAAATCTTCAGAAACTCAGGGTTCACTAGAAAACTAACCTCTGAATGCCTTAGCCAAGCAACTGGGAACCTGCAGGCAGTGTAGGAAGCTCATGCTCAGATTTGTGAACTGCCTCAATCAGAGGGAACTGAGACGGAAAACTGTTCTGAATGCAATGGAGCAAGGAATCACAGGCAGGTGTTTCACGCCCTGGCCACCAGGCTGAAGGCGGAGCAAAATCTTCTGGAAGTTGATTTGAGGCTCAGGGCCCAAGAAGCCCTGTTTTTATTTCCAAAGGACAGGCATGTCAAGCTTTGTGACAGTAATCACGAGTCTCTTGCTCTGTCGCAAAACAAGCCTGAAATTTGAAACTTCAGAAGTGGGTGCAAAATGGAACTGCTGTCCTCTGGCTAGCTCCAGCTGCTCAGCGCTTCTTCCCTGACGGGCAGAGAGTCAGGATGGGAGGCTGCAGAACACAGCCCCCAACTAACTCGCTCTTTCCCATGGAGCCCTATTGCTGCCTCTCAGGAGAGACCTGCCTATACGCCAGTAGCATAGAATACATGAAAATGAGATTGCATGCTTCAAACCTGAGCTAAGAAAATAAGAGCCAAGTGTGAAGATAGTAGTCATTCTGAACATAAACACATCCTCAAACAGGATAAAGAACAGGTTTAAATAACATGGCAGAGACCAGCACCATAAATTTGGCTGATGTGTGGCAATCATTTTTTTTCTAGAAAAGAATTTCAAGAAGTATGGGAGGGAGCAGAGATATTAACAAGTACTCAGTGTTGGCTCAACTCTATTCCCATGAAGGCTGATATAAGTTTTCAGAGTTTTTTAAAACACTTTAAGTGAATACTTTGAATATCTATCCAAAGTGACTGGTGGGGTAGAAGCAGAGAGGACTAGTTGCTTCTTTTCAACATATTTATATACTGAGGTGAATAACATTTTATTGATATAGGTTTCTATATTCAATATATGGCATATCTTTTTCAGGAGAGTAAACTTTAGTGGTAGTATATATTTGCTTAGACTTTCATTGTTGTCTATGAACATATTGCTGAAGTTGAACTGTCAACAGGAAAACACAAACACTTCAATTCCCATAAATCATTTCAAACCCAAAGAACAGATGGTGTTGAGAAGCAGCACCACAGCCTGCTGTTCCCTGAGATTTGAGAAAGACCCTGTAGCTCTCCATGGAAAGCAATTTTATTTTGTTCACTTCACACATTAGGCAAAAGACTGATTAAAAAAATAACCAAAAATGTCATTTCAGCTCCTGAAGACAATCTAAATATTGACTGCAAAATCATACTGCATACTTTTTATCCTCAGTTTCTATCCTTTGGATGAAGATACACATCTCACAGATATTCAGGATATGCATTGCACATGGCTTAACAGAATCTTGTAAAAACTAATTTTAAAAAAATCTCTATTTTCATGCATTGTTTAAAATACTTACATCTTTAGTATAACATAACTTGATCCTA
Source organism: Sagittarius serpentarius (assembly GCA_034782735.1). Classification (NCBI taxonomy): domain Eukaryota; kingdom Metazoa; phylum Chordata; class Aves; order Accipitriformes; family Sagittariidae; genus Sagittarius; species Sagittarius serpentarius. The sequence goes on from JAVKLA010000053.1 coordinate 20,037,189, forward strand.
GCTAGAGTAAAATTTTTTAGTAAAAGGAAATTCCAAGGACTTCAACTGTGGTTGTAGATGTAGAGCCAGAGGAGAGAAATAGAAGGAAATATTTGGGTCACAATCTCTGGAATAAAGTAAGGATTGCTGTAAATGTAGTTAAACCTTTATTTATTAGTGTAGTTAGTCCACTATGAAATGACTGGGCTTGCCTCAGATTAAAACTGGATGTCTGAATGAGATACTGCTTCTGACTGTCCCTCTGACAGAGGATGCCTTTCTGTGGCAGGACCAAATCAGCATCCCCTAGTGCCTTGTTAATCAGTTCCTGGGTTATTTAGACAGGTAAAAGGTAATTCCTCTAGAATTTGGGGTTCTTCAGTCATACCTGTACTGTCAAAGCATTTTCTGTACTCCAAAAACCTCATTCAGCTTGACAAATTCTAGTTACATACTCTGCAGAAGGCACCTACAAAAGATAAATATTATTTTATGGCTGGTACTGACAGGCATAAGGAGATTTGTTGTTCTTTACAGACATGGGGAAACTCTGCTTTTAGAAGTATCATCACCAATACTTAAGGGGTACTTAAAGGGGTATAGAGCAGATAAGCAGTAAGCCTATCTACCCATTTCTCTGTAATTTGAACTAGTTTTGCCTATAAACCAATAGAAATAATATAGCTCATTTCAAAGCAATCATTTGCATACTCAATTGAAGTCAGAATTTTCCTTCAGCTCTCACTGTTATTACTCTAGCAATTATTACCATCCACCAGAGAAAGCCTGGAGCAAAGCAGCCAGGTGATGCTTTGGACCGGTTAATGAGCTGGAATCTAAAAAAGCTGCCATGTGAACAGCCTGTGAACGTAGGGCTTCTGTCTGTAACTGATTATTTACTTCTTCACAGCATCAGCAGGAAGCTCTTTGCCACTTGACCAACAGAATACCTTCTTTCTTCTCCTATTTCTTCCTTACCAGGGAGAATAGCTCCAGGATGGAAGTACTTTCTCAAAGAAAAGGTAAATTTCTGGCCAAGACCATTCTGCAAAACCACGTTTTTCCTTCAAAGTACAGTTTCATTTTAAATAGGTGGGAAAAAGAGTCAATGACATTTATCAGCTTAGCCATATGTTTTCTACTGCTTGTACCAGAATATCTAGACTTACAGAAGTGCCTATTCTTAAACTCTGAATCTTGTTCAACTGTTTAATGTCATATAATGTTACATAATGTTAATAATACAACGAGAGAGACGTTCTCATCTTTTTATTTTGGACAAGTCCTTCTATCTTTCAAAAAATTAGTCCAAACTAAAAGAATTGTGTCAAAAACTATAGGAAATTGTAAAACAGTGACCAGTCAGCACCCAAGAAAAAAAAAAATGCTTGAAAAACTAACTTCTCCTTCTATTCTTTATAATATCAGGTTTGTGTAATATTTCTGTGGGAAAAAATAGGATAACTCATTACAGTGAAAACAATCCAATTTTTCCCACAGGATATTATACATTATTTGGGTCTTGCACTTGGGTCACAACAACCCCAATGCAATGCTACAGGCTTGGGGAAGAGGGGCTGGAAAGCTGCTTGGCAGAAAAGGACCTGGCAGTTTTGGCTGACAGCCACCTGAATATGAGCCGGCAGTGTGCCCAGGTGGCCAAGAAGGCCAACAGCATCCTGGCTTGTATCAGAAATAGTGTGGTCAGCAGGACTAGGGCAGTGATCGTCCCCCTGTACTCGGCACTGGTGAGGCCTCACCTCCAATACTGTGTTCAGTTTTGGGCCCCTCACCACAAGACAGACATTGGGGTGCTGGAGCGTGTCCAGAGAAGGGCAACGAAGCTGGTGAGGGGTCTGGAGCACAAGTGTTATGAGGAGCGGCTGA
>JAVKLA010000053.1:20039154-20063652 GCA_034782735.1 Sagittarius serpentarius
TGTTTAATTAAGGAGGGGGAGTGAGAGAGCGGCTTTGGTGGGTACCTGGCGTCCAGCCAGGGTCAACCCGTCACAGTAATATTACCCAGCTGTGTTAACATCTTCATGTGGTTGTGGCTGAAGAAATGTAGTTTGGAATAAAAAAAAAAACAAACCTCTTACTGAGTCACTTTAGAAGGTCTTAGTATATGCTGTCAAAACCTGTAGATTTGAAAATGCTTGATTTTACTAGATAATGTCTCTACAGCTCCCTTTGCTACAACTGATCACCTACCTACCACACCATAATGGTGGAGCTATCACCCTGCTTCAGAATAGGGTTGGCTATTGAACCACTTGCCTCTCTGCATTATTATTTATAATCAAAGTTTAATAATAGCTATGTCTCTGACTGAAGCTATTTTATTGCTCAGGTAGAGCATCTCTGTGTGGTTTTTAACCAAAGTAACCATTGATAGTTGATTATTCCCTTAAACATTCTCATCAGCCAGCTATATGATTAATATTTACCATATATTCTATTGCATTTATCATTTGTTTTCCATTATTTATGCAATATAAACTGGATCTCCTTTAAGTAGAATGGATTGTTACCCAGTGTAACTTCCCTTTCCCCAATTTAAGAGTTTAGGAATGTCTCAGGGTGGTCTGTTTCACCACAGATATACCCACAGCTCTTTGGACTGCTTTGGACTAGTCTCTAAAAGGAAGCTGCATGCCGTTTCGTAACTTGGGTTTTCCACATTTTTCCCAGAAGCAGACCAAAAAAAAAAAAAAACCCCCAAGCAAAAAAAAAATTCCCCAAAGCGGTGGTGTCACCTGGCATGAAGCAGGAATGGTCTCTTCCAGCATTAGTCAATCAGAGACCACTTGGCTGCTTCATTTCACCTCAGTACAAATGAAAGGAAGGGTACTAACAGCAAAGTACGTGTTTCACCTAAAACTTACCAGCAAAGCACAGTTCCTCTGAGACTCTGCTGTTTTGCTAATCCATACAACACACATCAAGGCAGTATGACTGCAGGAGATAAAGGAAAGGATGCATACAGTTAATCCTTATAATCAGAAAGGATATAAAGAACACTTCTCTTAGTTCGCTCTGAGACTTCTGGAGTGCTTAATGGCTTCTGTCTGGCAGACATAACTAACTTTGAAATTACCGAGACAGATCTGACATTCATGTATAAAAGGATGATATTCTACCAAGGCAACTCTATCAGCACAAATAGCTGTAACGGAAGAGAAAACCTTCATATTAACTTCAGGAGTGGATTATTTGGCTGTCTAAAACTGCTGTATTCAATCTTTGTACATCACTTTACTTCTGTTTTCTAGGGTAAAGCAGCAGTGAAAGGAAGTATTACCATGTAGAAAAACATCTCAGTTGAAGGCATGTAAGTACTTCATTTTGTGGTATAAGTGTGTTGCAAAGCCATAGAATGTGAAAGGGAGGCAAGTTGTTTTGTGCTGCTGCCTGGCTGAAAGCGCATCAGGTAACAGCAAGTGCATGTGCCACACGTGCCTGGGGCTAATGGTTATAACTCCCTTAGAGCCCCAGTACATCTGTATCTTCATAGCATTGTCTTTCCAAAACAGGCATCTGGTTTTGAAGGGGTAATCTCGTAACGTGTAAAGCTATCAGTCTTTACACTAAGCATTGGCACTTGGAGAAGACAAAAAACATTCAAACCCTAAGTTGAATAGAAAGCAACTTAGAGAACACTTAAAAAAAAAAAGGGGAAGTTAAAAAGTATGAATTTTGTGAACAATGAAATCCCGTGGGAAAGTCACTCGATTCATAAGTCACATTTAATAGTTCTGTTAAATTATGTCAAAGTGATGTAATAATAATTCAGGAAACATTTCAGAGCCTTTACATCAATTTTAAACTAGCCACAAGCAATATAACCAGAAAACCAAAAGTATATCCGTTTTTATGATGATGAACATCATTTTACAACCATGCACATGAATAGCTTCGCCAGTGCCTATGGACTGTGAACAGCTGCTTATTAACCTTAAAATATTTCAAATTGCCTCTCTGAGACATATCACCCTCTTAATCTTACACATTGTGATTTGCCACAGGAGTCACGCACACACAGAGTAAGCAAAAACTGTGAGAAAAAAAATAAATAAATCAGACTTTCCTGCTTAAATAAGGACATTGTGTTTTCCCCGAGATAAACTTTTACCTTTGGTTTGTCATAGGTGACAATATTTATTCTGTCTTTCATATTCTGTATAGGTGATAAATAGTAGTCAAGGAGTCAATAGTAAATACAAAATGTGTTATTTTCTGGAAGTATACAGTCAAAAGACTTCAATATTAATACCCAAAGTGATTATTTTGCTCATATAATTCCCATTATTTTGATCCTGATTTTGTCTTTACATTCTGTTGTGAGAAACTTTCCAGTGAATTTCATGGCTGTAACAATTGAAGAGCAGTTGCTCGTGTGGTTATATTTTGATTGCTTTCTCAGTGACAAGAAATACTTAAACTAATTAAGGAAATTTATATGTAATCTGTTTTCTACTAACGGAAGCAAAAGGGGACCCACCCTCATAGCTCTGAAGCCAGGTGTACTCAATCTAAAGGAATACAAATGATTCTGGAAGGAAGTTTTGTAAATTTTGTATTGCTTTGCATCCTGTGTTTTTTTAAACGAGGTTTTTTATTAATAAACACAAGGATGTACACAAAGTGGTACTACTAATCATACCAAGTATGGAACATTTGGTAGGAATTCCATTATAACCATTCTAAAAATAGTTAAAAATGTAAAATCTGTTTGGTCAAAACACAAACAATACAACAAGAGTGTCTTCTCACTATACGGGACACATCACCCCTGTAAAGGTAGCAGGAAGTTAGGAGTAACTTGTCAAAGCGATAGACTCATGCTTACACTTTAGACGGGGATCTGCCTGTGTAAAAGGATACTGAACAAAGAGCAACCACAGAAACAGAAGTGATGCTCATGGTATATTTTATGAGCTGAAAGCTATGTCATCTGGTTTTCTCATACCCATGCTTTTGGCTAGAAAAAAAGGAAAAAAAACAAACAAACAAGTATTAACTGTAGAAATATTACTTGTGATATATTTAAAAAATAGTATCTCATGTTTCAACTGAAAGAGGAAAATTTCTGTTGCTACTGACACATCAAATGATCTCACTTATTTTACAAGTTTACCTGCAGATACTTTGTACAAAGCAAGCCCGCATATAATTGCATGAAACCTTGGCTACGTAAATGGTAAACTTGTATGTACTCGTGTAGTAAGCCATAACTTATTGACAGATTGTTCTTAATTGTAGTTAAAGACTGTTTAAGAATCATCTATGGTTTTAAAAATACACAGCCTGACAAATAAATAATTTTTAAAAGTAAACCAGAAGTAAAACCAGAATTTTGTTACAGTGAATGAAGGTCATCTGTAAATGTGGGATAAATTCACAGTTGAAATTTTTTTTTTTGAAAGTTCATGTAATTGAGAAGATAAAGAATAAATAAAAATGCTGAATAACCAAAATGGAATATTTCTTGTTAGGTTTCAAGAGTTCGTCTTAAAGTGAATGCTTTTCCTCTCATTTTGTGCAAAGTTCTGTGCAAAGCAAAATTGAATTATATTTGCCTGCTCCGTGTTGTGGCCACTGCAGAGAGGAAAAAAAGAAACCTCTTCACTCTGATAAACAGATAAAATAGATCCCTAGGAAAAAGATGGTATAAGAATTAACATTCAAAAAATGTTCCGAGAGCTTTCCTACTCCAGAGGTGAAAGCAATTACACCTCACCACATTAGCAACACTGAATGTGCATTTTTATGACCTGTCCTCTGCCCTCTGCATTGACTTCAGAAAAAAATCACAAGGCACAAAGTTGTTCTCATCTGGAAGTCTGTTACACAACACTTATCACCCCCTTCATACCTTACGGATTCATGGAAGATGAATGATCAGTGTGTACATGTGAGCTGTTTAGAAACTGTAATGACAAATGAGGATCAAATGAAAAACATGAAAACACACAGTGTCAAATGGTGTGGTCTAAACCACCTCCAGTTAGTTTACAGGTAAAATTTCTAGTACTGCAGTTCTCAGAGATTCCAGTGTTGTGCATCTATGATGCTTGTGTGGTCAGGCAATATAGTGCCTAGTCTAAAAAATTTTAAATGAAGACCACCAAAAGCCATCAGAAGTTTCTGCAAATCCAGCAGAGAACACACAGCAGTAGGGCAGTACTACCTTGCTTTTTGATCCTGTGTGCTGAAAAGAAGGATTCTGTTTCCTAGCACTGATATCTTGAAATAGCAAGTATCCACCTAATTAAGATTTGTTTAACATTTAGGACTGACATGAAAATGCTAACTTATAATTAATTTTAATTTTAAAAAAAAAAAAAAAAAAAAAAAAGCCAAAGCAACAAACACAAAACACACACACACAAATTAGAAAAGTGTCCAAACACCACTAGAGACCTTCCAGAGCTGAGGAATCTACTCCACTCTGACAAGGTATTGCAATGGATGATCATTTTTTAATAATAATCCTCACTTATAAGTTTGAATATTTCTTCTTTCGCAAGTCAGATAGTGAAAGTCTCTTATCAAAGTTTCTTCTCACTTATAAATAGACTTTTCAGCCTTTAACTTTCTCTTTGATAAGTTAAATAGACTGAGATTCTTCAGGAACTCATTAAAGGCCTATTTTCTAGTCATTCTCTCACTCTTTGTTTCTTCTCTGAACCTTCTCCAATACTTTTTTTTTTTTTAAATTACGGACTTCAGAACTGAACGTAGCATTCTTTCAGTAATCTCATCAACACCAAATACAGAGGGAATACAGACTTTAGCAAGAACATATAGTGCCAGCATCAAACACCGTAGTCTTGACATTGTTTCTCAAGCTCGTGTATAGGTTGTCAGTGGAAGACGTACCATGAAAAAACAATTTGGCATTCTTCCTATGATATTTATTTTGCAAAACCTCTCCCTAGGTCTCAGTTCTCTTGGCACAACCTTCCTATTCTGTTATACTCCCTAATGTGGTTTCCAACCCTTCAAGTTGTCCCTGACATTCCCTCTAGGGAAAAAAAACCACACATGCTTTTTTTTTATTGTATAGTTGTTGCTTGCTTTCCCTGATTTGAATCAAATGGACCCAAGTGAAATGCTTTGTGGATTGACTCACTTGAACACGGAACTATGAAAATTGATGAGGCAGGTGGTAGAGGGGACACTGCGAATGGACAGTGAGAGGCAGACCATCAAGAGCAATTTACTACTGCTAGGCTCAGAATGCCAGTGAGAAAGGATATGCTTCAGCAGCACCTTGCTCATTTTCCCTGGTCAGATGCAGCCTGGGTGTTCTCCGGTAAGGAGGACGCGTCACACCTACACATCGTGTTTGGTGGGCGAAGCCACCAGCAGCATGAGTTTGCAGGTGAGGCATGTATGTGTGAGGACAGCACGCAAATGGCTGCCTAAGGCGTCCGCGGCCGCAAGGCCTGGCCATCTAGTCACCCTGTTAAAACTCTGCCCTTCCAAATTCGCCAAAGAACACTCCCATGTTTTGATGAGAGCAGCACAGCCGATTCAAAGGCTGGGTTTGTCCTGTTGGCCAGCATTTCTGATGGTGGGGCTCTGTGAGATCTGACAGACACGCAGACTAGGCTATTCATCACGAGCAGCAGCAACTATGTTTTGGCCAAGGGTATGCTTCAGCAGCTAGCTTGGTACAGTGGAGCAGTTAAGGATCTCCTGCAGGGAAGATCACAGCCTTTAAGGAATCATATGATCCTACTAAGCAGACACTAATACTCTTCTCTTATTAACTATATGTTGCTAGAAATAAACACCGGGTTATTTTTGAGAGCGCGCGCTTTTTTCCTACATGCATTCTCTATTGATAATAATAAACACAACATGAAGACAATCTGCACAATATCCAGTATTGCTCTACCCCAATGACCTGTGCAAGAATTAAAATGGCCTTAACATTCTGCGTTTCCAGATGTAGACTGCAGTTGCTGAGGATCTTTTAATTACCTTTGATTACATTAAAAAAAAATATGAAAAAGCTCTGAAAGAGAGAAAACTGCCCTTGGCTCAAGTAGTCAGTGTGGGTTTTACTTTTTTTTTTTTTTTTAAATTAGAATTTTTCCTTTCAGCAATTCCATATTATCTTTCTAATGTTAGCATTTTCACATGAATATTAAGCTGATAGCAAGAAATTCACATATACTGTTTATAAACATCTTTGAATTTGGTTTGGTGGCACTTTAACCCTTAATGGATGTTTGCAAGCAAAGATAGTAAGGATCAAACACCTATTGATTCCTTCTACACACAGGAGACAGCAGCTTGTAGCCACTCCCTGAAATGTAAGGAAAAATGTCAAAAACCTCCTGCAGGCAGTCTCTTTCTGTACATGAACGTCATTGTATGAAACAAAAGCTATATGGAAAAGAAAAATGTTTGACATCAATTCAGGGAATTAAACACCACTAAATCACAGAGGCGTTTGCACAAAAAACGAAGCACACGCTTCCGCAACTTAAGCATTCCAAGTCTTTTGACTCAGTGTTCCCATCTATTGATGTGAATATCCAATATTAAAGAACTCTGGTTCCGTGGTTCCCTCCCACTTTCCAGAGACCCCCTGCACACCAGCCGTGTCCAGTGAGGATACAGACCCCGGCACAACCTTACGCATCCCCCCCCTTAACTCCCAGGGAGCTGCGCTGTCGTGAAGAGGTGCCTGTTACTTTGACTCATGCCTGGCTGTGTCTCTGCTCCTACGCACTGTCCTCTTCACTTGCTCTACATGAGCCGTCGTGGTCCTCTGCCTTTAATACAGCCCTGGAAAGGAATTTTCATGCTCTCAAAGTGTCTAACAATCATTGCTTTACAGTATTATGATCTCTGTGTCAGCTCTTTTAACTCTTATTGCAATTTACTATGAACTTCATCCTGGCAAAAGCCCCAGAGCCCTTTCTCCCTTCTCTCCACATCGCCGGGGCATCTGAACTCCCATACTCCCAGCGGCCCCTGGCTGAGATTTGGTTATGCAGCAGCCTCACTCGCCCTGATCAAATTCAAGTCATTTCTTGCTTATCCAGACAGTAAGGATAAAAACAGCTCATTACCTCTATAAACAGAGACCCCGCCAAGGCGGTCTGACTCGGGCTCTCCCTTCCATCACTTTATCAATAGATGGCAGCAAGAAGCTCCTTCTCTCCTGAGCATCGGAGAAGGAAGATACATCCCGGTAGGAACACGGGACAAAGTTTCCATTAGAGTTCAGATCCTAGATGTTAACAGCCATGTGTTGTGGCTCATTCAGGAATGGCTTGGTATGCCCTGCAGCAACGCAAAAGTATGGAGATGACCCTTTACTAAAGTGTCCCGACACATTTGCGATATATTGAGAACAGGTCAACAAAGGGAATTAAAATCAATTTTTCACTTGATAACAGGTCAACAAAGGGAATTAAAATCCATTTTTCGCTGGCATTTACCTGTATCTTCACTGGCATGGGTTAAAATCCTAAAATGAAGCATAACAGTCAGTGAAAGCAATAGCTAAACCAAGTCAGGATGTCATCTGCACCAAAACAAAGGCTGCAGAGGTTGTAACTCATGGGCGGTGAGGCTTTGGTAACAGCCCACTACTCAATTTGACCAGTTTGTGTGTTTAGAAGCAAAATGCCATTTACATTACATGAAAATTTGGATGTGTATTAAAAATAACTTTTTTTTTCCCCTAGCAAAGATGAGTCCTTCAGGAGTCTCTCAAAACTACTGCATCCTTCCTTCTTGCACTCAATTTGACTCTTTTTTCTGGACCAAGCTTCCAACTACCTATTTTGCCAATTCTTCTACTCAGAATAATACTTTTTCTGTTCTCAGGATATCTCTTTACTCCCAAATCACCTTTTCTCACTCCCCCCCCCCACACACACCCCTTGTGCACTATTCCTTTTTTCTTTCTATTTTTCCCTTTCGTCATTTCTCATGCCCTCAGAGTGAAAAATATTCATGTAAAGGCATCTCTTTCCAGTCCCACATGTTGTAAATCCACTGGGTTGGACAGGTTATCAAAACTGGGCAAGTGAACTGGTGACCTCTGAAGAATGTGTGAAATGGGAATGAATATGCCCAAGCACTACTACTGCCACACAAAAAGAGGTGTTGTGTCAGGATTGCTTCGGACATAGTTTTTACTATGATATTTAGCTATATCTGGTTGTACCTATAAACATTTAAGCTAAAAAACTATTTAAGCAGACTGTTAATATTTTTTCCACACAAAGGATGTTTCAGCATAATTTCCTGTGCAGATAATATCCAGTAAAAGAGGAAACTTTACCTTCTTTGAAGCATTCAGACTAAACCTCTAAGAATCTTGAATTTCATTGTTCAGTTTCAATATTAAAAGGATTCAGAACATTGGCCTCAAGACCTTTCATTTCCTGCATAATGCTATATACTTTAAAAGAGTAATTTTGAAAGAAGTTAATATTTTTCTATTCTTTTCAGTAGCAGACCTATTACTTCTGCTTAAGGTCTGCCAAGTCTGGAGGAATTAGCAGTTTCTTACACAGATACTGACTAAGAGTTCAAATGCAAAGTCTACAGCATCACTTCTGAATGCCAAAAATCAGCCCTAATGTCAGCAACAACAGGGGTAGTGCCTCAAACCCGGGAGCATCTGCGAACCCAATAAAGTTTTCTCAGTCTCCTGTGTGTCTAAAGCAGAAAGGGCTATGAGTGCCAAAGGCAGTTAAAACTACATTAAATTCTGGCTTCTTATCAGTAGTGTCATATTATGCATGTTAGGTGGTATGATAGGTGTAGCTGGTGACAGATGACTAGATTTGTGGAGGGATCTAGCAATTTGTGGTGAAGATTGCGGAATACATGTACTGGACAGGCTGGGAGTGCCTCAGCGCATCACCCAGCTCTCCCAGCAAGTTTAAGAACTTCCCCCCCCACACATGCCCCTCAGAAAGTTCTGTTGCTGGGAATACAGAAAGACAAACTATCTTTGGGGAAAACCTACCCTCACCACACACTGTGGCCTTTTTCATCCACCAGCTTCATGGGCTCTTCTGACTTTGCTGACCACAACCTCTCTCTCGGAAGTCGTCTGGGGATTTTAAGCAAAATCATCTAGTTACATCATCTTGCTTTTAAATTTAAGCTAGATGACGTCAGGCTTGTTTTACTTGCAGCCTTTTGTTTCCAGGTTTTTATGTAAAAGCCAAATATTCAGACTTACTACAGAAGCCTTTTCTTGGTTTTGCTATTGGCAGACCCAAACTCAACAAGTACTTTTGCAGGCATCTCAGAGCATGTTTAGCAAAGCTTCAGATCGGGGAGCACTTTCTGCCATGTTAAAAAGAGGCAAAGCAGAGTCATGAGCTTAGGTGGGAAAGATTTTCCTGAAAGGGTGAAAAACAACATGTTTCCTGCGAAGTTCCGATAACAGAGAGATAGCCCGGGGCTCCAAACAGATGTAAAAAACCTCATGCTTTTTAATTTATTCTCCTTTTCTAAGCTACAGAAACCACTGCAGAAAGGTATGGCTGAGGAGATATGGATTTTTTTTAAGTTAATTTACGGTATGCAATTTTATTTCAGCTTATCAAAAATGTGCAGAGGAGGGAAGTGACACCTACACTTTCAGCCAGAGGGTGGCCATAGATCTATTTCTGCTGCACTGGAAGCCGCATCCCCCTCTCCTGTCACGATTATTTGCACGTCCACTACGCAGCCACAGTACAGTCACATCCTAGCTGTGTGGCAGCATCAGTCATGGGACTGCAGCGCGGGGGAGCATGCAGAACAGCTAGCTGCTGCATTGCTCCTTGCAGGTCACAGATGTCGCAGGATGCACACCTGGCACCTGTTAAAAACAGGCATTGCTTTTCACGTGACAGGCACCTGACTGGTCACAGCAGAGAAAATGGTGCAGAGCACTGGAAAGCTGCCCTGGGGGAAAAGGACCTGGGGGTGTTGGTTGACAGCTGGCTGACTATGAGCCAGCAGTGTGCCCAGGTGGCCAAGAAGGCCAACAGCATCCTGGCTTCTGTCAGAAATAGGGTGGCCAGCAGGACTAGGGGAGTGATCGTCCCCCTGTACTCGGCACTGGTGAGGCCTCACCTCCAATACTGCGTTCAGTTTTGGGCCCCTCACCACAAGACAGACACTGAGGTGCTGGAGCGTGTCCAGAGAAGGACAATGAAGCTGGTGAGGGGTCTGGAGCACAAGTGTTATGAGGAGCGGCTGAGGGAACTGGGGGTGTTTAGCCTGGAGAAAAGGAGGCTGAGGGGAGACCTTATTGCTCTCTACAACTACCTGAAAGGAGGTTGTAGCCAGGTGGCTGTCGGTCTCTTCTCCCAAGTGACAAGCCATAGGACAAGAGGAAACGGCCTCAAGTTGCACCAGGGGAGGCTTCAATCGGATATTGGGAAAAATTTCTTCACCGAAAGGGTTGTCAGGTATTGGAACAGGCTGCCCAAGGAAGTGGTTGAGTCGCCACCCCGGAGGTATTTAAAAGACATGTAGGTGTGGCACTTGGGGACATGGTTTAGTGGTGGACTTGGCAGTGTTAGGTTTACAGTTGGACTCGATGATCTTATAGGTCTTTTCCAACCTAATTAATTCTGTGATTTGTTAAAAAGAGAGAGAGAGAGAACAAATTGTTTAATCTATTTGGTCACTCTAAACTAAGCAGCCTGTCTTGTACTACTGTAAATATTACATACTTATGTTTTCCATACAGGACTCAACTGCTAAAATCAACTTTTTAGAAACTAATTAGAATTGTCTTGATCAAAATAAAAGGGAAAACAATTTAATGGTATGCATTGAGTTGTAATATACGAGAATATATTAAAAAACACCAGCCACCACTTTAGTTCATTTCATTCAGTGGTGCATATGGTTTTTTCCCCCATTGCATGAATACCAATCTCTGTGTGCAAAGAACAGTATTATTAACAGGTTTTCTGGCATGAATTTAGGAGTTAACTATTCATGTGTTCTCTGTATCCTGTAACAGGACAAATCATACTATTTAGGATACTACATTAATACCTACTGCTATAAGGAACAGTAACAATGAAATTTCTGTACAATTGCACTTTTGAAACGAATTAACTGTCACTAGGGAAACTTTATTCCCAGTCCTCGGTTTACATTACTGGGGAAAGCGTGAAATGTAGGAAAAACTCGGAAGGGGGATCTTATACCCTGATTACCTGTATTTTGCAACTCTTTCATAAGCAGTGTAATCTGTTTTGCTAGAAAATAAGCACTCATTCTTGTCTTCAAAAAATATAAAACCTGAGGAGTGGTTAACTTACAGTTCAGAAGTCAGCCATGGAATGAGGATGCATTTTCAGATAGATTTCCTTTAATTATTCACAGTACAGCTGGCATAGAGATTAGCACCACACATCTCCATATAGATTAGCTAACCCCTTGCATTGTGCCTTTCTATAAGTATATGAAGGGAAAGCAAAATTACCATCAACATCTGTAGAAGAGTAAATTGTACCTTTGGGCACAAGACATGATACAAGACCCTTATAAGGTATTTAATCTATTTTTGGGGAAATCTTAAAGGTTTCATCGGTTATATCGAAAGCTTGAGAAAAATTCATTCCTAACCCCCAGTCTTCCAGTGTCATTATTGAAGCAGTATCCCTAACATTTTCAGTAATTAAGGAAAGAAACATTTACAGCGATTTGCAGTACAGCCCTTAAAGATGAGGGAGTAGGAAAGCTATCCCTTTCTGTCACTTCTGTGCTGAGTCCTTAGTTTCATTCAACAATTTCCTTGAAATAGGTTTTAGAAATCAGTTGTAATTTCCCTGAGGTACTATATCAGCTACCAGACAGAAGTGCAAAGAATTGATCAGATGAAAGTAAACGAAAATTAAGATTGTCCAGGAACCCAGCTGGGATATACCTATTATTTCTTTTGCACAACAGAATTTGTTCTGTGTTAGTTTTTAATACATTTCTGGGACATAATTTCTTTCTGCAATATCAGAGTGAATGGTGCAGACTTCCTCCAAGTTCAAACAAGAGAAAAAAGCCTTTTACATTCATCTTTTATGGAACATGAACAGAATGTACAGATCTCAAATAGCAAAAACCAGCACGTCCTCTTGAAGAAATATGTAATTTTCATCCTACATGTATGTCACTTTCAAACCAGAAGGGAAAATCATCATGAAAGAACACCAGATTGTTCCAACCCATGCCTTCTCAGAGAGTTGCACTCAAAGGGAAAACCCCAAACAATATTTACTTAACAGCAACAGTCTCAAAAGCTAAGAAAACTTGCCTGTACTAAGGAAGAGCAACAAGAAACAGGGTCTGATCACTATAAAATTACATGAATACAAAACAGTGGGGAAAATTATTTTAAAAGGAGCTGGTGCTTTTCATATATCAACTCTATAAGTTTGGCTGGGAAGACAGATGGCCTCTCTAACTGGTAGGTGGCAAAGGAAATGGAAGGCATATTGGAAAGGCTTGGACAACAGCCAAAGTAAAAATAGTAATTTTGATATCGTAGAGTTGAAGTGCAGTGCATATAGCAATCATTTGATAATGTTTAGCTGCCTGCCTGCCTTAGCCTTAATTTCAAGACCTGGAACGTTGTAAGCAATACATCAAACTAGGTGTATGTTTGTGAGAGGAACAGGGGACATGCACTTTGTAGCCAATATTTTCTTCTTGAGTGCAGCCTGCAACCCGCTCACTTTCACACCAAGGTGAAACAACTTGAGTTCGTTCAGAAGATGCAACTTCTGGAATACAGTACTCTTGTGAAAATGTTTAAAAATTGCTAGCTATGCTGTACAGATGGTCTTCAGAACAGTCCTTTAGACATCCTGTTATGTACTGTGAAACAAAGAATAATCACCAGAGGTATTTAAAATTTAAACCAACTGATAAGGTGACTCAGAATTTCAGTTCACTGTGGCTTGTTCTTGTTTCTTTCACTTTTCATATTTCTTTTTAGGTCTAACGTGTTTAAAAGACATGCACTACAAACAAAATACCCTTATCTAAGAGATACTTATTTCAAGGATAGCTGGTTCACTGTGCGTCTAGACATATCTCTGATACTGCTCAAGTTCACTGTAGCTTATCTGCTGTCTGGGTAAAAAGGCCTGCACATATGTGTGGATGGGTTGCACAAATCTGACACTAGTACTTTATGACTTAAATTGGCTATAAAAAAAAAAAATTCTGCGGGCTCTGGCGAAAAAATTTAAAATATGAGGAATCCTACAACAGGTTTTCAATACTTTATTAATATTCCTCTGCACCGTTAAGTCTAGTACCACTAAGAAAATGGGAGGTTATTTCTTCATCTCTATTAGTGAATCTGTGGCTCTTCTTTAAATAGTACCTTCTGGCTTTTAAAGAACAGTATTAGTTCAAATTTTCTTTTTCCTCTAGACCAGAAAGACTCTAGGGTTACAGTAGTCATGCATTTATTCCAGAGGTGATAAAGACTCAAATTGAGTAAACTTGGTTCTTGCTGTCACCATCAGTGACATCTGTGAGGAAATACATTTATTTCACAACTATATGAATGTCCCATAAATGGAAATGCAACTGATGGAACAATTTTTTCCCAGGTATCAAAAGATGAAATTCAATAGAGACTTACAAAATACAGCCCTAATTCTAATCTTTGGGCAATATCTTTATCTGAGACAGTTTAACTGTGCCTGAAGAAGACAGATAAAGAGTACTCTGGGTTGGATACAATTATTAATTCTTTCAGGTATTTATCTGATTTATCGTAAAGCAGCATAAACTCTCAGCCTAATGCAGTTTTCTACAGGGAGACATTGCTATGTTTTGATAAAAAGTAGCCAGAATGAAGGAGCATTGTGACACAGAAGGGGAATAATGCCAAGGCATAAATAAATGCAGAAGATGAATGAGAAAGAAAATTGTAGGGGGAAGGAGGTGATGAAGCTATAAATACAAAATTAAGGTGAGGCAAAAGAAAAGTCTTAATTTTTCATGGTGGCAGTTAGAAGGAAGGAAAATGCTGTCAGTTTGGAATTAAGAGAAGGCTTAATCTGACAGCTCAATTCTCAGGTAAAAGACAATCACCACTGTGAAGTGCAGTATTGGTTCAATGTACTAATTATTAAGGAGGGGAAATCCAGATGATAGTTTCTGAGGATTTTTTTAAACAAATCAGGTAAGGAGTTTAAAGTTTTCAAGAAAAGTCATCTGCTTTACTTGTCACTGATAACTGTGATTTTCTTCTTATATTGAGTTTGATGTGTTTGAGGATACACTTTCAGAAGATTGCGAATATGCAAAAAAATAATAAGAGGCTGCACTTTAAGATTGAATTGCTTTCCATCATCTTGCCAGATGGTAGCGAATTTGCTTACTTTAAAGTGTTTGCTAGTTTCTTCCACATCTTTGCCATTATGAACACAAGTTACTGATTTCTGGCAGTATAACTGCAAGTTGGAGCATATACAACCCAAAAAGGAGGCTAAGCCCCTAGATACCCTCTGGGTGGCAGAACGTAACTCATACAAGTAACATACAGGTAATTAGCCTATTTGGGAGACCTCGTTTTAAGAAAAAACGAAATGTAGAAAACGTGCGGCATTTCAGGAGCATGGCATATGCCGGACTATGTCAGCAGGGGCAAAGGACTTGGGCTCCTTGCCAGCATCCAGATTTCAGTTTGGATGTGGCCATTATGTTCTGAGGTGAGGAGAGTTTATGTCTATGCTTGTAAAATAAATGGACTGAGGTCTTCATCCAAGGATGTTAGCTGTTGTGTGCTGAGGAGCCAGCATCCCCGGGAAGGGAATGCTTACCCTCAGACCCGTACAGCTTTCCTCTACTCAAGCTCGTGCAGTGATTTCTCACAAAGCCCAAGGCAGCAAAGTCACACCTCTGCTAGTTTTTTTAGAACTGCCAGGGAGGAGAAACAAAGATACCATTAGCACATACTTATTTAAAATTAATTAGAAACATCTGAGAGTGCAAATGTGGTATCAACGTGTAATAAAGATGGGCAAAGTCTAGAACAATATCACTTAGTTTGACGTCCGTCCGTACTGGTAAAAACAGCCAGACCAAATGATAAGGGAATTAATCTGGAAGCACAAGGCAGACAACTGCTAAATAAACAGCAACAGCATGGGCCTGCAAAGAGCAGATTGTACCTCATAAACCTGAATGACATTTTTGTTCACACCCTGGAAAGAGGGACCAAGCAAAGAGGTGATAAAAGCCAGTCAGCAGACAATTGCAATAAACTTCAGAAAGACCTAACAAAGATGGGCAATTTGATAATATACCAGCAGATTACCAGTGTGGAGAAATTCAAGGGGATGTGCAGAGAAAGAAGCAATTTCAACTGCACAGATGGTTTTTGAGGTAGAAGTGGTCTGACCTTGCTGATGTGTCACTGTGAAGAGCTCAGTAGCCCCAAAGTTAACTGTGAAAAAAAACCCAGACCCCAAACTCAAGAATATTGAATATTTCCTGTTGCTACACACAATGGCTATATACAGCCTTCCTTATTATCTTTCATGTATCTAACCCCAAACTCAGGAGACATTTCTTCTTGATACGATAATGAAATTTTTTACAGTGAGAAGAATCATTCACTAGAACAACCACCCCAGGGATGTGGTGGAGTCCCCATCACTGGAGGTTTTCAAGACATGACTGGACAAGGTGCTAGGCAATCTCATCTATGCTCCCTTTCCCATGAAAGGTTGGACCAGATGATCTTTTGAGGTTTCTTCCAACCTGCGTTGTTCTATCATTCTATGAACATCTCACCCACATGCCTTTAATTAAATTGACTCTAGCATAGGGAATGGCTTTGCCTGCTTAAAATTGTAATTATTCCCCAACTATTCCTGACATTTCAAAGCGTAGTATAAGAGCAACTTTAGAACCTCCCACATTTGAAACAGCCAGGAACTGACTACAACATCTTTGACCTCAACACTTGCCTCATCATTAATTTCTCTCTCAGTCTGATTATACAGCGTTATAGTTTGGAGGAAACAATCCAGATACTCCCCATTCAAATATGGTTGTCACCTCATTGAAAAGTCATTTCTTCAGAGGAATGTCGATAATGACTTCTGCTGACTGCGCACCCTGTCACGGGAGAACAGACTGGCCTCAAAAAATGAGCAAGGCTTGCCTGCGACAGCCGGGGCGGTTGCTTTGGCCAACAGATCAGCAAGACCACCCTCCCCACCCGCTCCCTCTCCCCTTCCCCATCCTTCACTCCATCACTGGGACAGGAGGTTGCCATGCAGTTAAGGACAGAAACAGGCTGCCACTGCATGGGACACTGCAACCTCCCATGGCTTTGGTGCCTGACCAGCTGCAGCAGCGCTGGGCGGTGGTGTCAGGAGAAGGCACACTGATTGGGAGCGAGTTCAGTGTTAGCTTTACATCTGGGATGTCTTCAGCCAGTTCTGGCTCAAGAAAGTTTTCCTAAGTACAAAAATTTCTCATGGTTACACGAGGTTTACTGAGCTTTTCTGAGTTACCTTTTCTCCCTGCTTGCCTCCCCCTTCTCCAGGTGATTTGTCTTAAAGGGTACAGTGGTCTCCTATAGATCTGCCTGTTAGTATCTGTATCTAAAGTCTTCTTCCAGTTACTGGTAGAGAGTTGGCATGCTTTAAGAGAGGATGTTAGGGAGCCCTTATGGCTACCAAGACTTCTCTGTCTGCGAAATGAATGTTTAGACAGCATAATACAGACTGATCTGAGCCTTCCCGTTCCTACATGCAGGTAAACAAGATGCCGTAATGGTTGTCATGTGAAATGTGACTTTCATCTTATACATGGGTGCAGTAGAAGCATCTGAAAGTCGAGAGCCTTGTCCTTTACTAGAAGCTTGGGTAAACAATCAAAAAAAGCACTGGAAACATCACTTCTCCTTCACAGCTTCACAGACCTTCCCTTTCAGCTTCCTTAGCTGCACAGGGACCATCAAGGCAGAGAAGGGATTTCTGCTTGGCTGCATTAATGATAACACCTCCTAGGTGCCTGAGGAATGCTTGAGTAATTCTGCACTGAGGACAGTATAATAGGAGAAGTGCCACTACAAGCATTGCAAAGAGGGTTTTAATGCCATGACGTTAGAAAGAGAAGAAAATCCAATTTTTTTCTTAGAAGCGTTTGACTCTGGTTAGTCACATCCTCCTTCTGCAGCCTTACGAAGTCACAGCATACAAGGTCTTGTAACTTTTCTCTTCATGGGTTTTTAATGGAGCAGCGAAAAGTATAGTATTGAGTACAATATTAAGGCAAGGTTGCAAAAGATATGTTTGGCCTCTTGTTTATTGGTATTAAATCAGGTTCAGTGTTTAGGGCACAACTGCTGAATCAGATGGAGCAAGATCTTTTGCCCGGTTCCTCAGTAATGCCACCCTCAAAGGTGCGCTACAAAATTTAAAGCTGCAGCTATGTTTGGAAGGAGGTGATAACACCTTCTTTCCTGAATTTGCTGACATCAGCCTCCCTGACAGATGGCTGTCTGTGGGCACATGAAGAGAAGATGATGGATAGCCTGTATTTCAAAAGGCAATGATCAGTCCAGCAAGGAGATCCATGCATCATCTAAGTTATGTGGAAATGGCATAAATCTTTTTTTCCTCATTGTAATCAGACTGATTATGTGTCAGAGCTCAAAGAGGGGCTGCATCCAGGTAGTTTCACACTTCACAGTTTCCTGGAACATTCTGTTAATTATGTGGAACTGATGCCTTCTGAAGGAAGCAAGCAGCACGTTGGCGTTTGAGCTCGTTGTCTGATGATGCATTTCCATATGTTGCAATCTCTTGCCATACAGTCAGGATCAGAATGTCTGTCCAGCTGATCTTCTCAGAAGCATCAGCATTTTCAGATCAGCATCTTCAGAATTTTTGTTTCTTTTGGTTAGCGTTAGCAACACTAAGACCAAAGGTCCTCTTCGGATTGCAGTTGGCATTCCTTTCCAGGAAAACCCACATTTTTATCAAGTGTCCATTTGGCTCCTCCAGAACATTTTCCATCTCTGAGAACAAGTATGATTGTGCAGTTAACTCCTCAGTCCTAAAAGAGATGTGTCAGCGTTGTGAGCTGTCCTTGGCTGCAGAAAAGTTCTCAAAGAGTCGAGGTGTGTTATAAATTCTTAAACAAACAAGGCTGTTCTGTCTTCCAGACACTGACCTGTCTCTCATAATCTGAACTGTGCCTTTTCCCACAGATTCCTGTGGTACCCTCACAGCGGGTTAAGTGGGGATTTCTTAGTTTTTCTCTAACCTTTCCTGTAGACGTGAGTTAGCAGTGCCATCATTATGTGTGTTTTTTGGTTTTTTAACCTGCTTGCGAGAAGACAATTCTGATGCAGAAAGCTGGTCCCAGCTAGCCAGTAGCAAGGTTCTGCATATTCAGATCATCTTCTGAGAGCAGACCGCAGCCTGTCTTTTCAAGGGCAGAGCTACATCATCCACATTACCTCCACTCAGGCACATACTCAGAAGAGGTCATAACAGTTTTCCCCATTGGATGTGGCTGTGAGAGGGACTTGTGAATGCTCTGCTCTTGACAGCACAATTAAGGGCACACCCACGTGCAGTAAAATCGATGACCCTGAGCTGACATGTTTCCAGTTCTCCAGCAGCCATCCTGCAAGGCTGAGGCATTCAGACTCGCAAGCTCAGCTGAAATACTAGTTAAAAAATATTTATGCACTACAAAAACAGCCTTAATGACAAAGGACATTTTCTGTTGGTTTTTCAGTATATAAAATATTCTAATGAGACTGGGAAAGGAAATGTTCCCACCTCACCTCGAGGGTGCTGGTCAGGACTGGAATCCCAGCAGGGGCTACAGTCTGCCTTCCCAAGATCCTGGTATTGCACCCTACTTATCCCCTGCTTTTTCTAGACTGTTGGTTCTCTTACATTAGCAGGCTAGCTAAGGAGCCCAGGACTGCCAGCCTCACACCCGAGCCCAGCAACAGCTGAAATAAAGACAGATAAATACTAGTACATCTGTATGTCATCCCACAGTAATTCCTACATGGGTCTTCTAACGCTAATGGTCTTGGGCAATCTGCCCCTTTCCAGTCCCAGAGAAAGGTCACAGAAAGCTCTAACTTTTGATTTAACCCAAATCATGTAATTATTCATGTCAAAATGTGAGCTCTGAGGTCTGGTGTGTTGGGTTTGTTTGTTCGTTTAAAATAAAATTAACAAGGTCATTCAAGCAAATCTCAATTTATGCACCCAAGTGGAATACAGCAAACAACACTGGGCACCAAGCTGTCCATTATTTTCATCTGTGATTTAGAAAAAAGCAGTAGAACCTACCAAATTTAAAACATTATATTTCCAAACACAGAAAGAGTGTGAGACCTTTTGCAGTGATTTGTCCTTTACAGACATCTCGAGAATTTAGCAATCTGAATACATCTTAATAGGATCAGATTTAGTACAAATAAATCTCCTTCCACTCCCTTCACCTATCTCTTTTTTGTTGTGTAGAAAGGCTAAATGATTTGCTGTAGCAAGCTTTTTTAAAGTCTGCAGTAATTTGATAGCAGGGATAACCTCCAAGCCCTCTTGCTCTACAGAGACCAAGTCCTTACAATCCATTATCTGTCAAACAATTTCTAAGTGCTGCCAACCGACTACTGTCTCCTTTTGTCTAGCCAACAGTCAGAAACAGGCACCATGTGCATCTATTCCAAGCACGGCATATGAGACAGCATCAGCTTTGCTTAGCTGTTGCCATTACTAGCTGAATCATGCCATGGCACATCATTTATTCAGGCCATCAACGTATCTGACCCAATAAATCAGATCTGTTCAGTTGAAAATCCAGTAAGTGAATCAGTGGCATTGAAACCTAATGGCCCCCAAATTAAATGCTTCATTTTTCAAAGCCTCTGATGGGCCTAGTCATTTCTTATTTCACCCGCTGTAGCAGATTTATCAGCTAAATTAAAAGCAAACATTGCTGGACTTTGAATGACAATAAAAATACTGGCACCGAAAGTCTGAGGAAAGACATACCACCTCTTTCTAGACAGAGTCTGAACTTTACCTTTAAACAACTGAACTGATATTCTGGATGGTTCACATACAAGTGATCTGTACAGGGGTGTAGACCTTACATGAACTTAAGGGAAAAAAAAAACAGCTTTGCATTAAAAATGAGAAGTCATTAAAGGGCATCCATTTGCTAAAGTATCTCTTTGTGATGATCAATAATAAGTTGAGCATTCACATGCTTACCAAGGCTAGAGAAAGCCCATGCAAGTCATCAGGGCAAGGAGTTACCAGATGGTCGGGGCTACCCTCTACCATTAAGGACATTCTGCAGATACACCTACAGATTGCTTAGTCAAGTACGTTCTAAAACTAATCTGAAAGAACATTACCTGATGCTCAAAATCAGCAGTATAAAGCAATGCTTGACTTCCAGGGATGTTGAAAGCAACACAGTGCAGGACAGCAGGCTCCCACTCCCTCCTACAGCTGTCTTGCCTCAGTGGCGCAGGTTGGATTTCCATTGTTCAAACCAGCTCCAAGTTCTCAAAAGTGCCTGTTCATGCTCATTTGTCAAGGTGTTAACCCATGTTTTATGACTTGGTAGATGGTTCTGCCTCCATAGATTTGGCATGATTTTTGTAAGTGATGATCTCTTTCCCTGCCAAGCTGTGGTGGGTCCAGACCCTCCTTAGCAACATATCTGCTCAGTTTTAAAAGACATATTATATCATTAAAAAAAAGAAAGCTAAAAGCAGGATTAAAACCATCTACAGTATCAATAGTTGTATGAAAACATAAAGGTGGTACAACTAGAAAAAAATCATTGTTTTGTACACATATCCGTATATACAAGTATCCTAAAACTACTCCTTCCTAACTTTATCAACACATACATTGTCAGGCCTTGAGAGTTTATGTCGATAATTTCTCAGTACTAATGATTACATTGCTTAATATGGTGCAGTCCCCCGCTGTACTTGCACGTAGCATTTTTTCAGTCTTGAATTGCAAAAAACCTAGAGGGATATGAACTACCTCATTTTCCCTGCTGGAGTTCAGATACAAGTCTCTGGCTCTGTCTCAGAGGCGTCTACTTTAATGGACAGCAGAGTGCTGTTAACAAGGCTCACTCAAGCCCATAATGGGTACAGCACAAATTGGAATCTCCTGCTTCAGCTGAAAAAACTATACGTTTTCCTACCGTCCACTGGTCAAGGGTCAGCAGCTTTCTATTTTCTAACAAAGCATTTAAAATGACTGTAGATTTTTTTGCCACACCTCACATTTTTTACACTGATGCTATCAGAAGAAAATTATGTAAATAAATTTAAGCTTGCATGGGAAGAAGAGAAATCAGACCCCTCTTGCTTCATCTAGTGAGGGAATTCTTGAGCTGTTATTACTTTTTCTAGAAGTCTAGAGAACTAAAAAAAAACCAACCACCCACCTTCAATACTGTGAATAAGAAAAGCCTCAGGTGTCACATAATACTTATGACAAAGAAAACAGAGCCATATGTGTGTGACTGTCAAAATACTAGCATGGGACTACCATTTTTAGGATTTCACTGAAGTAGTATATGGGAAATTTTAACCTTCCATTTATACTGAATGTATTCAGCAGCCATGACAGGGGAGAAAAACCCTGAGAAGGAAACTTGGGAGTGAGATTTCGGCCCCATTTATTACAGAGGTGGTGAATTGAGGTCTTCTGTTTCCAAAATGAGCGAGTGGGTACTGGAGAAGCACTATAGCAGGTGGGAATAACGCCATCTCTACAACCCGCCGGCTCCCTGGCTGTTGTTAAAACTAAAGCAGTGTGCACCAATTTTCTTAGTCATTTTCTGATCATAATCCCTAAAGAAGATGTTTGTGGGCATTCATACCACATAGCCCTGCCTGTGAATCCCATCAGGGTTTCAGCAGGAGCTCAGAGTTTAGCTATTCTGGACAGCCACAGCCTAATGCATTTTTAGGCCTACAATGAAAATGCCTAGCAAATTTAGGATTAGCCAGTTCCTGTGTATTGCTTGATTGATAGCAATTTTGAACTTAGGGAAAAAAAAAAAAGTTTCTTCTAGGTGCCAAGATGCTTTTGCAGTTTTGAGTTTATAAAATAAGATTGCATCACTGTGTAAAGTACAAGGCAATAACAATTTTGCTGGTCTTTCCTAAATCAGAGATTTTTCTTTACAAATTTATTAAACTGTGTGACACACCTGTGTGACAAATTTATTACTGTGTGAGACACCTTCCTCCTTGAACAATTCCTAATTAAAAGATAAGTGCTTCAAATTTAATGGCTTTGCCACTTTGTTTTACATAGTCATTATACCCTGATCAGTCACCTCTAATGAGACTTCCAGGCAGATATTCTGGAAACAACTGAACTGATTTGTCCCTGACCATGAATTTGTTAAGAGCACTCTTCTACTCCGTTTGTTGTTTTCTCTGGTTTATTCCTCTCATTTATCTCCCTACTGCCTTCTTCCCTGCCTCTTCTATATTTATAAGCCCTGTAATAGCAGCTTCTCTCGGGGTGACTGGCTGTGTGTGTGTCTACACATTTTAAGATAATCTGAGCCTGGCAGTTGAGGAGACCAGACCTGAGCTCTGACTCACCCTTTGGGTTGTGTATCCACCCTCCATGCAAGCAGCTGCTACCCCTCAGCTGCCACCGCTGCCAAGTCCCCTCTCCTGCTCCTGTCACAGGCAGGCAGGAGGTGGAAGGAAGATGGGCAAAGAGCTGCTGCCCAAACCAAGCCCAGCCCCAGGAGACTAGGCAGGGAGGCTCCACGTCAGCCCTGCTTTTCTCAGTGCTCAACAGCAGAGAGGACAGCATCAGGATCACCCCACTGCAGCTGCCCCTAGCTCCCCAACACGCCTGGGCTCAGGTCTACGTCCACGTATCACAGCCCTGCACCGGGATGTCACCACACCCTCTGTGCCAGCCACACACACCAGGAGAAGAGGACCTATATCCATTTCTCTGCTGTCACAGCAGCTTTTACAGAAGGCTGTTGCTTTCTCAGCACAATAGCATGCACTCTTCTTTGCTCAGAAGCATGAGAAAAATCTTACGCTACCTGTGATTTTCTTCCAAATCTGTGGTTCTTTTCTAAGGCCTCCCCACAAAGTGTGAGAAACTGACAACGTCAAATTACTTCCTAAAATTACCGTTGCAAGGATTTAGGGTGTTGTGTTCATGGGAGCTGTGGGAGAAGCATGACGGAGTAACTTGTCATTCTGAAAGTGGTGAGACTTGCTCAGAATGACTGAGCAAAGCAGGGGAGCATGCTGCAGTTCCCATGGGAAATGGGAGACCAAAAAAGCAAAGAAAGAGGGGTTGGGTTTATGTTTGTCTTTAGGGGAAAAAAAGACACCTTCTTTCTTCCAGTTTGTTCAGTGAGGCAAATTACATTGCAGCAAGACATGCATAGGAACAGAGATCCATATTCAATGTTACACAATACATCAGTCCATCAGGTTTACACTAGCAGCAGGCGTATAGCTACTTTTAAATCTTCCTTAGGCACCAGGACAAAAGCAGAACCTGTCCTACCACCGTGGGAAGACAGTCCTGCCTCCTGTGAGAGGTGGCCTGCAGCAGGGATTATAGAGCAAACTGTATGACACTTCACAGGTCAGAGTAGTGTTTCTGGGCTTGCGTGTCTGTGTATCTCCTTGGCACAACTTGTTGGGATGCAGTGCTTCTCTACACTCATTCCAAACTGTTCCAGTCCCGCTTGTTTTAACCTAGCCCCAGACAATGTTATTCAGGGCTCTAATTTCAAAACAGCACAGAATACTACAAGCAAATCAGCTACTTCACACCTGCCTTTCCTTGGGACTCCTTCCCATCAACCTAGTTAATTTACAAAGACTTAAAACTTTCCATTAGTATTTCCTCAAGGCAGATCCTCTTTTCATCCCCAATAGCTGTGATGGTGGAATAACCTATTATTACAGTGCCTTTAGCCTCTTTCTCTCCCTCTTCTACAGAATCAAAATACATTTTATTTGGGTTTTGTGGTTTGTTTGTTTGTTTTCTGCAAGACTGACTCTTAGTCTCTTCCTATCAGTTTGCAAATATCATTATTTGGGAGGAAAATCTTCTACATGCTTCTACACTGAATCAAGAAAGCCTTAAGAAGCTTCTCTTCCAGGACATGGTTACTTTCTTTTTACTTAGACCTTTAACTGTGGTAAGCAAAGAATGCATTTAAATCACTTTTGTTGCATAAGTGAAGAGATCACTTTTTAATGGTTCAGGTTTTGATATTCTGCTATAGTATATACATTAAGCTACTGCACTTTTAAAACTGTAGTCTTGACGTGCGGAAAACAGACTCCACAATCTAAGAGATTGTAAAGTAGGTATGTTTATTACAGCGCCGGGCAACAC
>JAVKLA010000053.1:20063752-20078481 GCA_034782735.1 Sagittarius serpentarius
CCAAACAGACCATTATAATTGCTAAACCATCTAAAAGAATCATATATCTCAACTTTTTCTTACTTTTGACCCCCCCCTTCTCTCAGTCTTGTGCCTTCAATGTTATTAACTTTAAGAATTACTTTAAGATTTAGTCCAGGCAGAGAAAATGAAAATTCAATATTCAATACTAAAAATGAATACAAAATTAAGACATTTATTTCAGGCAGTGTAATCTTGAGCATTTGCTGTCTCATACCCTTTGACTGCACTCAGCAATGAACGCCCACAAGAACATTATTATTTCAAAAGATGTAAAAAAAATATAGCTGTTTTTCTTACTTCCAGCATATGCTGTGTATCTTCCTCCTGCAGCCTTTCTCAATCATCTGAGGAACTGAATGTCCATACATACATACATCTGCCCCGACCCCCACTGCCCGCTTAAAAAATTTCAAGGGTCAGGTGCTTTGAATTAGTTTGGCCTGCAATGAAAGACAGCTATACTAACTCAAATCACTTGTTAAAGTCTAATAGCAATGGCAAGTTTACCACAGATTAGTCTGGTTTTAAGTACCTTGTTGGCTTGCCTTAAAACTTGAAACGTAGGCTTTTATTTAAACCATAAAGGGTTAGGATGACTCTTCGTGAAAAAGGTCTCCCATTGCCTGCACACAAATCCATATTCCTCTCACTTCTAAAAGACTTCAAGTGTGGTGTGACCAACCTGTCTTTCCTTGACAAGAAGTTACATTTCCAGTGACCCTCCTGGAACTACCTATTTTCAAGCACTGTAAGTCTGCTGTCTTACTGAGGTAAGACCCATCTCTGCAATGTACCAGGACTGTTTCCTGAAGCAAAGATCTAACAAACATATATCTAAAGTCTTCCCTTTTAAGGACAATTTCCACCCCAAATGTCAAGTTCCACGTTACTATTTTCTCAGCAGTAGACCCAGAGTAAAATCTTTCATCCCCATCACTCGTTCCTGACTTTGGTAGCAGATTTAGCATTTTTTATGGGAATGATTCTGTGGTGGTACTGTTAATGAAATCTGCTAAAATAAAACAGGTTTTGTGAGCCAGGAAGAAGGAGCTCTGGGGTTTCTCCTTTATAAATCAATCATTTAGCAACCTGGGTACACCCAAACTGTTGAGTCAGCCCAGCTGAGGGGACTGATAACATCTCAGAGGTTATGAAGGGAAAGGGCTTGGAACAACTTAAACTAGGTTGGTTACTGAAAGAGTCGTAACATGGATCTACAGTTTCTTTCATGCTTTTGCAATACAGAAAGAAACAGTGCCTCAGACAAAAATCATGGATAAAAATGTAATTTATATGCATAGGTTTTTATTATGTCTCTGTAGATGTGTGTCAGTCACTCACTGATCCCTATAAATTACATTTCAGAAAGCAGCTGGGCACGCAAATAGGATCTCTAAGGGGAGCTAGTAGCACAGCTTACAGATGACATTAGGTGAAGCGAGTAAGAAAGATATTACTAAATAAATCATTACTTTGTAATATTACCCACCTCTACATACAAAGATAATGTGGTAGATTGCTGTGGCTGAGAGCGGCACAAAATTGAATACTTGTTAATTTGAGATTTAAACATATGTATTCATGTAGCTGAACGGTGGCTTTTTCCAAAAGTCTGTGAATAACTTCTGTTTATTGTTCTATGTATACTATGGGATTAACTTGAACAATCCCACAAAAAACACTAAAATGCACTTATTTGCTGCTAAAGGTCAGTGTTAGCAACACACATTGGTGCAGAATTGCCCCACTGCACATCCCAAGTGGCGAGGATCCAGCTGCCTTAATGCAGGCAGCTAGAGCTGGCTTGAATGTTCATCCCCTCACATTACTGCTACCCTGTTAGCAGCTGTACCTAGCAGTGTAGATTCCTTCCGATCACATATCACATTTCTATCCTTCACTCACAGAACATGCACGTTGTGTCTAACCTGTGATTAACAGTTCCCAGCCATCTCCATCCCTGACATTTTTACAGGCCATTATTTCCAGGTGAGTCCAGATCACAATTTGGCTACCGAAAGACCTCAGAAAGCCAAGTTGTAGATGTGGCGCAGCATCGCTCACCCTGTATTGTAAAAGTATGAACTTCACACAGCAATAACCCTAAAAGACCTCATTACATAGCAAGCTGCTCTCAAAAGGTCTTTCATAATGCAAAATGTTTGTACGCAGAACTCCTCATCAGAATGTGATGAAACAACATAGAAACACGCCTAACTGTGAGTTGAACTCGAGTGTCTGGCTTAGAAATATACTTCGTACAAGTGCCAGAAAGTCCATGAATTCTACAGAGGAAGAATCCCAGTAACTGTATGAATCATTTTGTACTGAAGCCTCAGACTAAGTCATATGCAATGGGATCTACAGTATGTTCTCTCCAGCAGGTGAGAATTAGTTATTAAGGCCTGAAGTCAAGATTTAAATTGAATGACGGTGGGGAGAGGGGTGTGGGTGCCTACAGTGCTTCTCGGTGCTAACTGAACTATAATTGAGCAAGAAGCATAGCTGAAGAGCAGGATGGGAAGGTGTAACAGCAGCTATACAACATTTTTCTCAGCATCTCCCTTGTATGCAGTCCCCATAAGTAAAAAAAGTAATCAGATTTATCTTCTGACTTGATCACTTCATTCTCTTTCTCTGAAATTTTCCAAGGTCTTATCTTGCTACCCTTTCAATCCTTCTAAAATGCTGCTGTTACGTAGGTGCTGCACTAGGGCCAGACTTTTAAAGCTGTTTCCTACATCCCCAGTCCCAATTGTTTCTTTGTTCTCTTCCCTGCTTTTTTCAAACCACCTTCCACATTGTGTATTATTCCATTCTTCAGTTTTGCTCTCTTCCTGATGCGGTATCTTCTTCATGTTTCTAAATAATTAATACTTTGGTACATGTAGCACTTTGTAATATATTTTTCATTCTTGCACCATTCCAGAAACTTCATTAGCATAATGGTAGGATAGATGCATATTGAACTAGAAGTTGATTTAGTGCACTGCTCTCAGTTCCTATTGTGAGGTCACAAT
The DNA here is from genome assembly GCA_034782735.1 of Sagittarius serpentarius. Classification (NCBI taxonomy): domain Eukaryota; kingdom Metazoa; phylum Chordata; class Aves; order Accipitriformes; family Sagittariidae; genus Sagittarius; species Sagittarius serpentarius. Next base: position 20,066,797 of record JAVKLA010000053.1, read on the forward strand.
TGGATTTCATTAGAAACTAAGAGTAAAGCTGCTGGCATACACTGTCTTTGTTTGGTTCTTATTTAGGCTTTTGAAAACAAAAATTAGCATTTAAAATGCTGAGAAGAGTAAATTACTAAGCCCCTAGGCACGAGAGATATTCACCTAGCAGGTCTCAAGGTAGGTCAAGTCCCTCAGCTATGCTGGTTCACCCTGGATTACCTTGGTACCTGCATTAGTGACATACCATGCAGTGGGATTCTTTCCACACACAACTTTGTCGACACCAGCAGCCAACTGGTGTGTGCTTTTGCACAGCAGTGGTGCGCTCAGATTGGATTCCCTCCAGCCAGAACCAGGGCTGGCACTGAGTCACTACCAGAGAGTGGCAGATCAATCCTAAAGTCATTCCTGAAGAAATCTCTGTTCAACACATCAGTGCAACCCCATATCTAGAGGTGATGACACACGAGTGCTATATCTTCCCCTGACCTCAGGAGCTTTGGATTTACTTTGTTTTGTGTGTTTCTTTCAGGGCACAGTTTTTTGCCTTGTAGAAATGTAATAAAAATAGTGTCCAATTAAAGATTTCTGGTTGCTAATTCAGACCACGGAATTAGGCTTTAATGTTGTTCAGTTAGTTATTCAGTGGCTTTGACTAATGGCAAAGCGACTAATAAAATATCTCAACAGAGTATAAGATGATGGTGATGCTAGTTAATGACCAGTTAGCAGCTCATTGACCTTTTAAACCAAAACAGGAATGTGATTAATTTAAAGAAGTCCTCAACACATTAGTGAATCTGGTTTGAGCTTTAGAACAACCCTGTCGCTGTGGCAAGGTGGCACAAGAGTGAAGACTTTCTTTCCCCTTCTGAGAAACGTGTGCATCATGTCACATACCGCTAGACCCCAGTGGGAACGGTGACCAAGCTGTGGCAGTTGGCTGCATGTACAGCCCCTGCAGAAGATGGCAGTGCCCCAGCCTAGCTAAAACCTTTCACTTGTTTCTTTGTACAGGACACAAGAGGCTCCAAAATGCACTTTCAGTGTTGGCATCTCAATGATTTTTAGGCGGCTCCACCTTGCTGATAGCTTGACAAGTGCATGCTCCGCCTTGCAGCATCATGAGGAAAAGACATTGTCAAATTGTTGTCAACAGCCTGCCACTGTCCAGGTAGAGCCTCATTATCCACCATGGAAGTGGGTATGCAGGTGCTGCCATGATGCAGACTGTCACCATGACAGCATGTAGTGCCTTCTCATTCCAAATTCTGGAGCTGGTGCTCCCCACCCACTGCCCTGAGCACGGCACAGACAGGAAGGTTTGGCCCAGATTTTGCTGTTCACATAAGGTAAAGCAAGCTGTATGGTCATATACTCAAACCACACGGAACCCTTGCTCCGTGACATAAGTTTGCATAAAGCCATAAACTTATTCACAATGTTTGATTGAAAACTCTTGCCAGTCTTCCCAAAACAGAACACTGAGTCTCCAGGGTTAGGACCAACCGGATCGTTGATCTCTGTAACCACAGCACTGTCCTGAACACGTAGTGGTATTAAAGGTCTGCATGGTAAGATCAAAGAGAGGAAGTTGGCAAAAATGACTTTTCCTAATTCTCAAGGAACTGAACAGACTGCAGAACAGACCAAAAGAAAAGAAAGCTTTGGCTAGAGAGACACGAGTCAGAGGCCGGCTGCCTCTGAGCGAGGCACACAGATGACTGCGTTGCACCGACTGTTAGGCGGAAACACATGGTGAGCACCCAGGGCCAACTGCTGGCATGCACTTCACTGCTGGAAAATGCGTAAGGAGGACGTAAAGTCCTCAGATCAAAACAGTTCTCATGAAATTGAGCACAGGTCACTCCCTTCACTGCCTGATGTACAGGCACCGTCTGTGTCAACTGTTCAATCAGTACACTACTCTTACTTTAAATATTGGATTTTTGCATTATTTTTAAGCAGAAAGGTCTCCATTAGATGTAGTAGCTGAATTACATACGGCAAAAGGAACACAAGTTTCATCCAGAGTAGCTTGCATGCATCCATCATCTCGAGGGCACAGAAGAGTTTGTTCTTCAACTTCCTTATTTAGATAGGCAAGCCGAGTGTAGAGGATTGGTAGATTTCATGTAGAATAAACTGGTATATATTACATAATTTTTTGCAATTATCAGTGATCTACCAATTTTGCATTTTAGAACAAACCCCTGAGCAGTTCTCCAGTACCTGTGGGTAACCCACATTTTCATTTTTTAATGATGATTTATTTCTGTTGATATACTAGAAATAAACATAATTTGCTTATTTCTAAATAGATCTCAGACTCATTTCAAGGCAGTTTCTGTTAGCAAAGGATTTAACTAAACAGCAAAGTCTTCCATCAGAAACCTCAGCTGTCTCCCCTTCAGAGCAGCACAGTTGATGAAAAGGCATTCTTTCATATATCCTTGTAGAAATAAAACATTCGTCCCATCTTCTCAGTACTCAATCATGATCATCTTCATCTTCACTGCTGGTGAAGTGGAAAGACCTGGAAATGGGTTCTGCTTCCTTTCTGACGGCACAGATGAGTGATTTCGTCTTATCTGAGCATCACCCATTAGTTTCCCTAGCTTTGTAGCTATCCTGAATCATTTCCTTCTATTCTGTGCTTTCACCAAAATTAGAGAAATCAAAATGCTTTGAAAGATCAAACTCAAAGACGCTTGCACTGATGCTTACAGTTACAAAGTTAGAAAAACAACTGTGCTATCAATTTGGCACTCATGAAAAATTCTTTGTGTCAGGAAGTGACACTAAGGTTTCTGTCCCTTCCTTCTCTCCTGCTCTAGCTTTGTTGTCTTTCTGACATATCTTTATTAACTCTTCAGCAGTCTGAGAGGAAGAAAAACCATTGTGGTTTTTCATCACAAGGCCAAGAGCAGTATTTTTCTCTTATTCTTTATAACACATTTGCAAGTAACCCTTTGTGGCTGCAACTTTCTGTACTTTAACCATAACTCTCTCGCAGAAAGTTTGCAAGAACCAGAACGGTTCCCCACAAGCCAGGAGATGGATGGTAGAGAGAACTGTTTTAGTGCTGAGGCAGAAGTTACCTCCCTCTGAGATATCCCATGCACTTTTCACTTCACACACAACTCCTTCTTAGGCATTAAACTAAACCCTACATTCAAAGTTTGTATGTCCTACTTTCTTTTACTATGATTTTGGAGCAGTTTCTGCCTCTATCCTGTCTTTGTTAGATGAGTCTCAGGCCCACTCAGAAAATTATACCAAATGGTTATTGAACAGAAAAGGTGAAACATGCTTAATATTCTGAACATGCAGCTAGCCAGAGAAACGGGAAAAACAAGCTGTTTTTCTTCTCTTACACAGAAGCAAGGAGAAAAAAAATCTTATCATCAAGACTGAAAGACTGCGGCTGTTTTGTCTAGGGATGGGAGAACTGAAAGGAAACATCACAGCAGTCTTCAAAGAGAAGAAAGGATTCTGCAATGACAAAAGGAATCCTTGATGCCACGACCTTTGTGTAAGGAGCAAACGTAATTGTATCAAATTACACAAAGTCGAAATTTAGGTTAGACATCAGAACAGACATTACAATAGCAAGGATAACTGAGCACTGGAGGAGACTATGAAATAACCATCAGAGAAGGTTTTAAAAAACAGGCTAGACAAGAAACAGTGTGGAAAGGTATGGCTGAGTAATGGACCAAATGGTCCCTTAAGGTCCCTCTGAGTCCAATACTTGTTAATGACTTTGTGATTCTACATAGACTTATGGCCTATTCATGCCCTGGATTATTTCATGGAAGTAAAACTAAACACCCAGAATTATTTATTCTGTCTTCTATAATAAGACAACACATACCACAATTTTTCCTCCTGATCAAAAACACAAGTGGGAAGCCTCGATCCATGTTTTGTACCTGGAGGTACCGGCATGTACCTTTCCTCTCGTAGCCTACCTGCAGCACCTGCAGTGTGCTACACAGTCCACTGCATTTTTTGGCACGAAGACCTCCCACCACATTTTCCAGAATGTCTCATTTAGCCCCAAGAGGTCTAAATTTGTTCCTGGTATGGAACATGAGGTAAGTGACAGAGACAGCAGCAGAATGGTCAACAATTTAGTCATTTTATTAATGACTACATGAGAGTTTTATCTTATATATTACGCAACTGTATTTATGACTGCATAGCTTCAATGACACCAGAAGAGAAAGGACAGCACAATACACTAGCAAAAGAAGAAAAACAAGCGCTCCCTTAAAACATGATCAAAAGATCTTGATTTCATGGTTGGGTTGCTGTTGTCTGAAGGGATCCTTATCATACTGCAAGTTATGTAAGCCAGCACAGGCAGCAGAAAACAGTGGACTAAAAAAACACTCTTGGAGATGCATAGTTTTCATACCCTGAGTTTGCACAAAAAGTTCACATAAAAATTTGTAGGTACAAACGGTATTTGAGGAGGACACAGACCCCTACGTTCACAAGAACAGCCCAGAAAATCTCTGTTGTTCTCACCTCAGTTCTTGAGAACAGCAGAGCACAGCTTTCTAATGTCTTGGTGTTCATTTTCTGGCTGGAGTTGTTTGCAAGCCAGAAAGTCAGCGTTCAGAAGCTAAATCTCCTAGAGTGCCCAGTTTGCTGGGCACACATCTGTCTGAGCACCTTGCATTGCTCATGAACTCTTGATTGGCACTAACACATACAGAAAAAGCCTAACTGACCACGTTTGAGACTCACCAGAAAGTGATTATCTGTGATAAAGGTGTTATAATTTTACCCGGCTGTAGAAAGGAGCATAGGATACTACTGAGAGATCATCCCAGGCCATGTGTGTTACTGGGAGACAGAGGGATTTGGGCACAGCAGGTCAAATCTTGGTGAAAACCCTGAACTGCCTTGCACAGACCACTTACCAGTTTGAAGCCCACAGCAGCCTCTCTGATTTCCTTTGCAGCGATTTTGCCATTTTCCAGGGCAAAAAACTGACTTTATCAATTAAAGTGCAGGGCTTATCTTGGAATTTCTGCTGCATCTCCAACACACGGCCAAAACTCACCAGTATAAACTCACCTGTAACTTCAAGGAATCTGATAAGTTCCCGTAAGACATAATCCCCTCCGGCGAAAGAGTATCTGGAAGGCTTTTGTCCTCCTACCTGCAAAGCAGCAGGAAGAGCGGTGTGAGATTATGTGATTGTTTTCACTGGACTGTGGCCTTCACAGCCAGGAGCACACGTTAAACACGGACAAAAGGCCAAAGCTTGCGTCAATACGCTGATACTTTCGAATGACTGACACATATCATGTCTATGATATGTAACTATGTCAAGAAGAGAGTTTTAGTTCCTCATTGTCCAGTATGTGGTTTCCACAGAAGTTCTCAGGTTCTGGCCATTTTTCTCACCCACAACTGTGAAAAAAACAAAGAAAAAGAAAACCTCTTTTTTTTTTTTAAACACCACACTTATTGGTTTTACCTTTTTACTTTTTTTTTTTACTTCAGAAATATCCTCCTAGGATGATGTGTGCATCCCACTTTTAGCCAACGTCTGTGCCATAATAACCTCTCTATGACATAGCATTTATTGAAAATGACAGCCTGACAGATGGCAGGGCAAACCCTTTAATCCCAGTTCTTGACAGCGTAGTACATTGCACATCTGATGCCAAAGAATGTTTTCATCATGTACGCAAAGCCATGTGTTCACTGTAGCTTTCAAACTCCTAAAGCTATGGTGGAGTTGTCTCAGTTGTTGTAAAAAATACCATGCACCCTCAGATGGTTAATAAAACTTCTTTGGTATGATATATATTGCATGATATAACACCTTACTAGCTGAAGAGCTAGACAGGAAGGAAGAGGGAAAGCATGTAAGTGGAAGAGAAAGAAAATGACAGATTTTGAGGAGAAATTGTCAAAAAGTTCCTTCCATGCAACTGCCAGGAAACAGCAGCTGACCACTGTAAGAGGCCACAGGAGACAAAAACAGCCTTTCTTGGAACATCTTTCAGGTCACCAACTGCCAGAATTAGGAAATCAGAAAAATGAGATGCACAAGCAATTTCTACAAATTATGCACTACAAAGAAAAATGCACATTTTTCCCAGATAACAATAATTAGGCCCAAGAGGAAAAAAAACTAAAGCAAAAAACAGCAACAACAATTTCTCAGTTTTTCTGCTTATTTCCATATGAACAACGTGGGTAATTTCAAAATGTAGGCTAGAAAGCGTGGATTACAAATGATTTGACAAGCCTGTCTCTGCATCAGAATTTTACTTTACAATTACTGTCCAAAATAAACTTTCAGATTTAAATAGCACAGCATAACATTTCTTTGTGATCCTCTGCACTGGAGGATCATCCAGAGAACTTTCCAAGCCAAAAGTCTGGAGTCTCCCAACTTGGGAGACACGCAGGAAAGATGTACACCAAGGAAGTGCCATGCCTTTCAGAACAACGTTGGGGACTGTGGTGAAATATGTAACTGTTTAGTTGCTGCTTGCCCTAAATACATTGCTTTACCAGGGTGTCAGCAGCTGGGACTCAAGTGAGGGGTACCAGATTCGGAGGGTCTCTTGCCTAGCCCGTTACCTCTCACTGAAGTGAGGGACATACATAGCTTTTTGTGTATATCCATTACCCCACAAACCAATATAGTCATGTAGACCAGCCGCCCTATGAATCAGGGGAGAGGTGGAGCTAGGAAACACCTGAACTAGGAATTGGGGAAGAAAAGGAAACCACTACGTTTGGGCTTTGATGAGGAAACAGAAGGGTGGGCTGGGAAAAGAGGTCAGGCAATCTCTCTTGGGGAAGTTCACTAGATGAGGTGGGAGAGTACAAGAAGCACAATGAAACTTGTACAGGTAAGGGGCTTTGCACATTAAATGCATGTGCATGACTGAAAACCTCTAAGAGGCCACCATGTAACTTAAACACTGACACAAACTTCTTTTTGGACCGTTGTGCACAGAGATGAGATCCAACCCATACATGATGAGTTCTCCATTCCAGAGGCAGCAGGACCATTCTCCTTCTCTGTACTGCCTCTTCTCTCCAGTAGTTCTCTCCTGCAAGCCCATCTTCACTTTTCTCTTAGGGTCTCTCACTTTTTCTTTGTATTTCAAGCTTACGCTGTTTTTCCACAGCACTGACCAACAGCATGTTCTTCCCAGTTGGCTTCTGCTGCAACAGGAATGCTCCCTATCTGTAGACAAGTTTGCAAACGGGCAAATTTTAATTTCTTTTTTGTAAGAATACAAGAACAGCTGTATTGGGTCAAAGCAAAGGTTCATCTAGCTCAGAAGAAGGTTTTACAATAGGAGAAGGAATTCAGTGTTGTGGGTGCCATTTGTTTTTGAACTGGAAGCAGCTGAAAGGATGAAGGCAACTGTCCCTTATTCTTAGACAAAGAGCGTTTGACATATCCCCAGAATGAACAGAGGTCTTTCAAGTGGTCTTGCAAGTGCTCATCTGTATGCAAAAAAAAATCCATGTGATTTGTTCTCAGTACACTCCTACTATACATCAGTGAATCAGTGAAGAGCTGACTCCTTCCAACCCTTTGTAGCTTCTTGTTTGTGGATTCTGCCTTGCCTAAATTGAAATCAGCAGGAGCATCTACTCCTAGACATAATCTGGCTGTGTCAGTTGCCAACAGCAATTACAGAAACTCATGGGGAACATTGGCTGCAGGTTACCGAAACAGATGTCAGTCAGCAACACAGGCGTGAGACTGAATTGCAGAGTGCAAGCAGCCCAAAGTGCCACATGTAAGTTCCAACAGTTCCGGCCACAAATCAGACCAACAGCTAAAAATCACAATTTTCAACCATCATTCACATTCAAAGCACCCCCTACTTTCATTTGCCTCGTGGAATCACATACATATCGCAGTATTAGAATGCCTTTTTATTTCCTAGTAGGGTTTTATAACCTTACCAGAGGTAACAAAAGCAGAGGGGTGGAGACGTGACAACAAGCAAATAGAAACACAGGCTCATTTCTGTTAGAGGAGGATAGTCATTCTAGGAATAAGGCTAAAAATAATTTAGATATTAATCATACTGGCAGATTTTTTTTTTTGATCTATTGAATATTAAAGCAAATGGCAAGAAATGTTTCTGCAAGTTTTGTGCTGTCATCACTCACAAATGTGCACCCTTTTTATTTCATATCTTCTGCATAGGTGAAAAGAGAAAAACATTTTGAAAATGCTGAATACGCTAATCCAAATAATCAGTACAGGCAGGTCTACCTCCATGCTAAGATCTGGCCTGAGCCTGCCCCACCTCGTCTTCTATTCACAATCTTATTGCCACAAGCACAGTCTCCTGTCCTTCCAAGGTAAAAACCCTAAGGTGAGAGCAGAATAAACCCGGCAGAGTGAGTCTTACCACAGGCTTTGTACGCAGCACAAATCAGGCCTGGGGATCTACAAATTCTGCAAACACCTTACAAACCTGCAAGTCATCCCCACTCCCAGAGTATGTCCCGTACTCTCTCAAAGTACCCCTTGCCCCTCAGAGAAAGCTACAGGAGGTAATATGCAGCCTGTGTTCTGCATTATCTAAACATCCTGGGGGAATGCTAGAGCAGCCTGAAGAAAACAGCTCCCCACGTACTAGCTGTTGTCCCACTAAACACAGGCAGCAACCAACCTGAAGCTTCTGAAAGGAGTTCAGCACAAGCTTTCCACTAACAAGCAAAACAGTCATATCACTGATAACATACAAATTAACTGAAATGGGGCACTGTCATAAATACTGCCTAACAGAATGAAAATAACCTGATGCCAGCAAGCAGTATGACAGCTCCAGAAGCCTGGGACTAGTTTTATATGGAGCTAGACAAATTACTCACTGAAAACTCTCTTTAGCAGTTGTCTACATAGTTCAAAGCAAGACTAGGAGATGCCCTGTCCTTCCTGCCAGAGGAAGACGTCAAGCATGGTAAAGCCTCAGCAGAGGAAGACTATGAGAGGAAGGTGGAATAAGAATGGGTGTGATCTTTAAGGATAGCACACTGATCATGGAGAGACAGAGTCATATAAAGTCTTGTGTGCAAACTCTTAACCAAAGACCAGTGACATACCATAACTCCCTGCTCGGGTGAGTCTTTGGGCCATGCCTACGCCACCCTTACATCCATGCCCACAGGGAGAGAGGTTGCTCTTTTTGTCAGATTGTCTGCAGGTGCAACTCCAGGTGTCAAGAGCTCAGCAAACAGTAGCCATCCTAAGCATTTATGCATGCTTTCCTGCCTTTCCTACTTTGTGACTATGTGATTTGCCTCCCTGTGCTCCTAGAAGACACAGGCGATGTTGGAGTGGTGGATCCTTCCTGCCTGCTTTGCCTACCTAAGCCAGATCCTGGCATCGTTTCAAGCTTCCATGAGTGCCTGCTATAACCAACATTTAAAGCCAAAGGTAATGTGAACCACAAATTTATTTCCCTTCCCAAACTGCACTAACCTTGAGGTGAATTAAGACATTGTCCTGGTTTCAGCTGGGACAGAGTTCATTGTCTTCCTAGTAGCTGGTACAGTGCTGTGTTTTGGGTTTAGGATGAGAAGGGTGTTGATAACACCCTGATGGTTTCAGTTGTTGCTCAGTCATGTTTAGACTAAGTCAAGGACTTATCAGCTTCTCCTGCCCAGCCAGCAGGAAGGCTGGAGGGGCACAGGAAAGTTGGGAGGGGACACAGCCAGGACAGCTGACCCCCACTGGCCAAAGGGCTATTCCATACCATGTAATGTCATGTCCAGTATATAAACTGAGGGGAGTTGGCTGGGGGAGGAGCACTGCTTGGCTATCGGTCGGCAAGTGGTGAGTAATTGCATTGTGCATCACTCGTTTTGTGTATTCCAATCCTTTTGTTATTAGTGTCACTGTTAGTTTCTTCCTTTCTGTTCTATTAAACTGTTCTTATCTCAATCCATGAGTTTTTCCTTTTTTTCCGATTCCCTCCCCCATCCCACTGGGTGGGGGGAAGTGAGCGAGTGGCTGAGTGGTGCTGAGTTCGCGGCTGGGGTTAAACCACAGCAGACATGCACACTTTTTCATATTCTTCTGTGCCAGTATTATCCCACCTGTAGAACATGAATAGATTTTATAGGTTTTGAAGTAAATGGGTTGCATCCTATATATTTTTAGATCTTCAAAAAAGAATATGTATTTGGAGAGCCTGGCTCTACAAGGACGTTGTTAAAGGAAGGATGCGGTGTTAGAGAGTCAGGGACAATTCTGGCCTCAGGTCTTTCAGCTCCTCTGCCAGCTGATCACCACCCCCTTAGCTTGAGAGGTGGCAACAGGAATCAGATGAGTCAAATAAAATAATGGGCTATTTCTGTTTGGTACAATAAAAGATACTTTCTGGAGGCTTTGTCATGTCCAAATATCCTCTCTCATGCCATGTTTCATCACATGACCACTCAAACCAAGCAGACTAAGATAGCTTTAGGACATACAAATGAATTTCTAAAGGCAATATTTAACTTTGTAACAATTTATGTCTCTCAAAGCGCAAAATTACACTAACAAGTTGATGAGAACGATCAGTACTTTCCAGCGCCACAGTCTGAGGGACATTTTGACTGGTCCCAGGATGCGGGTAGGATGGGTGGGAACGATCCCAGCCACGTACCTGCATTCCCATAGGAGATCTCTGGGTCCTCATATGAGAACAAAAATCATGCAAAAAAAAAAAAAAAAAAAAGTCAGCTGTGCATTAAGAGAGAAGAAGGGTTTGTAATCGGGGGTCACCTGGAGACCCCCTGTTTTGTCTCCGGGACTGCACGAAGCAGGTAGTAGGCAACGACAAGCGGTACCGCCAGCAGAGACCAGCCTACCCTCCCGGGGGCTGGCACCCGGCCCTCTTTGCGGGGATTAAAAAAGAATTCTCCCGGCAGAAGAATTTGTTTAAGCCTTCTCTGTTTTCTGAGTCCATTTGCAACGCCCCCAGGTCAGGGCAAGAACCGTAATCCTCCCTTTCAGGAAATAACGGCCAAAGCTGGCGATTGCCGTTTCAGGCCAACTCCAAGCAAAGGACGGTGTGAAGAAGACACGGTACTTAACCCGGAGCGTTTCACAGACTGCTCGCTTGCAGCGCTGAATTCGGAGGCGAAGACCGCCACCAGACCACGGCGGGAGCAGAAAGACGGCCCGGCCCGTAAGGCAGGGCGGGAACACCCACAAACGCTGGGGCCGGCCCGCTGGAGGGCGTGGCCGGGGGCGGGGCCGGGGACGCAGCCCCGGTGCGGCGGGGCCGGCCGGGACGGGGGACGGGGGTGGGGGCTCCGGGGGACCGGGACAGCCGGCGGGGCTCCGGCGCGAAGTTCCCCCCACCCCGGTTTGGCCCGGCCCCGCCCGCCCCATGCGCTCCCGCCAGACCTGCCGGGGGGCGTCCCCGTCGGGTCCCCCCTCCCCGCCCTCATTTTGGGTCCGCACACCCGGTTTGCCACTGTTTTGCCCGCTCAGGGCCCGGGTTTCGGTGCAGGGGATCGCCACGGCGTCCCTCCCGCCCCGCGGCACGGGCGGTGCTGCCGGCCGGTACGCGGCTGCCGGCAGAGGCAGGGCCCGGCGCTTCAACCCCGAGGGGGGAAAAAAAAACAAACAACGAAACAATAAAAAAAAAATTTAAAAAAAAAAAAGGAACTTTCCCGGCGGCTGTTGCTATGGAG
>JAVKLA010000053.1:20083035-20119605 GCA_034782735.1 Sagittarius serpentarius
CCCCAACTGGCCAAAGGGGTATTCCATACCATGGGACATCATGCCCAGTATATAAACTGGGGGGAGTTGGCCAGGGGAGGAGCGCTGCGTGGGCTTCGGTCGGCAAGTGGTGAGCAATTGCATTGTGCATCACTTGTTTTGTATATTCCAATCCTTTTATTATTATTGTCACTTTATTATTGTTATTAGTGTCACTGTTAGTTTCTTCCTTTCTGTTCTATTAAACTGTTCTTATCTCAATCCACGAGCTTTACCTTTATTTTCCAATTCTCTCCCCCATCCCAGTGGGTGGGCGGGGGGAAGTGAGTGAGCAGCTGTGTGGTACTTAGTTGCTGGCTGGGGTTAAGCCATGACAACTACCTTGCAGTAGTTCTAGTCAGATTACCTGAAAATGTATTACTGTGTTCATGTGAGTGTGACTGCAGATTTTTTGTTTGTTTTTACACCCCCTCCCCCTTTAGCCTTCAGTCATAATGTTTTTCCTCTGTCAGTTATACTCCTGCCCAGTAAAGAGAGTTATCCCAGTCTTCTAATATGGTAAGGCCTCAGTGAAGCCTACAGCATGTGCATACATGTATATTTAGAATTATGTAGCTTGCTCTTTTACATTTTCCCTCCTGCTTCCCTACTCAGTTCTGAAGCAGCACCCTTTAACACTATTAACCCTTTCCCAACCAGCAAGATGTATCACACTATAGCTGTTTAGATTATAGCTTAGCTATATCTATAAAATTACTTGACTGTTTTTAAAGCAAAAAAAAAAAAAAAAAGAGAAGTTGATGCTTTACCTGTTATTTTTGCAGTAACTATTAACAGCCTCTTTTGAGCTGCTTCAAGCAAATCCTTAAGCTAAAGTGGAACTTTTCTCAGTCAGATCTTAGTATGTCACCTGCCTCCCCCAGAACAGAGGCACCAAGAAAAGGCCTACACAAAGGCCCTACTCTAGTTTATCTATGAAGAAGGTTAGTACTTTTGCAGCAGTTTCTACTCTCCCCAAGCCACCAGCAGCTCCCTAGGCCCTCCTCTGAGGGCAGGCAGCTCCCCTGCTCCTACCCTACCCGTGCAATAGGCACCAGGAGGAGCACAACAACCCACAGCCCTGACAGCCCCAAACACCCGCCCGTAAGTGACCGCCGCCCCCCCGCGCGTGCGCGGAACCGCCCACCGGCGAAGCTATTTCCGGTCCTCGCCAGGTGTTTCCGGGTTGCACGCCGGGCTCTGTTGGAGGCGGAGGGGCGGGCGGTGGTTCCCCGTCGTCTCTCCTGCTCTGCCTCCGTTACCGAACCCCCACCTCCTCTTCCCGCTTGTGTGACTGCTGCGGGCTCTCCTGGCGGTGAGCGGGGCCGGGCAGGGTCGCGCCCGTTGGCGGGGTGAGGCTGGGCCCTGCCTGCCGGCCGTGGGGGGTGCAGCGGTGCCCGCAGGCCCCCGGGCGGGGGAAGGCCCCGGGGCCGCCCTGGGTGGGGGGAGGGGGCTGTGCTGGCGGGGTGGGGGCGGTCCGGCCGTAGATCTCTTCCTCTCACAGCGTAGGTTCACCAGCACCCCCCGCCCCCCCAAAAAAAAAACCCAAAACAAACCTATCCTCAGCCAAAAATCCTTGGTCCTTCTGGTGCCGTTAGCGGGTCGCTGCTCTTGGAGGGCATCACCGTGTTCTCAGGGTAAAGTCGTTAAAGCTTTATGAGGCCGCCCTAAAGCCGCGGGATCTCGTTCTGGTGGCCTGTATTTCTCTCCTTCTCGAGGAAACGTGAGTGTTAACTTTTTTGGTACCTGGGGAATAGCTTTTCCTCTGTAAAGGTGAGTTTGATTTGTCATGGTTTTACTGTCCCGGGAGAGGAAGCAGCACAGTCAGCAGAAGGTGGTGTTTGCTTCCTTCCTTGTTTAGCGGGACAAAGAGGTGTTACTCTGTTAAGTACTACTGTAGTTTAATTTGTATTTCTTCTAAAACTGGCCTCTCATTTTGGGTCAGCTCAAAGTAGTGTGTGCTGCTGGTGGTTTGGCACTTAGTTGGCCTTAAGCTTCTGACAGCTGTGTTGTTTTCTGGCTAATGCCAAGCACACTCAGACCTGGGAAGAGAAGAGTAATACATTGCAGACTGGCTAAAGAACCTCCGTCTTTCTGATAATTACCTGACTCATTAAGCAGAAACTCATGGAAAAATGATTTTCACTTCAATGCAAGAGATGCTCATGTACTTTTAACAGCCAAGCTTGTTTTCTAGATACTCATCTTAATAATTGATATAGTTGTACTCAGAATAGAGCCTATAAAGAATGACTGACTTCTCTTTAAAGTTGTGTTGAAAAGAAAAAAATGTGACCTCGTAGGTATTTTTTCCTGTGAATTGTAAAAATTTCAAATATCTCTAGTGCTTTAACATTTTTTTGCAGATTAATAAGCTGACTGAAACATTGTTATGGAGCTAGAATGGGAGTGAAAGGAGTTTTAATTGCTCACTTCCAATTATGTATTTTGAATATAGAAGCACAGCGTTATTCTGGACCTTGTTTTTGAAACTTTAGGCATTCAGCTAGTCATAAGAAACAGGAGTTAATCTCAGTGTTTGTTTACTTATTTGTTTGCTTTTATTTCAAGCAGAGTATTTCCTGTTTTCTAACAATAAGAACTAATTAAAAGATTGACATTCAAAATGGCTTGTTCTCATTTTGTTTTAGCTTTTTCCTACAAGTTGCTTTAAATTAATCTGTGAATTTCAATAAATATTTTGACTCTAGTCTATCACTTGGATCCTGTACCTTTTCTTTTGATTGTCCAACAGTGCAACTTGAACTAGGACTGCAAGAGTGCAACATGCTTATTCAAGTAAAATATTCTTTATTTAGTACTATAAGTCATCAGTATAAAAGGTCATTTTTTATCTCTTCTGTAATCCAAGAGTGGTACAACTATTCATATGGTGCTTATTTTTAACGCTTTGACATTTTCTCCAGGTTTAAGTTTATTTTATCATACAAGTTCCTCACTGCCATAATGAGGCTAGTAATTCTTGAAGATTATGATCAGGCTAGTGAATGGGCAGCAAAATACATCTGTAATCGTATTATCCAATTCAAGCCAAGTCAAGGAAGATATTTCACGCTTGGTCTACCAACAGGCAAGTTTTATTCAAAGCCTATGTAAATGACTAAACCTAGAACTAGTTTGTATCATTGCTAAAAGAGACAGTATTTAAAAGAACACAAATGTATTTTTGGTAATACTCCAACGTATTTCTTTTTAAATATAGGTTTGATTTGTATAAAAAGTTGTGATAAAGTTTGAGAAGCTGAGAAATACTAAATGAGAAATAACAAATTTCTTTTATGTTGAAAAGTATTGCAGCAAAACTTGAGTATGAAGAGATTTAAATACACTGAAAGTGTGTGGATACATAGAACAGTAGAAAATCTTTATTTAACAGGGAGTACACCTTTGGGATGCTACAAAAAGCTGATAGAGTACCACAAGAATGGAGATCTCTCTTTCAAATATGTAAAGACTTTCAACATGGATGAATATGTAGGTAAGATGTGCTAATTATTTGAGAACACTATACCGATAATTTTTTCCATTATTAAAACTGGTAAATACTTTGTCAAAGCACAGGGTTAGTCTAGTATGTTTGTACTCCTACGTTAGACTTCTGTCCATAAGGTCATCTTAAGCATTTTTCTCTATTCCTTTATCCACAAAAATGCAAACAAACAGCTGGATCCTGGGCTAAATTCAGTGCTTCACAGTACTTCTGTAGAAAGTATGTTGTTATGCAATACTGTGACTGCATTTCTTTTGAAGACTTTACGCTCTTTCTCATAAAATGTACGCGAAGGGAATGTCAACCAATTACTTTGTGCATGCCAACAGGAAATCTTCTCAATATAACTTCAAATACTGCTTTATCTGATTTAGATTTGCCTTGCATGCCCTACATTGGTTACACATAGACTGGAATTAAGGGTGTTCGATTAAATCTTGTAATATGTTATTTTCACTCTAAATGATTTCAGGGCTTCCCAGAAATCATCCAGAGAGCTATCATTCCTATATGTGGAATAACTTCTTTAAACATATTGACATAGATCCAAATAATGCTCATATCCTTGATGGGAATGCTCCAGACTTACAGGCGGAATGTGATGCATTTGAAAAGAAAATTGAAGAAGCAGGGGGGATTGATCTGTTTGTTGGAGGTATGAGAAAATGCTCTGTGGTTAGTTATGATTCAAACAAATAGACTGACTCTTTAATCACTGTTTTCATAACTTAGTTAAACTTTTTTTTTTTTTTTTAATTATGGTGTAAGAAAGTTCTGTGACTAACAAAGAATCAGTAGGAATACCAAAACAGAATGATTGGTGTCCAGGTTTCTAATAATTTCAAGTAAGTTTTGAATGGTTTTTGTTGAAAATGGGAAGCCAGAAGGAAAGAATGAGTCCTAAAACTTTTTTATTCATTTGCAATGTTTGAGGATATTTGTTGACTCGCAGGTCTGGAATGATTTACTTTTTTTAACTTTGAAAAGGCATTGGTCCAGATGGCCACATTGCATTCAATGAACCCGGATCAAGTTTATCTTCAAGAACAAGATTAAAGACTTTAGCAATGGACACCATTTTGGCAAATGCTAAATACTTTGATGGAGACTTATCTAAAGTACCAACTATGGCGCTAACGGTTGGTGTGGGTACAGTGATGGATGCTAGAGAAGTAAGAACTCATTTAGTTTCAGTTGCATGTGTCTGTTTTCAAGACTAGTTGGTATTGATACTGGGATTGAAAGTAAAGAGACTTTTGTTTTGCAGGTGATGATTCTTATAACAGGTGCACATAAGGCTTTTGCATTGTACAAGGCAATTGAAGAAGGAGTCAATCATATGTGGACAGTTTCTGCTTTCCAGCAACACCCTCGTACTATCTTTGTGTGTGATGAAGATGCTACTTTAGAACTAAGAGTTAAAACTGTGAAGTACTTTAAAGGTGAGCACTGAATCGGAGGTTACACGTATTTTAAAAAACCACAAATTTTAAATTATATTGATTTAAGTCTGAGCCTTCCAACACTTTACAGTAGCTAATGTATAATATTGTATATTCAAAATACTAAATGTTAACTTATTTCTTGTGAATGGAAAAGTGCTAGGAAGCATAATGTGTGTTCCTTACATTCCTGACAAATCTACTTTGGACAAATATTTCCTTTGCTTCCAGTTTGAAATGATAGTTTAGTAATCTTCAACTGTATGTAAAACAGCAGCAGTCTGGTGTTCTAGAATACCGGTCTTAAATACACTGGAAAGTTTCACTTCAAGAAAACTTGATACAGTTATTAATCCTGATATATTTTCATGCTGCTTTTGCTATGTTCTATAATGTGCTGTCTAGTAAGCTTGAAATGTGTGATACAGACCTTGAAGCCACCTGAGGATACTTTTCATACAGTGCTATTAGCATAACAATCTATATGAACTTGGAAGACGTTTCACCCTTTTGCTGTGCTCTTTGTATTTGTAGAAGGTATACTGAGGCAAACTGAAAGTTGGGATTTTTGGTAGTCATTGAGACTTCCTAGATGTGAATTCTGTTTCACTGAGACTGTAGAAGTTGAGAGAAGTAGTTTTTCTCCTAACTATATTAGCACAGCAAATGCAATTGTAAATCAGTCATCTTTCTCACCAGCATGGATACCTGTAGTAGTTGAGGCATCTGAGATCAAGATTGTAATTTATGGAATTATTTTTGAGCATTATATCACCAGTGTCCATATATGTATGTGTTAGACAGCAATTCTGGCATTAACGTGTTTTTTATCCTGATATCATCTATGACCAGCTTGTTAATTTTGGATTTTTTCAGTATGCTGTTCTCTGCTGTGTATTGGGGGGTAGGGTGTGTTAGTGTTTACCTTTATCACACTGCTACATAGGACTTGTTTTCAAAGATAAACTTCAAGTGCTTGGATAAATTTTAAACATTATCCTTTATTTAATATAAATGAAAGCTTTGCTTGAGAAAGATACAAACCTAATGTAGAATTACTAGGTGTAAATGACACAGAACATTGCTTTAAAAATATCAAGGGCTACAGTACATGAATGTGTGCTATTATGTCACACTGCATAGAGTTCTTAAAAAGATTGTTTATTTTAAACTTGCTTAATTTTACCTATTCTCAAATCAGTGAGATTTTCCCCTTTTAAGATGGAGGAGAAATCAATGTGGGTCAAATTTGGAATTGTTTCTGAACCTTGATCTTCAGGTGAGACTTCTTAGGAAGCTAGGTAGTTCTTAATACTGCTAATTATGGTAGCTATTTACCGCGGTCTTTCACCATTTTGAAAAAAAACTCAAGGTACTGTATGAAACTTAAGATTTTTTTGATAATCAGGTGCCACACTGGCTGGTAACTAGAATAACTTTTTCTCCCCTTCACTTTTTTCTAACTTCCTGAAAAGCTATTAGAAGCTGAAATTATCAAGTGTACTTAAATGTTATTACTGGAAAAGGGAGAGAGAACTTTCTTGCAGAATGAAGCAGAAAATGAACTTTGAATTTACTAATTAGTCTGCAGATAAGTCAGTTTGGGATACTGGAATAGTTTTTTCTGTAGTTGTGCATGCTTTTCTTAAAACTGTATGCAGAAATCTGTTTATTCAAAGCATACTTGAATATACAGTGAGACTTCGCTTTGAAATAATGGTTTTGGCATCTATCAGGTAAAGACTCTGGTGCATACCTTTAAAAAGGATTTAAATATCCTTCGTCAAATATGGCAGAGGAAATACTTTGTAAGCATTTTTCATGTGTCCAGGAATGGGTAATTGCCTCCTCTTCGTTTCCCTTTTTTTAGAAGAGAAAAACATGGTTAGGAAGTGAAATGCTTTAAAGTTCAAAACATAGTTCTAGTTTGAGTAGTGTGTGCAGCTGTTACCCTTTCAGTACAAAAGGCGTTTGTATTAAATGTGTACTTAATATTTTCTCACTCACAGTTAAACTCCTGAAAAATACTAGACTTGATCTTCCCCATGTACATCAACCCAATAGTTACCCTTCATGAAATCTAAGAAACTGTTTCCTTTTGTTATGTTGCCTTCTAAGCTTTGGTGCTTTGGCACAAATACCTGAAGCCAAGTCATTACCTCTAGAGAGAAAATGAGTTAGGTTCTTGAGTCAGTTATAGGTGTGTTGGCTGCTTAGTATGGCTGAATGTGTCACTAAGTGGAGAAGGAAATAGTAAAATCTGCATTTATGTTAAATAATCACACACTGATTAGAAATAGATGCTGCATAAAATGCCTTTTGTTGTGGTCACCTACAGTAATGACCTCAGATTGTAGTTATTCAAGTTTCATATTGCTGCAGTGACACTGTTTGCCACCAGGTTGCATCACGTAGCAAAGGGATTTGAATATTCTTTGCCATAGATAATCACTAAAATGTATGCTACTGTCAGACTTCTTTCATGGTTTTTAAGAAAATTTCTCTGCTTTTAATGTTGCATATTACTTAACTTTGTAAATTTAGAAGTTAGTCCTTAGTTTGGTACTAAAATGGACTTTTACTTTGCAGATTGTGAACGCTGATCAGTTACACTTATTAGTCCTTAAGGTGAAATGAGGTTAAAACCAGACCAGTGACCAAATGTCATACATGCCTAGACATAGGTAACACTTTTACCAAGTTGTAACAAAGTAAAGGAAGGAGCACACTTTTTTTTTTTTTTATTGCTTTTCTCTTTGGCACTTTCCAAAATTAAAGACTCTGAATAGGAAAAAAAAAAAAAACCACCTCCCCTAAGCACAGCTATGGACAACTTGTATATGACCAAAAAAAGCCCAGCCAGAATAGAAAAGAGTTGAACTACTGAAGTTCTTAGTCTGCACTAACAGTCTGGATACTGCTAGTTTGGTTTTGCCTGTCTAGGACCACAGGTACGTTATTAATTACAAAGGCAGTAATACCACAGTGCTAGAACATTGCAATTCAAGCTATAAAAGTATCAATATATGTACATCTGATTTTTATGACTAATTGTAGTATGAGGGAATTTTATGTTGCTGTTACACAGTTTTTAATACAAACGGAAGATGGATTGATCTCATGTATTCAATTCACTTGGAAGTATTCCAGATCTACTTTTTGATGGGTCTGTTATCAGAGAACTGTCTCATTCCTGCTCACTTCATACTGAAGATGTCATTAGTATTCTAGTGATACAGGAATATATATGTTGCCTCTAACTTCTGATTTTAAACTGCTTTAGCCAGTGCTATTATCTTCAGTGAACTATTTAAAATGTGTACTGTGAAGCAAACTCCAAATAAAAATGTGGATAGACGGACATGCTGAAAAAGTATAACTAATGTAAAGCTGGCATTGTTGCTTTCCCCTCAAGGTTTAATGCATGTGCACAATAAGCTTGTGGACCCACTGTACAGTATGAAAGAAAACTGAAAGAAGAATTGAAGAGGAACTCCATGTGGGTCAACAGCAACAGTTTTAGGTAGCAGATGAGTTCACTGCTATGCAATATGCTGAAAACTGTTTAAAATGGGGAATCCTAGGTACTGTATTTTTTAAAAGGTCCAATATCTGTATATTCACATTCCATCTGTTTGCTGTGTTGTGCATTTTGCTTTAACGTTTGGAGCTCCGTTGTTGGCTGGTACATCACTAAATGGAACAGAACAAACCTGTGGGAGACTGCATGTTACGTAGCAGTGGGGCGGGGGGAAGCAGAGCACTTATTCTAGCACAGCAACGTCATGCATCTGCCTTGTGTTAGAGAAGATGGTATTTTATTTCCAGGAACTTATAATTTTTGGCTTGATTAGTGTAACTACATTTTGCATTTGTGTCTCTAGGCAGAATGGTTTTGGCCTTTGTCAATACTATGGACTTGTAATAGTTGTACAATTTCTACTATGAAATGTTCTGTTTACATATATCTAATGTACACTGAGCTTTTGCACTTGGTTGCCTTAAATTTATCTTAAACAGTTTTTGGGCATCTCAAGTCCTGCTATACAATTCAGGCAAATAAAAATACAAAAACAGTGCCTAAAAATGCACCAAATTCTTGAAAGTTATAACTTATGCCACAGAAAAATAAAAAACTCCTGCCATAGCACTTTTTCCTCTCATGTTTTTCAAATTACTTTAGGACTTTTGTATTTTTAGTAATTGAGATTTATAAGTAAGGAAAAAAATCTAAATGTTCCTTTCTGGTGGTACCTGTTTAATTGTACCATTGATGTTACTATTAAATGCCTGAAAAGAGGTTAATTTACAGGAATATAATGTCTGCAAGTATAATACATGATCATTTAAAGCCAACTGTTAATCACTTTGCAATAGTTACCTCTCATTGTATCATTATAAATATTGAGCTGTTACAAGGAATGTTATTTCCTACTTTGAATTTAAGTAAAACTTAAATATAAATCTATAATTTCAAAATTGTTTTGTTTCCAATATAAATTCTGACATGAATATATACTTCAGTGTTTTATGGAGAGGTTAGGTGGAAGAAGGCATAAAATTCCTAATGTGGCAGTTGAGGTTATTGACTTAGACTTTTTGGAAGGGGGATGGGAGCAGGGAAGCACACCCTTGTGTAAAATACTCAAGAGGAGAAAGTGCAACAAAGTGTAACTTCAACAATTTAACTTTTCACCTAGATGATAGGCAGGTAGCCTTTAGTACAAACCATTCTACCTCCCCAGGGATGTGGTAGAGTCCCCACTGCTGGAGGTTTTTCAAGGTGTGATGGGACATGGTGGTAGATAATCTCATCTAGGCTCACCTTTCTCATCAAGGGTTGGACCAGCTGGTCTTTCTAGGTCCCTTCAAACCCAGACTGTTCTGTGAAATTACAAAAGGGTGAAAGAGTCTGTCTTAGAGCAGTGTAGGAAGTCAGGCTTAGTGTTTTAGTTCTTTAATGGTAGATTGAACAAGCACAGATTTAAAACAGTCATTCAGGTTTAAGACTCAACTTTTGCACTTGCACCTTTGAAGCATCATGCAGCAGTAGGGGGAGAAGTTTAAAAGGCTGTGCTGCAGGAGAATGCTGTTACATGTACCATGTAACCGACAAAATGCAGTGTTAGGCTTGCCATTAGTCTTCACAGCTAAGTAAAGAAAGACTTCATAAAGTAGACACTTGTATTACAGAAAGTGTGAGACTAATAGTAACCTAAATTCAAGATGATTTTTAGAGGAACTCAGGCATGTTTTTATCTTAGTGATCATGACCCATCTTGTGGCAAAATTGGGAATTCTATGGAGGAAACAACAGAATTCAGGTTCAAGCATGAGTGGAAATCTGTAATATTTCTATCCCTGTACTTCTAAAAGCTTTTTCTTCCTTGCAACTCCTTATTTTTATTCCTTATTCCTGAGCCCCTTTCAGTCATCTGCCTCTCTTGGTAACCTTACCAACTTTTGTGTGGTCTCTCATCTTGAGAGAACACAGAATTAGTATCTCTTCTCCCTTCATGGCTACTCAAACTTTGGTGAAACACAGGCCAGTTTAAATACTGGTACAGTAGTACCTGTAGCTGTCTGAAAGGGCCTTAAGACTTTCTGCCTCTTTTCATGAATAGTCTTCAGTTATTCTTTAGTTTGTTTCTGTTGTTAAACTTTTTTCTAATTTATAAATTCTACAGGATGTAGAATTCTAGTCTAGGCCTTGTAAATTCATGACTTTTTTTTTAAGCTACTACAGTTTCTATCATTTCAGTCCTTAGGATACTTCCAATTACTTTCTTATGAAATATGAGTTCTTCAATGACAGTACCTTCCAAACTTGGCAGCTACTCAGTCAATTCTGTAAAAGTTACATTGTTTTACCTGTTACCCTCCAGTCCATTGTTAAAATTCAAATGGCAAAGCAAACATTTCCAATTCCAGTAAGTAAGTCTGTAAATTCTAACTGAGCCTGGCACATCTACTTTAGCATTTTATTCTCCTTTTTCTCAGTAAGATTTCAAAGGGGAGGGGGAGAATCAAAAAAAGAAAAAAGTATGTGACTAGATACAATCAGGTCATTTTATGCCAAAAACTAATACTTCATGTACTGTAACAGTACTAACCAGTTCACTTGAAGTGCTTGCTCTCAAAACTGATATCACATACAAGTCCTCCCAAAATTAGACTACAAATTTGTATTTTTTTCTGCTTCAGATGGTGATAATAAGGCTAAAAGACTGAGTTCTTCTAGTCTCAGTCTCAAGGCAGCTTTATCCATGCACATAACTTTCCATTAATTAGGTAACATACTTAATGTGTCATACTCAGCAACTTTATGAAAGATGTACTGCTTGGATAATCTCTAGTTTACCTTTAACGTCTGCCTTACTCCTCAGCAGGTATTCCTCTTCAGGTCTATTTAAGGAGGGGCAGGGGGGCTGGAATCTTGCTTTAGTGCCTTTGCATTTAGCACATATTGCTATGTGTGTACTTTCTTAAAGATGTCTGTAATTTCTTAAAAGCTGTCTTTTAAGAGAATGTTTGTGATAGCTCTTTATCATTATTATTATTTCCTAAAAAAAAGCTTTTATCCACAGCATCTTTCTTAAGAGATAAGGGATAGCTTGTTCACATGCAGGTCTTGTGTTTTTCAGTACAGCTGAAACAGCTTCAAATAAAAAAAAACCAAACAAACAACACAACATAAAAAAACCAATAATCCAGAAACCACTACAGTAGCAGAACTCATTCCCTCCTTTTTCTGTAGATTCTGAGAATATTATAGGTTAAGAGGGACTTCTGAAGGTCCAATTCAATTCTATCACTCCAGGGATATTCCCCATTCATTCTTGTACTCAGGCTGAAATAAAAGAACTAGCTTATGATTAATCAATCTCAAAGTGTAGTTAAAAGCCTAAATTTAAGAGCAGCTTTCCTCATGATTGAATACTTTAGTAGGTATTACTAGCAATTTGTTCTCTAAAATATATTTAGTAACAAGAAATGAAGATCTATGAAGAGCCAAATTAGTCCCTGGAGATCTAAAAAATAGAAACAGGTTAAAAGCTTTTGGAGGGGGGCATGCAGTTGTAAAGGCAGTATATAGCATGGTCATTAACCTGTGGTAATGACTGCTTTGTTTACACTTCCAAAAGCAACAGCTTATATTCAGCACACTTAACTACAGCTTTCAAGTGAGAACTCACAGACAAACTAGTATGCGAACAATGTAAGTAAAACTTCAAGTACACCAAGATGTCTTCTAACCAAACCTTCATGCCAAAGGAATTCTGTGAGGCCTGAATTGGTCTTTTTGGTAGAAGCTACATATCTGGTGTTTTAATATATTAAAACTTACAATTTCTTTGGAGATCAGCATAGCTAGGCTGTATTAATGGTAAACTAACACACTAACAAGTTTAAAATAGTGTGGTACATAAAGAAAAAGTCATGATTGGTTTTTTGTGATGTGATTTCCCCATATCATCGTGATTTTCTGACAACAGCAACTTTGGAAAGCAAAACAGGAAGTAGCTTGATATTTTTGTGGCAACAGTTCAAACTTTGCTTTTTTTTTAAAAAACAGACAGCATTGTTTGTCTATACATACCTCTCATACAGAGACTTGCAATCCAAAAATATAATTATGTAAAAATTAAGTGTTAAAAGTATAAAACAATGAAATACAGTACAAAACAATACAATGAAATATTTTAGATTCAGTCAAGTCAAATAACTTTAATGTCATAATAATCTACAAGTATCTGTACATTCTAAGTACATAGTCTTTTCAATTTATGTTCCCAGATATATTTAATTTACACCATTTAAAGTCAAATATGTTCCCTCTCACAGTGATAAATTATACATTAGCTCATTATGCTACCATCTACAAACAGCTGAAAGAATAATTAGCTGCATGTCACTGATCTCTATTTGTCAGTTTGTCTCTTTAAAACACGTATAAAGGCATCTCTCGGTACTTCCACATTGCCAATTTTTCTCATCAACTTCTTCCCTTCTGCCTGCCTCTTTAAAAGCTTCATTCTTCTTGTAATGTCTCCACCATACTATGAAAAGGAAAGGTATTTTAATAAGCTTAAATGCAACTACAGTACATTATAGCAACACTAAACTCAAGGGCTTAAAAATAGTTAGAAAGGCTAGTTATATTAGGACAAAAGATTCTTTTATACTCCAAATAGTTATGCCAAAAAGCTACTAGTTAAAAAGAACAAGGGAGCAAGTAAGCATGTTCATTTGGACAATTGAGGGTTGAATTCAGTTACCTAAATACATAGATTCACATAAGCCTGGCTGACATCAGACACAACCTATAGGAGGATATCCAAATCCCCTTTGAACAGCAGCAGGCTGCCAGCTCAGATACATTGTGGCATCTCGACTAGCACTAGGAGCTTATGTCTAGATAAATTAACTGAAGCCTCACACAATGTTGAACAAACACCATCCCACTGTGTGCCTAGCAGAAGAATTCTGTAATAGTTGTGAGAAAGAGACACTGGTTTAATTTTTTCCAACATGGTCGCTTCAGAGAGATAAATACAAGACAAGTAAGAGGCATCACATTTTTCCTACAGCTTGGTCGAGTCTTGTTGATAGTCAACTATTACATATTTAAGGCCTTATCATGATGTACTACTGAAAACCCAAGTAAAAGTCTAATCACAATCAAGTCTCTAAAGAAGCATTTTTATAGTTTCTTAAATCACCTGAAAAAAAACAATTTAGGAAATGAAGTTACACATATGTGTGTGTACACATGCACACTATATATGTCTACAACTATTAGAAAATGGTGAGCAGATAGGAGTGATCGCAGACATGCTCTGTTGAGTTCACTTTAAGTGTGTAATTTTGAAAAAGCCATTACTCTTTTTAGTCCACTCTTACTGCAAGCTGCAACTAGAGGTTACATGAGTTGAATTTTAAATTAAAAGCTTAAAAGTATCTATTAATATTCCATTGACACTCAGGGGCACAAACAGAATGCGTCCTTGCTGGGTTTTATTTTGAGAAATGGAAAAAATACCTACACATTTTGCCACAACATTTTTTCTGTAAGCTTTCAGCCTGTAAAATAAAATAGCAAATATACATTATCACAGTAGAACATCTCCTATATGCGAAGCAAAATACTAAGTTGTCAAAATGCTACTCATTGTTTTTCTACTAGTTTTTTAAGATGCAGTGGAATCGTGACATTTTCATATTTTGTATACAGAAGACAAAGTTCTAAAGAGAAAACTTAATTCACATTTCTCAATTCAATCTTGCCTTTTTATCTAGGATTTCTACTGTGATTCACAGCAAGTGTTACATATGTGCGCATACAGATACGAACACACAAATTCTTACAGCACCTCTGCTTGGATCCCTACCTTTAATTCTTTTACCACAATTTAAATCCTATTTAAACAGCAACAGCAAAAATGAGACAAGAAAAACATCAAGGAAATGGCTTGCTCTAAAAGAAGTGAGTGCTGCTAAGAAATAGTTGTGTGTTCAGCTGGCAATGTATTTCCTTTGGAACAGCACACTTCAGGTTTTTTGCTGACTCTCGCAGAAATTAAAACTATTGCACAACTAGCTAATTTTTTTCAATACTAACATATTTTTTCCACTGCCAAAGAGGAAGTGGAGATGTGGGTGTTGCAAGTTATACTCTACCCACTAAATGCAATGCTCACCACAAGCAATTTAAAGTAAAAATACTTTTTTTTCGCATTAAATTTGTACAAAGTCCTTAGTAACAGTCACAGCTCAAATGTTTGTTTTCTCCTTTCCCCCCTGCCCCCCCAAGAGGTCCAGTAGCATACACAAGAAAAATACAACTTACAGTAAAATCAAAGTACCTAAAACCATTTAGGTAACACATTAAAAGTCCATATTTTAAGTAGCTTAAAATCAGGCGGGGGGGAGGGGAAGGCAAACAGAAGGGCTTCACTTACGTTTCTCTTGCAATGATTTTCTTGCCAATAGCAGCCTGGATGGCTATTTCAAACAACTGTCTAGGTATAGCATCTTTTAAACGTTCACACAGGAATTTACCAGTAGCATATGCCTTATCACTGAAAAAGAAAGTCATCAGTTTTCAGAAAGAGCAATACAACCTCAAAAATATATCCTAACTGTTTGATAAACGGGTTTTAGTAGAGGTTTTCCTCTTTTTAACTCAAAAGATAAGCTAATCATAATTTTACACCTAATGAGTGGTCTCTATCATCACCTGTTGTATGAAACAGGTGGTAATATTGTATTAACAGAAGGTCTTCAAATAAATTTAAAATATTCCTAATAAGCACTCTGATTATCTATCACACTGAAGCCATTTTGAATACCGTCACAGCAATTTTAAACTAGAAGGTCAAGGAAGATTTTCATTGATTGTAGGCCCGAAAGGTCAACAGATCTACATGTTACAGAAATATTTTTAAAACATCTGTTTTTATATAACAAGGAAAAAAACCAAAACATTTTAATGTACTCCTGTCATCTGCTAATAAAAATTATCCAACTATATTCAGCATCTGCTTCAGGTTTTGGAAAGAGAAAATGACAAAACGTCTAAAGAAGTTACTAAATTTCTGAGGTAATTACATCCAGTAAATATTTACTTTCTCCAGGTACTCTGGGTGGAGACAAGGTAACAACAAACTTCTATATAACAGGAATTACTGGGAGCATAAAATCAATTTTTTTCCAGTTTTTCAGCAGTAAATAGTAAGTACCATAAACGATTCATCTGACATCTCCTAGACTGGTCTGTATTTAAATTTTTCCAGCTCCTTAAAAGATCAGTGTTTTGCATTTCCTTCTCCTTTCTGCCCTACCTTACCACAAAAATATACCTAGCACTTAAGCGCCTCTCTTTTTCAGATCATCTCCAAAAGTGGTGATGTGGTAAAATCCTCAGTGCTTTTCTCATGCATATTTGTCATATATTAGTGATACATACGTATGTTCTCATTGTATAGTAATAGGAAGTCTTATTTCTTTGGAATAGAGAATCCAGTCAACCTGCCTGTGTATGATCGTTGCCAGTTCTTCAACTGGATTTCCATTTAGAAGAATATCCATTTTGATAAGGTCTGCTGCCTGGTATCCTGCATCTTCATAATCAAAACTAAACAAAAGGAGTTTAAAGTTAGTGATGATTTTGTAAAAATTATATTCTGCATTCTTTGTTCCATAAATTTTAAGTTTCAGACACATTTCTTAATAAAACACTCAAATGTTTTAAAATAGGAGAACAGTTTTTAATAGTCTGTCAGTACATCTCCCTTATGCAAGGCTGTACTAGAAATTTACTGCAGATAAATCTCATCTCCAAGGCAGCAGAAGACATAATCCTCTCTACTAGCTACTGAACAAGGTAAATCAATCAAAAATCTGCATTCTTACTGCAATCTCTTTAAGAGTTTCTTCTCTATCAGATGGAAGTTCCTTAAAGCTCCAGGCAGGAGAACCCTTTAACACAGCTTCTGGACAGTAAACATCCTTGATGTCACACAAATCAAACACTAATACTGGATTTTTTTCTTTCATCCTCTCATTTGACAGACTTTTTACGTGACCCCTATTATCATTCTCTCTGATAATGAAGTTTTCGTCTTCATTTCCAAACCGTTATTTCCTCTTTGGTAGGTATGGGCCTTGCTGTCCATGTGTCAGTTTGCAAAAATTCATAAAATGGAAGAGATGCAGATATATGTATATACACACATATATAAATAGATATCTTGTATGTAAGTATAAATGTGGAGAATGCCAATACCATTAATCTGGTCAGATCTAAAATAACAGAACAGAGGGGGAAAAAATCCTTTAAGAATATTTGAAAGTACTTCTATCTTAACTGGCTTAGATAAACCACAGTTGTGTGAATAGATTCATATAACAGAAGTATGATTATTGACAGCATTAAATACACAAGCAACATTAAGGAGTCAATTAGGAAATAAAAATCAAGAAATAAGGCAACATTTTTTGCAATCACACCCGTATCAAAGGAAACCCAGCATAATTCTGCTAATGAGATAGCTTCTTGATAAACAGATTGGTTTTTATCTAGTTGGAGTGCTAGATCCTGAGAGAAAATTCAAAATCTCCATCCCCGTTTCTTCTGCCTGTCCTTCTTGCCTCTCCACTTTTGCTTATGCTTCTACTCCAAATACACACAAACCCAGGCAAAACACATTACCTTACCTTTGTAAGGCATATTTAAGGAAACACAAACTCAAACCAAATTCAGTCCTTCAATAAAATTCATTTTTATGCTTACAAAATGAATAAAGTAATTGGTTATACCAGTTCCTGTCAAGATGTAATATATCTTATTAATAACATCGCCACCTATCAGGTTTGTAAGAGCTACTGAGCCTCCTGTGGCTCAATATAGTTTGCTGGTTGTTTTTACTAGCTTTAAAGAATCAGTATTTGGTTATTTTCCCTTTTCCACCAAGAGACAATACAGTCAGAAGTAAATTTTCAGTGATTCCTTTGACAGAAAATGCCCATTGTCACTTCAGACAAGTAAGCACCATCTAGATCTTACTCATCATCTAGATGAGCAAGTGCTACTTTATATGTCACACCTGAAAAACACATGCATCACCAAACAAAATGGTTATTAGGTAGTGATGCACTTCTAGAGTTTTTCAGATGTACTTCCATCAGTTTTCACAGTGAGTCTAATTCATTAAACGTGAAGTAAGACTCGATTTGCAGCACCAAAGAATATTCTTCCCTTGTGCCCTTCCGTATCTTCTCCTCAGATCTTTTTTTGTTTCCCCCCGCCCCCCAACTTAGGATCCAGGGTCAGGGTGAGGGGAAGGGGCTACAAAGGAGGTAGTTACCTTGCATAACCAGAAGACAGGGACTTAAGAGCATCATAAAAATCCACCACAATTTCATTCAGTGGAAAGAGGTATTTTAGCATAACCCTGCGTTCATCAATGTACAACATATCCTTCTGGACTGCCCTACGATCCTAGACAAATAAAAATTGTTTCATTTCTCCTTGACAGAATTTTTCTACAAATAAATACAAAGCTAATTAAAATAAACAGCTATCCAGTTACACAAGAGAAGTCCTGTACTTCAAGCCCCAAAGTAACTTCCTTATTGGTAGTTTGCTAAAGTCACAGAACAAGTTGCAGCACCATCGTACATAAAGCGGTTGCAACTTAACTGGACAAGCCTACCCTCTCTAAAAGCTGAATTTCTGAAATCCTTAACAGCTTCTGCTTACTGCTGCGTTTTAAACGTATAATTATTTGTCCATAAAATCTCACTGAAATTAGATTTTCACATACACTGGAGTATTATACAGCAGGACTTGCAGGCTCCTCTTCTTTCCTGCCAGGAGGGTGTTCTTAAAGTTATTTTAGGAATTCTTTTTAATAGATCTTATACTTCACTCTACTGACATACAAGTACTGTACTCTTTTGTGTTATGTATTTTGAAAAGTTAAAAGCTAAGAAACAATATTGTAAGAAATTTATATAAAGACAATATGCATGGCAATTAAAACATTTTTAGTTAAAAGAATTCCAAATACACTTTGGGAAATGTGTTTGGCCATCACTGTCATAAATGTACTTCAGTGAAGTACTGAAAACATATATGAAGCCTCAGTAAAGTGTTGACAGAAGCTGTCTTTCCATGAATATACTGCTAAAACATAATAGATCTTACTCGCCTGCTGCAGATTCCATTCTTTCAGCAAAACAGAAGTAGCAGGATGCTTGACTAGGGACTTTATTGTCACTGAGCTTCATCACTAACTGTCATTATTTGGATTTCGTAGTTTAGAAGAAGTTTTATGCATAAAAAGTTGAAATACTCTTGAAAGAGAAAAGTATTTTAACTATTACTGTCAAAGATACTATTTAAGTACTAATATTTAGTATCTTCACTTTAAGTATGATACGAAGAGCTTAAAAATGCAAATGACAAAACTAAAACTACATACCAACCTGACACAATGCAATTATTTTCCCAATATATTCATGAGGTGTTACAATAGTACCAAGAACAGTTGGCTCTAAATATTCAGATACTGAAAGTTTATCAGGAAACTGAGCAGGGCTGATAATAGTAATCTCTGCTTTACCATACTCCTGAAAACAAACAAATAAAACAGATACTGTGATTTTGAAATAAGTAGACTGAATAGCAAAGGAGACAAAAAACAGCATTGAAAAAATGCTAAAAAAAGTTTCAGTTGCTTGGAAACACTTGTGAGTTATGCAGCCCAAATTTATACCAAGCACAATTTTAAAAGAGGTTTCTACATCACATACAGAAGTCCCTGATCAGCGTATCTCTGAATATTATTACTAGAAAGATTATAGGAATTACTTTCACTAGGAAAATGGTTGTTTAAGCATTTTATCCAGTGAATTTTAAACAAAAGAAGTGCTTAGAACTAGGACTACAAGCTAGAGTTATCCACAGAAATAAAAAAGCCTTTCTGTCCATCTTTCCATCTCTCTCTTGCCTGTAGAGCAAGGATCTTTCTTCTTACTCCATCCTGATCCTGTAAGGCATAAGGCACAGCTTCAATAAGAGACCTGCTCCAAGTATTAGTTTGGTGATGGGGAGATTCTTCTCTAAACAGGACTTTGGGTTCAGGCTCCCTTACAGGCTGAAGTAGACTTAGAAATTAAGTTTCTGATTCCTGTGCAAGTGCTTTCATTACCTATTGCTTGTATTCCAACATCCCGATAGGGGCTGGAGTTACCTTCTGAAGTAAGGATAAAAGGAAGGTCAGGCTTCTTATCATGGACATACAACCTCCCCCATACACCAAAGCAAGTGATTGTATCACTTCCACTGACAAGGCAGCATTCTTCAACAATGAGCTGATTTCCAGCACTGTTTGAAAACAGTGTCCCACATCAGCAATCCAGAATCACTTACTCGCCAAAGGTGTCAACTACGTCATTCATAGCTGCTACACTGCCTAAGGAAGAAACCAAAACAACTGGAGAGAAAGAGGGTCTATGCCTTACACCGCACAAGTACAGCAACCTTTCTTATACAAGCTGTTCAGAATTTACAGATTTTCTGTAGTGTTTAGAGGTACACGTTGGATAATAATGAGACAGCCTACTTGCAGCCTCTTTTCAGCAGGTGTTCATAAGCCCACCTCTCTCAAACTCAAGCACAGTAATTTTTTTGCACCCAAGTCAATGAAGTTTGCACATGGCTATTTCACTGTGATAAAAACTCACTTGTCTTCACCAGCCCCCACCAGTCTACAGTAGCATTACAAGCTATTCCTAAAAACGTTAATGTTTTCTGACTTATGAAACCTGGAACGATTATTTCACCTGCTTTAAAGTCAGTCCAGTCAGTATGCACTTAAAAGAATACAGCAAGAAATGTGTCCTTTATTCCCATTTTCAAGGACAGGTATAAAATGTAAGAAGAGAGTGCTTGAAGTGGAAAGGGGAAGGAAAGTTAACATTCTTAAAAAGAATCAATTAAAAGAAGTTTTAAGTTAAGTATTGTTGTTTCTAATGTCTACCATAAAATAAAGTCTACATTTAAAAAAAATGTGTAGATGTTTATTATAGGAGGCTTTTAAGCTGCTATTTACATAAAGCTGTAATAAATTTAGCATACCTTTATCAACTTTGCTGAGGAAAGAATAGCTTTATATGGAACCGTAGGTGCAGTCAAAATAACAGACATGTTATACTCTTGCTCCAAACGCTGATTAAAAACTTCCATATGTAAAAGACCAAGGAAACCCAACCTGGGAAAAAAATATCCTGTTGGTGAAAGTATTTGTATATCCCCTGGAATCTCAGTGAGGTTTTTCCCCACTCCCCCCAGCATGTTTACACTGCTAGTCTGGCAGTATCAGGCACAGTGAACAATCTCCAAATGATCCTACAGTGGATTAGTATGAGTCTGAGAAAAAAAACTATCAATCAGAAAAATTGCACACTATGCAAGTACAGAACATAAGAATGCTTTTGATCTTCACCTATCATTAATTTGAATTAAAGCTCCTAATCTTGAGTTCATTTTAATTCGACCTTCAGCTGACTTAAACTTGCATTCTCAATTTATAAACCATTCCAAAGATGAAAGCAGTATAAAAGCCTCACCTCCATCCAGCTCCTAAGGCAAGGCTACTGTCACGATGAACAGTTACACTGGAGTCATTCAATGTCAGCCTTTCCAAAGCACTTTTCAGATTATTATATTCTGTTTGATCTACAGGATACATTCCTGTCAAAATATATTAGATAGAATTGATGAGATAGAGAGCTTTATCTAGTGTGTACTTAGCTTTCAAACATGCCTCTTACAGTGAACACAGTAGTGAAATCAGAGATAGCTTCCTTTGTTACAACTTTGAAATGTGAAAAACAATATAAGGATTTTTTTTTTTCCAAAATTAGTTAAAATGTAATAAAGTTTTAGATTACCTCATAAAAACAGGAATTAACATTCAAAACATAATGGTAGCGATACTGTACTCATCTAATACTTCACAGTTGTGGAAGACGCACAATCGAGTATAACCACTGTTTTGCAGGGCTGCAGTGTAAACATATAGCTTAAGCATAACTGAATAAGCAGACAAATTTCACTGAGATGTTTCTTCAAAGAGTGAACAGCAAAAAAAAAAGCACCACATCCAAAAAAGTTGCAAATTTTTATGTATTTTTTTGAAACTAATAAAAG
Source organism: Sagittarius serpentarius (assembly GCA_034782735.1). Classification (NCBI taxonomy): domain Eukaryota; kingdom Metazoa; phylum Chordata; class Aves; order Accipitriformes; family Sagittariidae; genus Sagittarius; species Sagittarius serpentarius. Next base: position 20,104,727 of record JAVKLA010000053.1, read on the forward strand.
CAGCTCTGTCTAATTACTACCTGAAATAGATTCTACTGTATCACTTTTCACATCACCATGTGTTCAGAAAATGTTGATTGCTCTACACCAAGAAGCAACACATGCATACAAAAAACCATAATTTACATGTGCATACAAAACCATTATTTACAGGATTACACTTTTCTACATTCACTGACAGACCACGTAATCTCCACAAGACAGTTCGTGTGAGTTTTACACATTCTCTCACAAGTCTAGAAAGTAATTTCCAGAATTTAGTTCTTTCTAAAGCCATCTTCCATAGTATTTATAGTAATTACTAAAGCTGGTGGAAACAGCTCAACAGGACTATATAAGCTTAAAAAGTCAAGTATTTTACAGAATCATTCTGAATATTAGCTTTGGCAGTTTACTATGTTTAATGAAAAAGAAACAGCTGCTAATTTTTAAAAGGAAAAAAAGTCACAATAATTATGAAAACCTGATTATCTAGATGAAGAATTGCCAAAAATGGACTTAGTTTTTTAAAGCCTCAACCCTTCTTTTCAAGCTGTCAAGAGTTTACTGGCATTAGAAACAATCATGGCTAAAAATACATTTTAGTCTTGTATTCATATAAAACCAGTGAAGTCACAGGGAAAATTACACAAAGCTACATAAATGACATGTCTCTTAGCTTAAATTTGCTACAATTCTAATCCTTACAGCTCTTAATATACACGTACATTCTTTTAAAAGCTCCAATGGCTCTCTTACTTTTGTTACTGGAAAGAAGTAATTCTACTTTGTATCAGTTTACTCCTCACCTGCAAAAACCATTGGCTTCGCTGACTTAAAGCCAGGCAAAGGCTCCACCGGCTGTTTATACAAAAACAGTGTGTCTCCTATTTGGGCTTCTGTAACTTCTTTCATTCCAGCAATCACGTAGCCCACCTGACCAGCGTATCTAAACAAAATTGGCATTATATGGACATGCTTCCTGGCATTTTCAGTATTTCCACTATTTTTCCCACTTGACTTAGCTCAGTCAGAAATTCAAATAAATCCCACCCCCCAAAAAACCCATAAACTAGATTTAAGTTGTTACTCCTCTGAGTTGTGAACTTTGTCTCAAGTGACAAACTATCTGTTCACTCAAGTAGCTCTATTTCTGTTACAATTAAACAGTACATTTATAGTTCTGGATTTTGAATTCTGTGCTGCTCCCAATTTGAAGGCTAGAGCTAGAAGGAAGTTCTCAGGCATCCATGACAGAGCCGGAACAGTTCCCAGCTGCCAGCACAAGCAGCCTCATATACTAAGTGGCAAAACCAACAAAAGACAAATGCCTTCCATCAGCACATAATCCTGTTAGGAGAGGAACCCATGGCTGATAGAGTAAAACACAGCATACTGGTTTTGGCTGGAATGGAGTTAACTTTCTTCATAGCAGCCCTGTATAGCGCTGCATTTTAGATTTGCGACTAAAATGGTGTTGATAACATACCAATGTTTTAGCTATCACTGATGAGTGCTTGCACAACATGAATGCTCACTCTGCCCTCCCAGCAAATAGGCTAGAGGTGGGCAAGAGGCTGGGAGGTGACAAAGCCAGGACATAGGACCCGAACTGACCAAAGGGACATTCCATACCATATAACATCATACTTGGCAATAAAAAAAACAAGCAGTGTATAGTCTTTCCCAGGTGGCTGTTACTTGTACACTAGCTGGGCACTGGTCTGCTTGTGGGAGGTGGTAAGTAATTTGTTTGCCTTTGCATCACTTGTTTTTACTTCTTTTCTCCTTCACTTATTAAGCTGTCTTTGTCTCCACCCATGAGTCTTTTCTCATTTTTGCTCTTCCAGTTCTTCTTCCAGTTCTCTCCCCCATCCCACTGGGGTTGAGGGAGTGAAAAAGCAGCTCACTGGGTACTTAGCTGGTGGCTGGGTTCAACCCACCACACACGATCTGTAGTCTCACCGAGAATCTCCCAAAAAAGTCATTAACACATATTTGGATGCAAACTGATAAAGCTTCTCCACTAATTCTAAGTACCTGATTTTCTTCCCACTGCTGCCATGAGGAGCCAGTTTCTGGAAGCTGTTGCATTCATGGATTTTAAGTTTTTCACCCTCAAGATATGCTGCAGCAATAACTAAGATGAAGCCCCATTCCCTTCCACTGTCAAACAAGGTAGTTCCTAGAAATAAATTGGACAGAAATGCTAGTCTCAAAAAACACTAGCTGTCCAGATGTTCCATGTACTACAGATGACAAAATGGCTTCCTCCCCCAGCAGTGCCCAAAAAGCAGTCCCCAAAAGCTCCTGCCTCAGCATTCCCCAAATGAAAGAGACTGACATTGAGCATTAAATTACAAATAATCATAAAAAAACCCACCACCAAAGAAAAAACAAAAAAACACAGACATCTCTCAGCCTTTACCACTCAAAGAAAAAAAAAAAAAAAATCAAATAAATGCAGGATTTTGTACCTTACACCAATTTATGATTTGTTCCACCGTGAAATTTTTACTTACAGTTTATGCGTTGGCTGTTCATTTGGAGTCAGAATTCCCACTTCATTAACTTCGTATCTTTTCTTTGTGTGCGCAGATACAATTTTATGCCCTTTCTCAATCTCCCCACCAAAGAGTGCAATGTTAGCTATGACACCTCGGTAGTGGTCAAAGGTGGAGTCAAACACTAAGGCTTTCAATGGATCAGCAGTATTACATTGGGGTCTGTCATAAAAAATTTAAAAAATATATTAAGCAGTGTGTTTTTCATTCAATATTGAATGAGCAAGCATCCACACCCCAAAAACTTTCATATTAATATAGATAAACTACCGAGTAGTTTTCAGTAAACACATACCAGGCATCATTTCAGTGTTTCACTATGTATTATGCAGCAAATATTTACATTATTTCCCCCATGTGCAACAGCAGCACAAACAGAACAAAAACAAATGCGTATCTATTATACCGATTTCATAACAAGAGAAACCGATGCTTAAAAATATCGTATTATGGGGCACAACAAAAATTCAACAGTTACATTCTAACAGCTGAGTTTAAAAACAAAAAGTCCACTGATACTTTGGTTTTGCCATCTCACAGAAATCTGATCTTGGATTTTCATTGTGGATTTTTTTAACTATAATTATTAACTAATATGAGGACTACAATTATTAGCTAATAGTAGGAAAAAAGAATGAAAAGCAATATGCTGATGAAAACTAATTTAGCAGCTTTGTCATCAAGTTCTTGGATAAAAGGCTATTTTAAAGGCTGTGTTCAGGATATGAAACTCTAAACACAGCAGATTTCAGTTACCTTTATCATTTTAACAATGCAATGTTCAAAATGAGTAACAGCACACATCCTCAAACACTGAGTTTCATGGAAGCTGTGTAAACCATCATAAGTATCACTGTTAGTGGCTTACCTCATCTTTCATTTCAGACTGAATTAATTTTCCCCTCCCACTTTTTAAGAATAAAGAAGTCTTCTCTGCTGATATTCACACGTTCATTTTTTAATAGGCATCTCAAATCTGGTGTCATTTTTTCTGATTTGCAATTTGAAACTGACTTAACCAGCTCCAACACTAGATTTCTCTCACATCTCTTTTTATAAAGTATTGACTTTAAATCAGATGAACATTAAGTGCATAACTACTGCCAATACCATATACGTGCAACTCACGGTTTTCTAATTAACCTTACAATGTTTCATAATCAAATACATACTTACGGAGGAATCTTCTCAATGACCTTCTGAAGAACTTTTTCAACATTTGTTCCTTGTTTAGCAGAAATCTAAAACAAGCCAACAATAATTTTAAGACGTGTGCCTTACACTCATTCAGTATCTATTAAATAGTGTCACGTTTACTTAAGACAGTTTTAGTGGCCACAGATGATACTACTCATAGAAGCGCTCTGAAGAACACTTTAGAATGCTATTACTGTGAAATGCTTATTTGATTATAAATTATTCTGTAACATTTTTTTTTTCTCTCCTGAACAGTAATTATCGTTACAGTAAAAATGAAAACCAATATGGACCCAGAATGAGAAATAAGTTAAAATCTGTCTTATGTCATTCATCAAGACATATTAGAATTTTTAACCAAAAAGTATGATCTCCACTCTTGTTTTCCAGGAGACAATCTTCAAAGAAATTAATGTATGCCAGACAAAGACAGGCAGACAGATGACACCCTGTTGCTTTACTACATGTACATGTCTTTAATTAGCTAAAAAGTAGATATAGTTATACAATCAACCATATTATAAAACTTTAAGAGATCTTACCCTTACACATTCATCAATAGGGATATCAAACAGCTTCTCAATTTGTTTTTCAACTCTTTCAGGGTCTGCATTCTTCAAGTCAATCTGAAAAACAACAACAAACTGCTAATTATACAGGCAACCACATCTTCCATATGATCCAGCACTGTAGCTTCCAAATATACAAGTCAAGGAACCTTTACGTATTTATGAGTAAATACTGGATATCTTCAGGAAGAGATCTTTATCAAGATTCATTTAAAAAAAAATTCTTCCATGCCTGTCTTAAGGAAGGATCCCCTCTGTAACTAGACTATTTTTTTTGTTTCATTACGCAAAACACCTTTGTCAAAGAGCTGGTAAAAATCTTTATTTTACAAAGTAATTTGAAAGCATAAGTGCTACCTATACTGTTTATAGAATCAAACATTAAGTACAACATACACCTTCAAAAAGCAATTAATCTAAGCTGAGCAATAAATAATCTTGTGATTCCAATCATACAGCCCACAGAAATCAAATATACCATAACATTTGGATTTCATTTAAAATTAAGACTACACTTTTTAAATATAGAGCTGCTACTCATGTAATCTCTTCTGTGTATTACCATTAACAAAGAAAAAAAAAAAACACTAAAGCACATGGAAGAATATATGGATTATCACAGCAAGAACCTTTATAGTTATTTCTGTAAAAAGCCACTCAAAAGATTCAACAGAAAAAAAAATATTTTAAATGGAAGGAATTCCAATATGCATAAACTGGCACATTTAAGTTACGATGGGCTACAGAATTGTTACATATAACCCAAATTATCTAAGTCCTCCCTATCCACAGATAGGACAGATAGGAGTCTTAAGTGTTCTCTGGTTAAAGAGTCAACTGAGAAGTGACACAGAAATTACACAAGTTATACATTGCTAAGGCAAGTGTATTTGTACAAATACAAGACAACCTAAGCTCACACTGACAGCCTTCTAAATTGCTCTCCCTGTAATTTCTAATTTGAAAACCACAGCTGTTAAGAATCTGGTATGTCAAAAAGCAGGATTAGTAGAATCACAGAATCATTTTGGTTGGAAAAGATCCTCAAGATCATCCACTCCAACCGTTAACCTAACACTGCCAAGTCCACCACTAAACTATGTCCCTAAGCACCACACCTACCTCTTTTAAATACCTCCAGGGATGGTGACTCAACCACTTCCCTAGGCAGCCTGTTCCAATGCCTGACAACCCTTTCGGTGAAGAAATTTTCCTAATATCCAATCTAAACCTCCCGTGGCACAATTTGAGGCCATTTCCTCTTGTCCTACTGCTTGTTAATCGAGAGAAGAAACCGACAGCCACCTGGCTACAACCTCCTTTCAGGTAGTTGCAGAGAGCGATAAGGTCTCCCCTCAGCCTCCTTTTCTCCAGGCTAAACAACCCCAGTTCCCTCAGCCGCTCCTCATAACACTTGTGCTCCAGACCCCTCACCAGCCTCGTTGCCCTTCTCTGGACACGCTCCAGCACCCCAATGTCTGTCTTGTAGTGAGGGGCCCAAAACTGAACACAGTACTTAAGATGCGGCCTCACCAGTGCTGAGTACAGGGGGATGATCACTCCCCTAGTCCTGCTGGCCACACTATTTTTGATACAAGCCAGGATGCTGTTGGCCTTCTTGGCCACCTGGGCACACTGCCGGCTCATATTCAGCCAGCTGTCGACCAAAACCGCCAGGTCCTTTTCTGCCAAGCATCTTTCCAGCCCCTCTTCCCCAAGCCTGTAGCATTGCATGGGGTTGTTGTGACCAAGTGCATGACCCAGCACTGAGCCTTGTTGAACCTCATACAACTGGCCTTGGACCATCGATCCAGCCTGTCCAGATCCCCCTGTAAAGCCTTCCTTGCCTCAAGCAGATCAGCACTCCTGCCTAATGTGGTGTCATCTGCAAACTTACTGAGGGTGCACTCGATCCCCTTGTCCAAATCATTGATAAAGATATTAAACAGAACTGGCCCCATTTATCAGGACGGCTGATAAATGATGGAAAATGGCTTGGTGAGCACTTCTGCCAGCTCCCTCAGCACCCTTGGGTGGATCCCATCTGCCCCCATAGACTTGTGTGCATCTAAGTGGTGTAGCAGGTTGCTAACCACTTCCCCTTGGGTTATGGGGGCTGTCCAAAAGCTACATCAGAGCCAGCCTGCTTGGAGCATGGCAGAGCACATGTAGGTTAATCTGCACCTTTCTGGCCATTCATGCACAAATGCCCATACCAATTAAACATTCTCACCTGTACTTAACATCAAGTCAATTTGAAACCCTGGAATGCCACAGCTTCAGCTTGTTCTCATTAGGATAAAATACACAGTACTGAGTATAACCTAAGCAGTCAGTTGTTTTTCATACCATAGCCCTTGTTTGCTTCAAGCTTCCTTGTTTGCAAACGATAACTGGTTCAGATTTCCTCATCAAGATACAATTCACACAATGCGTCTGACCTTGATTTACCATACAGACTCCAACAATATTTTTTTCAGTGCTGCCTGTAAAATGCTTCTACATGTACTGTATGAAATAAAAACTGAATTTCCCAGCAATTACTGTAAAATATTAAACAGAGAGCGAATACACAAAGTTCTTACTACATTCTAGTTATTTTTTCATTGTATACACTTCTATTTGAGGATACTTTTCTTATCAGCCTTCTAAACATTTAAACAACCCAACTACTTAATAGGAAACTCTAAAACATTTATTACCTTATTTATGACAGGAATTATTGCAAGCTGTGCTTCAAAAGCAAGATAGAAGTTTGCCACTGTCTGAGCCTGAATACCCTAGAAAATAAGCATTGAAAAAGTTTAGCATGGAATCTGCCTGAGTTTTGGTGGTTTGGGTTTTTTTAGGCACACTATACAATACAAGATTACTTCACTAGTCCATCCATTCCTCCATTTGGGGGATGGAAAATAAGTAAAGGTTATTGATGATACACATTGCTGAGAAAGGAAACAACATTCCTAATTAGCATTTCTCATAATCTGAATATAAGTAGACAAACTAATAACGCTGTATGTGTGATCACTTACATGTAATTACTTATAGGTAACATAGTATTATGCATACACTATGCACCAAGTACGTATTTTTATGTAACTTATTTCTGAATAGCCAAGATCATAACAGGTACCTCGAAAAACGGATTCTTTGTCCACAACAAACTATTCAGAAATGGACTAAGACAAAGAAAAAGGGATGTTTATCATGGTAATAAGACTGTAGTTACTCCAGAGGGCAGGAACATACCTTCAACTTATCTTACAGTTAATTTTCAAAAAAGAAAACAAATTATAAGGTTTGTACCTCACATTTCTTTCAAAAGGACAGCAAAAGAACAGCTCTGATTAGGAAAAAAAAAGGAAGATTACCTTCCAGATCCAAGTAGCAGGTAAGGGAAAACAGAGAGAGATGGTAATGAATGAGAGTATAAAGCTTAATAGCGCAATTGGATTGGAGACAGCAGAATAGGGAATGAGGGAGAAAAGAAGGAAAAAAAAGCAGCTCCTTGTTGGCTTTCCCTTTGCTTACAACAGATCAAGTGGAAAATTACTTACATGGGAATATTCACTATGGGTATATGGGCCTAACTTTTTAGGCAATATAAAGAAGCAGCAAAGAACATTTATTAAACAAAAAAAAAAAGGGAAAAAAAAGAATGCAAAGAATGCAAGACCTAAATCTTGAAAGTTACCTCCAGAATTCAGGCTGGCAGGAGAAACATTAGCAATTATAATGAAAAAGCTGAGTGTGTAAGCATTCTGACTGGAAAGCAAATACAGAATACCAAATAATCACATAATATTTAAATATGACAGAAAAAAATATATACACATTAAATATAAAAACATCAGCACATTGGAAAACTTATTACCAAAGCTTACTTAAGAAGTCCACTTGCCCACCAAGCTAGGAAGGAACAAGTTTTCAGAATCATTGAAAGTTATTTAGTTGTTGGGCTTTTTTTTTTTTTTTTCCATATAACAAGGAAAAAAGTAGCATTCATTTGACCCTTGTACAATCCAGTTATAAATATGCCAGAGAAAAATATCAAAATACTCTGAGAATGTGTCCACATTTAAAAACATGATCCCATAATCCTCATATTCATCTGTTAACTGAATCTTTAAAATGTTTCTAGCACTGTACAAATAAAAGTACAACTAAGATCTCGAATTTCACTTTGCTCCTAGTATAGACTTTGTCTGTAAATTTGTGAGAGCATCACCTTACAAACATTTTACTCTCTCAGTCTCCTGCTTGTCCTGAAAGATCTGTCAAAAACCCACTAATCCAGTGGATATAAAACTTCAAGTTCCCAGGATGAATGTATCCATATTTGTCTTATAGTGTTCTTTAGCTTTAATGTTGCCAACATCGGTTTGTATTACAACCAAAAACACAAAACAATGCAGATTAAAGAAACTGCTGAAATTCTAAGTAGAAAACAAGAATTAAGAACTCCACCTCATTTGCATCCACTACAAGTATGACACCTTGACAGGCGGACAGTGATCGTGATACTTCATAGCTGAAATCTACGTGGCCCTGTGGAGAAAATAAATGTTTAAAATTTCAGGTATTTCTAGAGTCTTTTGCAAAGATTTCTATATTATGATGTTTTCATTTATACGTATGTTCACGATTCTTACAAAAAAAAAAAAAAGACATTGAATAAACACAAGAAGCCAGAAATCTCCTACTTTTAAATATAAAGACATTTAGCTTTGTGTGATTTAAACACTGTTTATACTTAACTTACTGGCGTGTCAATAAGATTTAAGAGGTAGTTTACTCCTTCATGATTGTAAAAGATTGATGCAGATTGTGCTTTAACTGTAATTCCTCTTTCGCGTTCCACTTGCAGTTTATCCAGCACTTGTTTATTACGGTCAGTTTTAGCAATTGTTCCTAAGATAAAAAAACAAAACAGTTTTATTACCTCATTTAGAACATTAGCTCTCAAAATAAATAATTCTGGAAAATGCCATTAACCAAGAGAACATGGGGCTTGCAGCTGCAAATGAAGCTTTTCCATCTGATTAAGCTAAACTTAGATTTTCATTTAAAAATAAAATTATGCTTCAACTCTTAACATTTATTAATGTTAAATACATTTTTACATATGAAGTTACATAAAATACTTTACTGAATAAGCAGGATACAAAACATCATGTAAGTCTAAATCAGAGATTAAGAAGTAGCAAAGATTCCATTCAGTGCTAAATAATTTTGATGTTTAAAGAAACTTCACCTCCCATCACTGGAGAGGAGCTCCATGGCCCACAGCTCCAACCAGTGCCAATTATCACAGAGCTTGACAGACCTGAATTCAAAACTCCATTCTATCACAGGTATCAGGTAAAACTGCCCGCAGCGACACATAGGGGGTAACCATAAAGAATAACGTTGATCAAAAGCTTCTCTCCCAGGTTTGGTTTTGCTCACCCCTTAAATGAGAAAAGCAAGACTCTTCCAAAGGGTATTTCCAAGTAGCTAATTTAAGCTTTGCCCTGAAATTAGTCTCCTTCTGGGAGATTATGTAATTGCTTTACAGTTTACCCTCCAGAACCATCTAAGGCAATCTGTCTCTCTCTTCCAAAGAAAGCCTAGTTTCAATGTCACTTACAGTTATGCAGATCCCTTAGCACTTCTGTTTCTCACTTTCACTTTAAAGGGGGATAGTTTTCCTTATTCCAACAATAACACAGAAATATTGTCCAAGAAGCACTCAGATGAGGACAAAATAAATACCTCTGAAGATGAAAGTAACACAACTTCACCAACACTTAGAGTGAAGGAAAAAACAAGTCTATATAGCAGCTGAGAATCCATGGAATTTACAATTAATTACTAGCAGTTATTCCACACACTAAATCTAAACCATCATCCGGCTGTACATTTCTAAAACTTACTACACACCATCATATCAGCTTCACTACCAGTCAGCTTCACCACCATGAAAGGCAGCTGTTTATGGTTTGTGCATAAGAGGACATATCATTACTGTCATCCAAGTACAGGCAGCTGAAGTTCCTCCCTGTTTCAATAACATTTCTGAAAACTACTCTGTCCAGAATTCGTAGGTCATGACAGTCCCCTTCTGTCCACCCCAAACACTGGCAGTAAACATCATAAACTTGCTGTGTACTAGTCTAATAGACAATTGGTCAGGAATTACGGAAGTAGTATCTTGAACAAGAAAGTACACTCCTTTCCAAAATACATACTTGGAGTGAATTACACACTTCCTTACCCTTGTAGGCACATCTCAACCAGAAAAAAAGCCCATCATATTCACATCTGTGATACTACACAACCGGCAGCCTAAAAGCACAAGCAATCTGGCACTATAAGAGTAACGATACTAGAAATGTTAGTAATAACCAAAGCTACAGAAGCTTACACATCATCTTACACATCAAGAAAAGGTAGTATAAAATGAGAATACTTACCTGTAATTTCCAACAATCTGTCTGCTAGTGTACTTTTGCCATGATCTACATGAGCTATAATACTGAAGTTTCTAATGCTTTCAACAGGATATGTTGACATATCTAATTTTTCCTGAAAAACAGAAATTCATTTTCGTAAACCATGGTTAGTCTCTACATAAATTATGACTTAGCCTTTAAAAAAAGAATTAACTCTCTCCTCTAGAAGAGGCACAGGTCGAACAGAGATACAAAACCTCAAACTGTCATCAGTGTTTAAAATGCTAGCATTTCGTTTTAGTCACACATATATATTTACTTATTACTCTGAATAATCAGTAAGTATGCTCAAAATGTTGCGAAAGGTACTACGTTCTTATGCATATAGGGAGCTGGAAAACTTGATAGAGTTTCCAGTTTGTTAAAATACTAAACTTAAGGATTAAGAAAACTGGATTCAGGGGACCATTAAGGACATCATTCTTCACAAGCATGGTAAGAATACAGCGACATTACCTAGCAGCTCAGGTTGCAGTGACCTCATGATAAGGAGCAAGCAGACTTTGTGGAAGAGGAAGCTACAGGTAACAGTTATCTTGGCTAAATTAAAAGAAAAAATGCAGACAACCGGCCTGACTTCCTTGCTTCACACACATAAAGGTTCAACACTAAAAAAACCTTTTCTTTGTGTTATTCCTGCTCATTCCAGTTAATACGACATTTTGAAGAGAAGTGGCTTCTTTGCTTTCCAAAGCTTTCAGCATCAAGACACAGGAGGCTCCTAATAGCAATCAGTTAACACTGTACTGAAAAAGTCTGGTCGCCCACTTTAGAGATACACAAAGCTCATCTCCCTCACACAGGCTACGGATGGCAGCTCCGGACCAGGCAGAGCAGAAAGCAAACCCAGAATTTTTTGCTCGCATCAATACAGAGCATTAAGCGGCATTATCTGCCGTGTCTCTTGCAGCATGCCTCGGCTCGGAACGGCAAGTCCTCCTATCACCAAGGGGACGCAAACGCCCCTGCAGCGGGAAACGGCCACTCCAGGGAGACGTCGCCTGTCGGGAAAGGCCACCTCCCGCACGCAGGACCGCCGTCTTCGGGGCCTCGCTGCAGGCCAACCTCAGGCAGGCGGAAGGACACACACACACACCCCCCACCCCCCCGCACCCCATCCCTCCCGGGCAGCCCTGCGCGGACTCACCTTGCCGCGGGAGCTGTACAGCCGCTGGCAGGCCGCGGGCCCCGCCGGCAGCCAGGGCGGAAGGCGGAGCGGGGCGGCAGCGGGGCAGGGGCTCCGCAGCCGGGCCCACCACGCCGCCGTCCTGCCGGCGAGGGCCATGGCGCTCGGGCCGGGGCGCACACCCTCACAGCGCGGCAGCCTCCGCCTCCATCGCAGCCCGCCCGCGCTCCGCTACCCTCAGCCCCGCGCCGGCCCGGCCCTAACGGTTCCCCAACAACGGCTCCCCAGCCGCCCCGCTCTCCTCTTCCTCTTCCCCTTCCCTTCTCGCGCTGCCCGCGCGGGACCGCTCCGGCGCCGCCGCGCAACCCGCCCCACGCGCGGAAGGAGGGTGAGCGCCACGGCACGAGGCGAACGCAAGCAACCGCCCGGCGGGACGCAGCGCCTGACGCGCCACTGAAGCTCCGCAGAAGCGGGGAGCGGGGTGGGCGGAAGTAGTCAGAGCCCCGCCTCCCCGCGTCCGCGAGGGCGGGGCGGCGGCCTCCGAGGTGCCGGGCCCCCCCCCCCCCCCCCCCCCCCCCCCCCCCCCCCCCCTGCCCTGTCTCGCCTGTCTCCCACCGCTGGCCGGCGGTTCGGAAGGCGGCCGGTGGCCGTGTGCCTCGGGAGCTAATGTCGGGCCTCGCCGCAGTAGGCTGCGGGTGCCTGCGCCGCCCGCTGTGGGTGTTCGGGGCCTGCGGCCTACCGGGCCGCGCCCGCCTGCGCCTGCGGGCGTGGGGCTGCCGTCCGCACCTTCGGTGTCGGCCCCCCGCCGGGGCGGCCGGCCTGGCTGGGAAGCCAGCCGGGAGGGGTGCTCGCCTGGGCCCGAGCTGTGCCTGCGTCGGCCTCGTAGTGCTGCTTCAGAAGTGCAGAAATCTGAGAGGAGAGCCTGCACAGGGCTTCTCCCTTGGCTGTTTCTCAAAAATCCAAAACCAACACAGCAGTTTGGTCCAGTTGCTGTTACGTGATGTCCTAGCAACAACGATTTTGGGGATATCTTGCCTGTATATTTTTTTTCTAGGCTCCATTAATTATGCAGAGCCCAAATTGTAGTTTTACAATTTATTGGAACTGTGTTTTCCTTTTTTTATTTTTTTTTTCTTTTCTCTGATAAGAAATTGCTCACAAGAACAGCTTGGTTTGTGACTGTAAAATCTCAGTGCTGTTGCAAGGCATGGAATACTGTTGCCTTGAAATAATTATTTCCTGGCATTACAGAGGGATCTATTGCCTTAACGTGTCTGCTGCTTTGCCAGCATATGGCTGTTGCGGCCTTCGCAGTTGTGCTTTGTAAAATGCTAGAAGCAGAGGAATGTTGTCATATTCTCAGGTACGTTTTCTGTGTGTTACTCTTTATCAAAGTCTTTGTGGGTTGACATTGTCCATTCCAGGTATTTTTCTAGCTTAGCTTTATTACTGCCTACATGTTCTGGTTTTTTTCTTACTTCAAAATTCTTCATTAAGGTTTCACAGACCTGGGAAAACATGCAGGGGTAGGGTGACTGCTCAGTTTACATGTATTGGCTTTAATCTTTCTCTTTTGCTCAATCTAATCAGGTTTTCAGATACAGCTACATAAAATACTCCTGAAATGCCAGCAGACTGCTTAGCCGAGAAAAAGGCAAATATTTTTATCAGATACACAGTCTAGAGATGTGCCAAATACAGCAAGATGGAGTACATTTTGAGTGTAAAACCGCTTAAAGGAGATTTATTTTCAGGATATCAGTATAAAATTCATACTCCTTTCTAAGTTACCATAATTTGGTCTCGAAAGGCTGCATAAAAGTGTCTGATACATAGTGCAGATGGTGCAAGAGTTCTGCATGTACCGGCTTGGGAGCATGCAGTGGTGAATTTGCTAGTGTAGTTCACTGTGCTGTGCTGATGACATAGAATTTGGGTAGTAATGGGCAAAGCGAGTCCTTCAGCAAATTCATGAAAATATATAGGGAAAGAGAAGTATAACCTTGAATGGAGAATGGGTGTGACAGGAGCCATGAATCCAAAGACAGTATCCAGAGCATACATACGAGTATAGCAGCCGTATTTGGAGGAAAACGTTGTTCCTGCTACACCCAGACTAAGTTTGATGCATCATAGGTACTGGCTTACCCATGTGCAATAACAGAACATAAATCCGTAGCAGTCCTATAATTCCTAAATGGATATTGTCTTCACCGTCCCAAGAGACAAGAATACCAACAAATCTAAGAAGGCGCTCTATTAGCAGGAATTAAACTAATATGCTTTACAGAGTATCTTCAAATGTCACCACCACTGAGCAATGTATATAGATACCACATTTGAGCAATTCCAAAAATGCAAGTGCAGAGGTAGCTAAATCACACGTGCACTAGCAACACACGCTGTGCATTATGCGTAACGACATGCACAAAAACGCATAGTTTGCAGAAGCAGAAGTTATTACAAACCAGATAGCGTGACTAAAGGTTGCACTTGGACTCCCTATCTACTCGCTAGAGAACCAAGGGTTGTATTTGCACCACCTGCACACCAAGCTGGCAGCATACAGCCAGGATTCAAGGAGGTGTGCTGGGGTAGCTGCTGAATGAGCTTATAAGCTGCATCTTCATGCTGGCACTCGTTCTTGTCCTGTTGGCGTGGAGCGAGTGCTGGTCCATGCAGGCAGGCAGCAGTCCTTAACGTTAAACTGTTGGCAGGTCCACGTATTTTAGAATTCTGAAATAAATGAAGAAAAGCAGGAATGGAAGTGCATTTCAAGTGTGACTTCCAGTCATGTGAACAAAATATATTAACTGTAAGTTCAGTAAGCCAGGATAGAGCACAGTAAAAATGAGAGACAGTTGTGGAGGGTAGACCCTGGCTGGACGCCAGGTACCCACCAAAGCCGCTCTCTCACTCCCCCTCCTTGATTGAACAGGAGAGGGAGAAT
>JAVKLA010000053.1:20135874-20148729 GCA_034782735.1 Sagittarius serpentarius
TAGCTCGCAATGCAGAGCACAGCACTGTGAGGGCTGCTGTGGGGAGAATTAGCTCCACCTCAGCCAGACCCGATACAGCTACCTAGTTTGTAGTCCTGGATAAATGAAGGTCACGGAGCGTTACTGAATTAGTTCCCTACCTGAACTAAAATATAATCTCATCTGATCATCAGATGTCGTATTACAGGAAACTTGCTAGCACTGTTGGGAAACTGCTCTTGTGGTCAACCACTGCTGCCACTGCAAAAATTTCCACGCTCTTCTGGTCCGAGTTTTATTTTACCATTGACTAACAGCTTCAAGGGTCTTTTTATTATTTGCTGTCTGTTTTGTCCTAGCAGATTCTGGTCAAACCACCCTGTGACTGGCTCGGGTTGGTAGATTTTTCTTCAAAGTGCCTGCTAGATGAGGTTTGTAAAGCTTCTGTCCTGTAAGGCACCATTAGAAATCCTCCCCTCTTTTTGTACAATTACATTCGAGACACATCAGATAGCACTTATTTAATCAGTATAATGGTTGTCCCATTAAGCAGCGATGGTTCTATATTTATTGAAGCAAAATCAAGTAAAATGCCTTGTATAAATATAGGTCATCGGTGGTTACCTTCCCCAGCTACAAATCTTGTTAGAAAAAAAATTAGTTTGAAATGAGCTAGTTTCCAAAAGCCTATGTTGATTGGATTCATCGATTCAGTTATTTATTATTTGAGCCCATAATTTGCTAGGATTAATCTCATGGTGACAAGTCAATAATTACTCAGGGCATCTCATTTAGCCTTTTTCAAAATGGCATGTTTACTTAGTTTTGATCTTCTCAAACTATTGTTTCCCAACTCAACAACGTAGAAAGTTTTTGACCAGTTCTGAAACTTTTAGGTGCAGAATTTTAAAATGTTGATTTGAATATTTCTAATAAAATGTTTCTGCCTTTTTGTTTTATTGATCCCTTTACTTCTTCATCTGATAGGAGAATGGCAGTACTGGTATGATTCTGTCTGCTTTTAATATACTTGGACAGTCCTTGTTTCTCTTGGTCACTTTCCTACCAACTACTTCATCTTATATTCTTTTTATTTTTTAATCAATTGTCTGCATCATCATTTCTAACTAATATTATTTTCCAGTTTTGTATTTTAGAAGTCCATTTATATGCCTATATACACACAGATATTAATGTACTATACATGTATAATTAATGTATAATATGTATAATAAGGTATATTATATTTTAATTTTATATTAACTTCATTTTTTTTTTAAATTTTCAAGTGGCTTTCTTTTCTAACTGTGATGTGTTAAACAGCTATTAAAGTATTCTTCAACCATTCTTCACTACCAGTCACTGTATTTTATTCTGTTTAAATTTCTTCTCTGAAGTGTCTTATCTGATAATTATTCCTAGTTCTTATCCGGCAGCCAGTATGCATATATGTATATATATATTTGTATGCAGTGTGTGTGTGTATATATATCTAACAGAAAGTAGCGAAAGTAACCAAGTCTTTTTTGTAATTAAAACAAACAGGCATAGCCCTAGCAAATTAGGATTTTTCTATCCCTAAAAAAATTTTTTTTAATTACCTTCCTGAAGGACAGAAGTTAATCCTATATCATTCCCCCCACTGGTTTGGTATAAACAAGATCAAACGATATCATCTAAACTGGGATGATTAGACATTATAGAGATTACCAGTTTGTTAAGAATTGAAACTGAAAATTCACCATGGTGGGTGTAGCAGCATGAACTGTTACTCTGGAAATGGCAGGAGAGAAGATTAAGAGCATGAGGGAGGCTTAACAATAGCTGTAATATCTAACCATAGTTAGATTACCCTTAATTAGCAGAAACGTATGTTTTTCTGCTTCTCACCATCCTTCACTTCTGGGCTGTTTTTTGGACATACATACCAAGTGAAGACTTGATATACTTCGTTTTTTCTTATTTAAAAATGCACCTGTATTGTAATTCTTTCATAGCATTGTAGGTCATGTACTAACAGGGCATGATTGTTCTGCTAATGAAAAGGAAGTCATCTGGCCTTCAACCTCACAGAATTTAATATGCACCTGAGGCATAGACGAATGGCCTGATAATACATCCCATTTAATGTCCCGTTCCTTAAATTAACTAGCCCAAGTGCTCGTTGGGAAGCTATCCTATAAATAAGTGGAAAAGGCAGCACCTGTTATGACTGGTTAAGTGTCTGATACTAAAGCATGTGTAAATAGAAAAGCTGTCTTTGAAGTTTAAATGCTATTTCAAAATCCATACCGTGCTACAAGTTTTCTAGTAACCAGGACTATGGAACAGAGGTTCCTCACATTTTGTTCGTAACGGGTCAGGTAACGAAAGGGATATCACGCTGAGCATTGCATGAAAAAAAATTAACTATGAATCTGACGCCTACGCATTCCATAAAGGCCCTCGAAGAGCAGAACGGGCTTGCCTGTCTTTTAAGTAGAGGCTCCTCCTGATCCTGGTGTGGCGGGTGCTGCACTGCAGGAGACTGCTTTGCAAATGAGCTCCTGGAGAAGCAATGGGGCAGGGGGATGCGCCAGGAGATCGGGGCCCTGGCCTTGGACCAGTGGATGGACCTGGCCCCGTGGTGCCTTCGCTCTCCCTCCCTCCCGCCCTCCCTTTGCTGTTGCAGCCCCAGGGAGCATCCCGTTCCCCCCAAGAGGCAGGCGACCGAAAGCTCCTGCTGCCAGCCACGAGGGCCGGCTCTAAGGCTGCGCGCGTGTCCCATCTAGCATCTGCTAGAAACGTACCCCCAAGGAAATGTTATTTACCCTGCTAATTTAACAGGCATTATTACACATTGTTAAAACTTTTTAATATCTAACAGCTCAGCTCCGGAGGGCTCCGCCAAGACCTTCATAAATACCTACTTAAGAAGGAAGCTGTAAATGACAGTCTAGATTATTGGGTTGAAATATATGGAACAGTGTTCTTTTTGTTCTGCGTTCCTTGAAGATTCCTAGCCTTTTCTGCTTATTGTTGTTAGCTCTTGTTAAATGCGGGCCGTGATATTGACAGGTTGTGGGGTTTTTTTCCTTCATATGCATCTGTTCAAAGATCAAATTTAGAATCTTATAAATAGCACGAAGCTCATCCCTGTTGAAGCAAGAGGGTATTTTAGGTGTTCTCCGACATGTAAATTCAACAGACTGGAGTATTCATCAGATATCTTAAAAAGTAAGTAACCTTAACTCCAAATTCTTTTGGAAAATAAATTTATCTTTTCTGAACTCTGTTATACAGATTGTAACATACCTGGTTAAGTAATTATTTCATTCCTTATAGTGAGAGCAAAGAACATTAAAGACATACTAGAATTCAACTATTGGGGTAGAGGTACCAACTAAAGTTTTTTAAAACATATTCCATTTAAAAACTTTATTGAACAAATGCATAACTGGTGTGCAATTCCAAATAAAACCACAGTAAATAGCCTAGTAGAATTAATTTCTGTTAATTCATATTTACAGGGTAAAAATTATTTCTCTTCTAAGTTTGGAAATCCTGCATGATTGGTCAGCAGTTAAGAAAATAATGTAAGAATAACTTCTACTTTGAATGCTCTAGGTAAATGAAGGAACTGGGTCCCCACAGATTAATCTGATTATGGGATACAATTTAGAAACTTTAATATGCAGCATTTCAAGGTCCCTGATGAAATACTAATCTTTATAACTTTTACCTTTCAAAGAGATTTGCAAAGATCTTTTCCATAAGCAGTGTGTGCTTGATAAATATAAAGATACCTATGAGAGTAACAGCGTATTTTTGCCAGTGGCATTTGGAAAGTTGGAAAAGAGGGCAAAAGTGAAGAAAACGGGAAATGTTAGGCGAGGTGAGTATCTTACAGGAAAATCTAAGTAAACTGGGCATGGTTACCAGTCAGGTTATAGAACTTCTCTGCGTGTTTTAAGAGTTTAACTACATAAATGCTAGCCAAGTGGTGAGACACATGCATACATCTATGCATTTACAGGCAAATCCTGCTCAGACCTTTGCCTAAATCACTGAAGAGCTTTAGCTGGGAGGAGAGGGGGGCTCAGGGGGATCTCATCCATGAATATAACCACCTGAGGGGAGGGGGTAAAGACGAGGAAGCCAGACTTTTCAAAACCCCGTCGGACGCGGCTGTGAGCAGGCTGCTGTCGGTGACCCTGCTTTGGGCAGGGGGCTGGACAAGGCAATCCCCAGAGCTGCCCTCCAGCCTCAGCCCATCGGAACCGAGGCACTGCCCCGAGCAGGTGTAAAGCCTTTGCCGCCTGTGGCTCCGCGTAAAGGTAACGCTGAGGCCCAACAGGGTCAGCCTTTAATCTTGTGGATGTTCTTGCTCAAGGCGTGGAAAGTAGACCTGCCAATTCTGAAGCCGGTTTGTGGATTTATAGTCAGC
Organism: Sagittarius serpentarius; assembly: GCA_034782735.1. NCBI lineage: Eukaryota > Metazoa > Chordata > Aves > Accipitriformes > Sagittariidae > Sagittarius > Sagittarius serpentarius. The sequence goes on from JAVKLA010000053.1 coordinate 20,140,280, forward strand.
CGTGCTAATAACATAATAAAGACCTAGACCAAATCTAGGATTTAATAAAATAGCTTTGCAATTTGAAACACTCTATAATGCCAAAAGGTACACAATGTGTTACAGAACCAATGATGTGCTTCATTTCTTACGTTGCTTATACATGATCCAGACAACCAGTCCTGCCTACACACAGGTTGTGTGAAATGGGCGCAGGGCATGCAAAATTCAAATAGTTGTAAGAACAGTTAGTCACAATGTAGAAGGGAAAACAGACAAGTTGTTCCTTTCTTAGTCTAATCAGTCCGTAGCTACAGAGCTGAACTATGGGTCGGCAGGAATGAAAGATGTGTTTTAATGTGTTTTCTTTACTATTTGATCATCCAGTATGTGGTGCTTTTCAAAGGCATGTAGGTAAACCAGTGAGAATTTGTCTCTGGTACTCCTAATATGCCAACTACAGTGTCCTTAAGCAGAAATCACAAATTCTGTGGAGATACTTGTATTTTTCTATTGGTTTATGATAGTCATATATAATATTGAAAAACATAAATAGCTGAAAATACTGTTTTGAAACCCAAAATACTTCTTAAAAACATTAATTTCTAAGCATTCAGACATGGCCACAATTATTTTTCTTTTTAAGTAGGAAAACAAACTGTTTAAAACAGTAGTTTACTTGATATATATCTTCTTTCAAAATTACTTATGTTATTTTTTGGTAACAGTAACAAGAGAGGAAGTCTTGTATACCACTTGTAAATTAATATACAGTAATTAACAGTAAACAGAAGAGTAATTTCTCTTGTTACAACAAAAGAAATTACGAGTCCTTTTTGGTCACTTCCAAATTATCATGAGTTTCAACAGAAAGATTCTCTTGAGTTTGTGGCTTTAAGGTTTGCTATTTTCATTTAAGTTTAGGACAGTTCAAAACATAGATATTGGCTTGTGCAAAGGCTATTTTATTGATATTTACAATCATTTTTCCAACCAGAATGTCAAATTTCGAGCAGTTTCACTTCGACTTTTACCAGTCCAATTATACCCTAGATGACCAGGAATAAGGTTACAAAGGTTATGGGTATAATTAAAACCTGTGGGGAAGCAGAAATTAAGTATGCTAAAAAAAAAAAAAAAAAAAAAAGAGAGAGAGAGAAAAGGTGATACATGTCAAAGCTCAAATGAAATTGATGACAAAAACCAGCACACAATTGCCAAAAAAGGACTGCATAAACAATACAGTGGAAGTTTTAGTGGAGAAATACAAGCCGTAGCAGTAGAAAGACAGGAAAAATCTTATTAGTTCTTTTCTTTTTTTCTTATGTTTTTTAAAACTATTGGTGACTTCTGCCCATGGAAGAGGGACAATGAGGGAAAGAATTTCTGAGAGCTTCCCCCTTAAGGAGAATTTGACACGACTGCGGTTGGAGTCTGGGTGTTGCTGCATCTTCCCTGTTCAGCAGCTGATGGATCCAGCTGGCTTTGGGGCTTGCAGGAGCCAGAAAAAACTTCAAGAGCTCATCTAGACTTTTCCCAAGGCAGAAAATTACAACTGAACCTTTCTTTATAAAGGACTAGGTTTCATGCTACTTTTACACATAAAGATATTACCAGTTGTTTACCGAATTGGAGTGACTGAGCTTCATGTTATTAATGTGGATTTTAGGGCACAAATTGCTATAAATTCTTTAAGCTCCTTCTCAGATTCAAGAAAGAAAGAAAAAAGTCTAAATACATGGCTCTTTCATTAGCAGTATGGACATATCTGAGGAATGTCTCCAGGCTGCTTGGTGGAAAAGTCAGGCGTGCCTAGATTTGTGGATGCCCTCACAGCTCCTAAATTCCCTCTTCCCACAGCCCAGCCTGGGGGGGCCTGTGCTGTGCCACTGCCTGAGCTGGATGGGCACAGAAGTGGGTGCAATGGGCTGCAAGATGCTGGCAGGCCAGCAAGGAGCCCTGCCTGGGTTCAGAGGGGCTTGCAGTGAAGGGAAGCTAAGCCACAGTCAGCAGCTTGGCATGCACTATGCAGAGCGGCTACTGTGCCCACAAACTTTCCAGGTTCCCCAAATTGAACATAGGTGAAAAATTTAAACGGTGGCACATGGAGAGCAGCTCTAAGCTGTTGTGAAGTTGCTCGCTGCGGTTCCTCAGTTTGCTGTGATTTGCTTCTTGTCCTAGGAGCCAGACGGGGGAGCAACCTCCAGTTGCCCCATCAGAAATGCTTCTGTCCTCTCAGAGTTACACGGGCCAGATTTTGCAGCCGACATACAGTCCCGACACTCTCTCCCCTCTTAGTTACGCTGACGGATTTGATGAGGAGCCTCCTTTGCTAGAAGGTAAAAACAAAACCACAGATGATGTGTGTGGTTCCTGGGGTTCCCTATACTTGTCTTTGCCAGCTAGTGGCAGTCACTAGAGAAACTGCAGCAGAGCTGCCAAGCCTGCCTGGGCGAGCTTCAGCCAACAGCCCCTGGCCCCCAAACCTGCATTTTCGTCTTTGAGTTTGCCATGGATTCATTCAGCCCTACGGCATATACAGCATATACTTTAGTATGGCATATGGCGTATACTTTACCACCACTAGATGACAGCATAACAATAAGTTTTGCATTCACACTTCCAAATAGTTTTTTCCATTCTGTGTTTATCCTGCAACAAATCCTGTTGGAACATCTATAATAAATACTGATAATAATAATTTTTGCATATCTAGTGATAAATTTAATACTTTGAATATGCTAAATAACTTGTTTCAGTGGGAAAAAAATTGAGAAAGCTGCTTTCATCTTCAATTAGTTGATCATTTAACTACACGAACGATGTCATTCTTTATGATCATTGAACCATCCTAAAACTAGTGGCTGATTTTGTAGTTTACAAAATACTTGTGCTACATTAAAAAAAAATGGAGAATTTGTTTGTGATTATTTCAGCATAATGTAAAAAGGGCATATTCAGCCTGCTTTTGCATACTGGAAGGCAAGTGGAGTTTTTACTACTTAAAAGATACTACTACTGCCTTAAAGCCAGCAAGATCACTCTAATATAGATAACTGCTAGATCTCTGCCTCTCAGACCTCCAAGCATTCAACTCCACATGCAGCTCACCCTGTGAAAAGGATGTTGACATACAACTGCTTCTGATCCGCAGGGCTTCAGAGATGTTCCTATCTGTGTATCACATAAATCTGACCAAAGACACACATTTTCTAGAGAATAACTTTATTTATATAATGTTTTGGCTCAGCTCAAGATGATGGATCGGTGGAATAAGACTTTGCTTTCCAAACAGGTCTAACACATTGTCAACCTCAATAATTCTGGCACCCAGCTCTGAACCTAACTTTTCCCTTAGTGGAGCATCTCAGGGAAGATGATTACTCTTGCAAGCTGAAGCATTTCTGCAAAAGTTATAAGAGTAATCTTTGCCCCAGTAAAGTTAATGGCAGAATTCGCATCGACTTTAACGGGGAATAATTTTGTTCTGTTTCTGGGGGTCCTCAGTAATTACTTTTTAAATGCAAGAAAAGCTTATAAAGCACTGTACAAAGTATTATTAACTTGCCTTGAAGGGAAGAATGTCATTTTTAAGTGCCTCTGGCAGTTCAGGCTTAAGACACATCTCTTGTCAGATTTGCAAGAATTAAAGCATATATCTCTGTCCTCGATGTTCTAGAGTTCCTTGAATTCTGCAGTTACTGTTAAATAGCGTATTTTTCAACATCTAAGTTAGTGTGGCATTAGATATATGTGTTTTAAATATAGGAAAAACAAATATTAACTCAAAAATGCTGAGGGCATTTTTTGGTTCACTGCCTAAAATCGGATTTAATTAATCAATATTCCAATTTAGTATCAGAGCTGACTCTCAAACGTACTGGGTATACAGCAGGGGCATCATGTTCCTACTACAGAATACATCATCCTACAATATTGTCTTCATTAAAGTGGTTAATATGTTTGCTTGTTTGGGGTTTTGTGGCATCTAATGGTTTTCTGTAAAAGTGTCATTTTCTTGTGAGCAATTAACAATCCGGGAATTTCTCGTTGCAGAACTTGGGATCAATTTTGAGCATATATGGCAAAAAACGTTAACAGTTCTAAACCCAATGAAGCCCGCAGATGGCAGCATTATGAACGAGACAGACCTCACCGGACCTATGGTTTTCTGTTTGGCCCTTGGAGCAACCTTGCTGCTGGTAGGATGTGGTAGACATCTTGAGGGATTTCTTCTCTAACAAGCTGATGCCTAGGTGATAATGCATGTGAAGTTGCAGGAGCTGTAGTACTGGCATAAAATGAGTCATTTGCTGCCGTTTGTTCTAAGATTATATATTAAAAATTCTCCTTGCTTTGAAAGTACCTGCATAAAGTTTAAATGTAATGTAGATGTAATACAGGTGAAGTGATGTATTACTTCCAGTGGAAAGAAAAGACCACACCATTTTTTAGGAGTGGGATTTAATGCGAACAAAGGAGAGATCTGTGCAGTGTCTATCCTGGGGAGGCCCTGCACACCTGAAGCATAGCAGTGTGCGCTAGGTAAGGACTTAACAAGGAGGTTTTAAAGGAGGAAATAAAAAGGCATAGTGGACCAGCCCGGTTTTTCTAACCCTCTTACTACTCTTTTGAAATTATCTTCTCTCAGTGTTATTCTGGGGAGTGCAGAGATATCAAAAAAATTATCTTTATGTAACTAGAATAATTTGGAAAAGGAAATGGAAACAGCCTTTTCCTTCCCACCTCAAATTTGCATTACCTTCCTGTAAATTGTGCTAGTCCATTCTTTGTTTATATTCTTTTTCTAGGTCATCTGCTAAACAAAATATGGTAGCCTCTGTTTAACCCCTTTCCTCTTTACAGGAGGAAAGTTGAACAGGGATTGTACAGTGCTCCGAATTCATCTATTTATCACTGACAACAGGGGCTCTCCAGTGCTGCCGAAGTACAGCTCTGATTGTCGGCAGCAATTCATCAGACAGGGATAAGGTGGAACCATTCTGGGAAGGGCTTTACTGCTCTGCAACTGAGGTGAGAGAAACGGGGATCTAATTCTCCATTTCCTCTGGGATAAATAGTGCTGAATCAGAAGACTTTTGCAAGTTCTTACTCAATTTGTAATGTCACTGCAGTACCTTGAATGTGCAAACTGCAATATAAATGGCAAGTATTATTTATGTCCCTATAAAACTAAAAATCTTTTAAAAGGGTGGAAGAGGCAGGAGGAAAGGGAATAAAAGGAAAAGAAGGTGGGAAGCTAGAGGAGACAGGCTATTTTCCAGCTAGAGAAATAAAGGTATGAGGGGAATAAAAGGAGAAAGTGCTGAATTGATTATAATCAGGAACATGGAAAGAAAGCCAAATGAGAAAAAACCCATTGCTGCTGATTTTGCTCCCTGAATAGCCAACAATTATAATGAATATTAAACTGCTATTATTGAAATAAAATACTTTAATTACCGTATTTATTCTTGGATATTAAGCATTTTAAGTGTCATTAGAAAAGCAACTATTTTCAATGCTCCAGTTTTAGGCCAGCAAAACTCCTCTGATACAATCTAGTGGTTTTGTACCACAACTTCACAGCAGTAAGTCTACGGGATTTCCATGGGCCATCTTATAAATTCAGGCTGCTCATTTTATCTCAGATGCATTTGAATACTAAAGTGGCTCTTCAGCTGTGTAAGCTATGATATCCCTCTGTACTTGAATAATTCTCTCCTAATAGCACCAGGAACATAATATGGTTGAGAGCTTGTTTCCAAAAATAATTTATAAATTTTATTTAGTTTCAGCTTTTTGACTATGGAAAAATATGCAAAGATACTCTTCAAATGGTAGCAGTTCTGTCAGAGCACAGAGAAAAAGAGGAAAGGGTAGTTAGCCTGGCAGCAGGACTTGATCTTCCTCATACTGGCGTAAAACACGGCAGCTCCATTGCAGATAGAGAAACAACGGCAGTGCGAAAGTTAGCAGAAGCCCGAGTCTCAGCTGCTTTGCATTTTATGTAGTCATTTGGATGAAATCAGACTTCCCCATCCACTTAAACTAAGGACAGTAGTACCCACACTAGGCAGATGCAAACAAGCGCACGAAGTCTGACATTCTTCTAACCTTGTTCCTTCCGCAGGACAAATTTAGCTCTTTCCATTCATCAAAGCCTGCCAGACTAATCAAGCCTGATTCTGGGTTTGCTTACATCACTGAATTGGGAGTATTCCCGCGTGTGTGAGTCAATATATTTACATATGTTAAGAAAGACTAGAATTGGAACCGTCATGTTCAGCTGCTTTTTTTCCCTCTCTCATTCCCCTGCACCACAAATCAAACATTTCACCAAGTGGAGATTTCAGTTAGCTGCTAGTGCTAGTGCTCTCTTCATCTCTGTCTCAGTAATTCCTTAAACTTAAACTAATAAGCTAAATAGTGCTGTGTAGAATAATTAAATACACTGGAACAAACAGTCTAAATTACTAGCTTGTAGTTGTTGCATCTGTTTGAGACAGAGCTTTTCTTAGTTGGTCAATAGTAAAGGCTGCCCCAAACCATTGCCGATGTTAAACTTACTACAAATCTTTAATGACTGAAATTGTAATTGGTAATAATCTGAGCTGGTTTTGCTCTCCCACACTATCTCTAGCTATCATTAATTTTATTTGGTGAAGCACTTTTTACTGATTATTTTATACCAGTAGTATGCAAATGACAGCAAAGGACTCTACATAAATAGGAAACTTTCTTACGCTGTTTGTTTAGGAATAGATTATTCCCTTGTGGTGGAACGCAGTGGCAGGGGAAAGGCCAACACTCAGGAAACTGCGAGGATATAGGCAACCTTGGCTGTACCTGACCTAGCCTTTAGGACTGGAACCAGAGGAGATCTCAGCAGCGAGCCAGGTCAAGCTGAAAACAGAATGAGGGTGCTGACATAGAGGCAGCTCTTACTAACTGAGGCTGCCTTTCACATGAGCGCACACTGCTCTCCAACTAGAGCTGGTGAGCTGTCAGCAATCCGCAACATTAGGACTTAAAGGTTGTGTCATCGCTAGATTAGGCTGTCTCCACTGCGTTGCTTTATATCTGTCCAGCTCAAATACTGCTGGCATCCAGTGATCTGTTTCCACCCGAATGGATATAGGAAGAGGGAGTAGAGAAGGAGGGCCCTCAAAGTTGGTTTCCTCCAGATTTTATTAAAACGTATGGATAAGTAAAGTGGGAAGTCTTCTCAATCCTCCGTAACCATCACGGAAGAGATACTTGTAAATATTGCAAACTGTGAAAAAAGCTTCAATAATGTTGCCACCTTATCCAGCACAAGAGAATCCAACCATAAGCTACAAAATGATTAGGAAACTGAGACCCTCTATTAGTTTTGATTCTTATGTGGTTTATCATATGCAATATACAATGCGTGCAATATATAGATGTGTGTGTATGCACAAACACATCTGTGTTTTAAGTATGTATATACGTATTGTTATGTGTTAGGAAGGTGATGGATTGTGGTCCTTCATTTCAGAAGTTTATTCCATGGTCCTGAGTTAAGGATTGAGTCCCAAGTTTGAGCTTTGTCCTTCACAAATGCATGTTATCATTAGCATACAAAGTTCCAAGACAAAGCAAACAAAACCATCTTCATCCCAATCACTTTATTTCTGATGTACGAATGTTTGTTTCTGATGTACAGATGTGAAAATGACAGTATTGCATAGCCAACATTCAATATTTCATTTGTTAGAAGCTTGAAGAGAGAGAAAAAATATTTAACAGTCTTTCGTGAGTGTTCATTTCTGGGGGTGAACAATGTCCTCATGCCTGGAGGTGATCCTTCAAAATGATGGCAGGAGATGAAGAAATTGGTGGTGCTGTGGCCGCTGTTGCCTGTTGTACTAGCTTTGTGTATAAATTAGAAAACATCAGGCTCCAGGCTGTCAGGGTGGTACGTTTCACAGGCACTAAATTCAAACAACAGAATAAAACCTGGAAGAAAAAAACACTTGGTTTTTTTTTCATTCGTTGGAACAAAAAAAGAACACAAGCTGAGAGTTTGTAGCTGGTTGACCCTGGCTGGATGCCAGGTGCCCACCAAAGCCACTCCATCCGTCCCCTCCTCAGCTGGACAGTGGAGAGAAAATACAACGAAAGGCTCGTGGATCGAGATAAGGGCAGGGAGAGATCACTTACCAGTTACTGTCACGGCCAAAACAGACTCTATTTGGGGGAAGTAGTTTAATTTATTACCAATCAAATCAGAGTAGGGTAATGAGAAATAAAACCAAATCTTAAAAACATCTTCCCTCTACCCCTCCCTTCTTCCTGGGCTTAACTTTACTCCTGATTTTCTCTACCTCCTCCCCCACAGTGACACAGGGGGAGGGAAAATGGGGGTTGCGGTCAGTTCATCACACGTTGTCTCTGCCGCTCCTTCCTCCTCAGGGGCAGGACAGATCACACTCTTCCCCAGCTCC
>JAVKLA010000053.1:20153824-20173478 GCA_034782735.1 Sagittarius serpentarius
AAAAGTCGTGTAGATGTAGCGCTTAGGGACATGGTTTAGTGGGGGACTTGTCAGTGCTAGGTTAAATGACTGGACTATATGATCTTACAGGCCTTTTCCAATCTAAGCAATTCTATGATTCTACAGTTCAGTGGGCTTTTGACCACAGTCCCATAATCATCAGCTCTCCAGGCCGCCCCGCACCTGAGAGGTGGCAGAATGTAACTTCAGGAGGGCCCAGCTGTCACCAAGGGGCAGTGTGGAAAGCCACTGTCCTTTCAGTGTGCAGAGAAGGATGCCAGCATGAGCAAAATATTTTTGCTCCGTGATTCTTTTCCCATCCTTTACTTTCCATGGAATGTGCACCCTTTTTTAAAAGACCAGTTGAGCTTTCTCCTGGGGGGGCAGTCGCCCCCTTTCTGCCCAGTCAGCTCAGGTGTGATTCTTTAAGAGCCTCATTGCTTCTCCTCAGAGTCCGAGGAACACATAAAACCTGTGCCGTGTGTTACAAAAATGCAGCCCCTCCAGGTCATCAGGCTGCCTGATGGAAGAGCAGGTCTGCAGTGTCATTTTAGATCCTAACAACTTCTACAAAATTATTTTGGCTGCAATAGGATCTTTGCTAACTTTAAAAATCAAACTTTAGCTGCTGCATCTGCTGGAGCCCCAGAAGATTTATTTGGAAATGCATTGTCCTTTTAGCAGTACTTCTGATGAAGCTGCTGCTTTTATCCATGCTAAAGAAATTACCTTTCTCTTTCCTGTTACTATTTTAATTTGTTTCTCAGGCTTGACTTTTCATTATGACAGTCAGTCCTTGGTTCTTCCTGTGACTGCTACCGTATCAATAACAAGCTGCTAGACATGAACTCGAGTTTGATAAGATTTGATGCTACATTTACTAACAAGCGGACTCTGTCCTGTTTCTTTTGTTTTTTTTTTCTCCTAGGGGGATCCTGGGAACTTTGTTGGCTCTGGTTATTATTGGATGGTGCAGTTTGTCAGCCTCCAAAATTTTTACCTCTGCATTGGCTATGGAAGGACAGCAGCTTCTTATTGCGTACCCGTGTGCTTTACTTTATGGACTTTTTGCACTTCTAACGGTTTTCTGAGATGTATTTTCTGGTAGCCTTATTACAGTCTGTTTATGGTTGTTGGAGGGGCAAGGGGTTATTTACTTATTTTTAGATTGCTTAGAGTTGCATTAAGTTCCATTAACAAAATTAGATTATATGACTTACCTTTTATTTGCCTAATGGCTGATAATGAAATAAAAAACCAAGCCAACAGGTAGATGACTGCAATAATGGTGTTTTGAAAGTCTTACAGCTTACATAAAAACATTTGTATTGAGGAGGTAGTAAAAGTGAAAAAATATGAAATAAATGATAATTTAAAAAAAAATCTGTTCTGAGTGTTTAATATATAATACATATACTAGAGAGTAACTGGAAAGCAATAATATAAATATTTAGTAGACCTAGTAAATCAAGTGAAAATACAAATTCATTTGTTTCAAAAAAACTAGCTTGCCACCTTATATGTTTACTAATTAATATCCAGAATTTATGTGTGTGGGTTTGGGGCTTTTTAACAGAAGAGCGAGTGGCCCTGCTTTATGATGTTGAAGAATTGTCCAAGAACAGGTTACTACAATGGAAGGAGGGAACTAGGAATGTCATCCTGGTTTTGATTTTTTTTAAGAGGTGCTGCTGTCCAAAACACTATTGTACTGTTTGTAATGTACAGTAATGTTATATTTTAAAGTTGCCACTAAACCACTGCCTGCTGTCACTGCAGAAAAGCACCACACAAAGCAAAGGCAACTCCTAAAAATGTCTCCTGAAAGACAGAACTGTGTTTGAGCAAACAAAATACAAATCTCCACAATTTTATCTGCCCCCCAAAAATCTGTTTGCTGCTTTTACTTTTACAGGAACCTAACATTTTTATAATAGCAAAGAAGCACAGAATGCACAAGATGATGTTTCAAAATAGAATACTAGATGTATCAAGCCATCAAGAGGAAATGGAGATGTGTACGCAGACGTAACAAAAGCAAAATCCAGTACGCAGTGGTAGAGAAAATGAAGGTAGCTATAGAAAGGGCTAGGGAAAAAAAACAGATGAAATAAAGGGAAATGTGAAGGAAATGAATGGCAGCAGATTATTTCATCAGTGTTTTGGGGGGTCTTCCTTCTTGATGTATATTGTTATGATCTTGATTATCCTCCAATTTCTTCATTATTTTGAACTCTTCGGTGAAATGCCTACAAAATATTTCTGTCTCTAGAAGGAGGACCGATGATTCTGTGAAAGAGGGTCCTGACAGTGCAAGCACTTATGCAGAAGCTTAGTATGGCAAAAACTGCTCAAGAATACGTAAAATGAATTGTGTTCCTAATCCTTTTCAGGTCAGAGGTAAATTAGATGATCAGTTTGTCCTCAAGCTAGTGATTCTGTTTTGGAATTGAAAGAGCCTTTGGTAAAAATATTTCCCATTGCTGGCATATTTGTTTTTTTAAGAACTCATGTGCAAACCATTCTGGAATTCATTTTGCTGGACTCCGGTGGAACTGCTTCAGACTAGGGGTCATGAGAAGTAAACAAAAGAGAATGTGTACTTGGCCAATTCCTTAAAAAAAATCACAACTCATTTATGGAAAAACACTTGCTGCGTTTATCCGTTTCTTTGTTGTAAGGCTAGGAACACAGGCACAGAGGGGCAAAGTTGGAGGCGTGACCCTGGAGCAAATGGTGGCTATAACTGGGCAGGATCTAGTTGCACATAAGTGGGAAGTGTGTGAATTTGGAAGATCGGCATTTGTGAGCGAGACAGATTTGGCCCTGCTGTATCAGGGCGTAAATTTGCCACTCATGAGGCACAGATAAACATGTCAAGTGACTCCAGGGTATGGTTATAAAATCAGGCAGTTTGATTTACCATGCAGTAAGGGCATTCTCATGTCTGAATGGGGAAAGATTCGTACAGTTGCACTTCTTCCGAAGTTCAGAAAAGATGGTTTAGAAACATTTAGGTCCATTTTTGTCCTACGCTTCCTATTATCATTCATACTGACTAAACAAGTATAAAATGGCTCTATTCCACAGCGCTTTCTATTCATTGTCATCCTGATCTGCATGATATGAATGGCAGGGGAACCAGTGAATCAAGCCATCAATTTGTCTTTTGATGTCATAGACAAGTCAAATTACTTACAGGGAAAATGAACACCTTGAAAATTTGCCACAACATTTACAAAGCAAATGCTAGTCTAATTATAGTTTTATGTTTATTCTCTCAGAATTTATAACTTTTTTCTCTTCTTCACTGAGATACATCTTCGTCCTTTTGAATGCTAACTTCTTAATTCCGGTAACTTCCCTTGCTTTCCTGTTTAGCCATACTGATTTCCTCTTACCTGTTCCCGAGGGATTTCCAGCAAGCGGTATGCGCTGGTGCTGTGCTCCCAGTATGGTGTCCTTCAGGGGTCTCTGTGCCACGTGAGAGGGTTTAACCCTCTTAGCCATCCTTCTTCTGCTTCTTTGAAACAAGATTCCTCATTTTTACCTAGTTGTCCTTTCCGGAGGTCAGCACGGCCATGGTGATGTTTTTGGCCCTGTTATTCCCGTGTGCTTCCTGATTCTAAAAATATTATGGTCACTATTACAAACTGTTACTTCCTCAAAAATAAATGTTATTTTGATCTAAGATCAGTTCAAAACGTATATATGGTAACAAACTCTTGTGCTGACTCGCCAGACAGGCCTTCCCAACACCACCTAGCTTTCCTGTATTTTCTCTTGCCTGGGCCATCGTATTTCACTCCCTCACATCATTCCACGGAAGTTTAAATAGAAGCCTGGCAAGCTGCTACTTTCAACTTGCCAAAGAGAGGTTTATAAAATAGTAATGGGTCACAGACTGATTTTTAATTCATGCTTCCCACCCTGAAGAGTTAAAAAAATCACAAGACTTAAACAGAAGCTTCAAAGCAAAAGGGGGAAAAAAAATCATGTTTTTGGAGGGCGAAGTTTTCTCATCTGTCTTTGGTTTCTTGTTTTTCATAACACACACGCACAAGTTCAATTCTGAATGCGCATTCACACACAAAAATGGGCACTTAGTTCCTTTCTGTTATTTCAAATGGTGATACCAGTGTTGGACACAGGCAGTATAGGAGAGGTATAGGAGACAAAGTGCTTGCCTGCCTTCCACTGCACTTCATGTGTGCCAGATGTACTCAAGGTCAGCCTCAGAAATGATCTTGCAGCATTCTGCTGTAGTCTAAACATTTTGCTGTTCTATCGCAACAAAATGCAGGAGCATATGAAAGTGAACATATTTTGAGTGAGAGGAGACTACAGTGTGGGTCAGACAGCAGCTGCTGACAAAACGTCAGGTTGCGTCCAGAGACATGCTCTCCTTGGCAAGCCAAGGGCCACATTTGTACTACCAAGGCTCCACTATTTATCAAAAATCATCTTGTCACACATCGTCTCTGAAAGGTTATAATACAGGCCTTGAATAGTTTAACTGTCGGTAAACTGAACTGAGGTTTGAAAGCGGCTGACATGGAATTGGGCACATGCTGTGCTTCCTGGGGAAATATCTGCGTTAGCAAAGGGTAATATGTTTCCATTTTTAAGCATGGAAGCCACAGAAGGCTTATATACAAAAGGAATGAAACTGATTTCATGACTGCATTGTTTATGTCATTTGAGAACGAGATGTGACAGCTCTGTGTCTTGTCTTAGACCTCTCTTGCCACCACGTTTATTTTAGCTCCTTGCTAAACAGCCATCTTCATCTGTTGGCATTTTCTGTCCACTGAATGGTCTTAAGTGAATTTTGCAGTAATGTTGAATTACTGACCTTTATTCATATCAATAATGGGTATAAGAGAAGCAAGAATTCAATAAATTGTATCTGTTTTAAATTTCCTTTTCCTCCCCAGCTGTCAGGAGCATATTTAGTGGTCAGGCCATTGTGGGCTTGTTCATGCCTGGTAGCCAAAAATATGCATGTATATTATATACATATACATATGTAAAAATCAAAATATTCATATATATGATAGGTTGCAAGACACTGGAGCTGCAACAAGTTCTGAGCACTACATTGCTACTTTTTGAGGGCATAACATTAGCAATCTGGTGACCCAGCCTAGGAGATGAGGTATACCCTTTCAAAGAAATCAGCAATTGCAGCATCTGATAAACCTTATGGAGAATCACTGCACATAATGGCAAAGCTCACAGTGACATGATGCATTTGGTGGTTAATGTATTTTCTGACAGATAACAAAAGGCTACTGGATCAGCAGGTAATGGGTTACTGCAGCATAATGGCTACAAAAATAAACTGGATCATTAATGTCAACTTGCCCAGATCACTGTAATATGAAATCCATCTCTACCTGTGTTGGCATTGCTGATGGATAGGTTCCTTTTCAAAATCCCTCTGTAAAAATTTGCCCTTCACTGGTTCCATGTTCATTTAGCCTCTTGCATGTTTATTCTAAATAAACTGCAACGGTGCTGTTAGAAATACTGATTTTGGGGCTGTGGGCCATGACTTGGCTGCTTAAACAATCTCACCGGCTCGGTGTTCCTGATGGTGCATTCTTAAGAGAGGTCAAAGCATGCACAAGGGCTGTGTTTTAGTTGCATTTGCCAAGTGATTTTGAAAGAATAACATCTGCGACAATGACAATATGTTTACTGTGATTACTAAGGACATTTATTAGAGTTATGGTCTTATCATTAGCTTAAAAATGCCCAGTGACCTTGGTGCTGCATCACTGAACTAGATGAACGATGCAATTCACAGTGATCTGCATACAGTTGCATAATAAAGACCTTGGCCAACACATACCCTCTGCTATGGTAGCATTTTAGTTACAACTGCAAAAAAAGAATCATTGCCCTTCTTTTGCTATGATATTAAGCGCAGTGGTAATGAGTGAAAAGAGGTCACAGAAACACCACTTATAATCGTAAACATAACAGACCCCATGGGAAGCCACCGCTTTGCAGAGAACAAGGGGTAGATTTTCAAAGGCACCAAGGTCAAAAGCCCCTGAGATCTGAGCTCGAGAGCATACTTTGGTGATTTTTCCTGACAGCCTCTCCACAAGCACTCCTGAGCAATCAAAGTGCAGTGAGCCACCAGGCTACCACAGGCAGTCTCCCGGGAGACTGATGACCCACGTTTAATTCTGGGTAGAGACAGCTGTAGCAATCAAGCATAAGGAGCTATCCCAATGTGTGCTAGCAAAACGTGATCCCTGACTATAACATTATTCCTTTGTCTTTTTCCAGTTTATTTAACCCTCATCCCTGGACATTGAGTGGCTGTGGCACGTCTAGCTTAAGCACTCGCCGCTTATCTCAGCTCCAAATATATGATACGGAGTTTGACTGGGCTCTGGCTTTGCTCTTCAGCTTAGCAGACTGTTGGTTCCTCTCGGTTCTGAACCTTAGCCCATCTCCTGACTATGCTGCTTAGCCAAAATTTCTTCTTGTTCCTGATTTTTGGTTTACTGGTTTCTGGTTCCAAGTTCATAGTTTTAGTCATGACCTTACCATTTAACAGTCTGCATCCTCGTTGTATTTCTTTTACGCTCCACCTGCCTTCTAGAAAATAAAGCACACAGAGGAAGAAGGAGTGCTAGTGAACAATGTGAAAATGTTTCTAAAATAAAATCCTGTCAGCTCTTGGCCATCGTCAGTCCTTTTGGTCTACAGCTGACTGTGAAATTAAGTGTGCAGTTAGGATTATACATCATCTAAACAGTAGTGTTGAGAGAGAAACCTCTAATATGTTTTATGAGTAAAAGGAGTATTTTTAATGCAAATACCTTGTTGACACCCCAAATATGATCAGGGCCTTAGGGATGAAACAACTGCATATCTCGATCAAAAGGCTCCGGAAAAGAATACTCTAACATTTAAAGAGGCATAAAGTGATGCACTAGATTTTATCTCTCCATTGTAGAACAATATGATAGTTATGCATTACTGTTCAATCGCTCTTTGGAATTGCTAACAGAATGGAGGAAGTACACTGTTGATGCACTGCAGAATGTGAAATAGTTTAGGCAGTTATTCCTTGTGAAAAGTAGTAATGGCACTTGGCTCTTTAGAAGAAGTAGGCGTGATAATGTGATCCACTTTAAAGTGCACTTGTGCATTTTGCTTGGTGAGTCAATTTGCTGGAGGAAGATGATACTAAATGACACTAATAACCACAAAAAGGATGAGTGCAGCATAAATTTGCTTATATTTCAGACATTGTGCACATGGTGCATAGAGATCTGCAGAGTGTTGCAGGGTAGCAGCACTGCGATATATCTCACCTGCATAATGAGTACTGCTGAATAACTGTTGGCACTGTGTAGGAAACCCTTTGACTGAGATATGAGCATACCTAATGCTTCCTGCCTTGTAAAAAGGACCACTTCTCAAAAGAGAAATTCACTCTGGAGACATGAATTTCTGAGGCCAGGCATTGAGGTGTTTAATGGAGCACTTTGCAGTTTGCCTCACTGCCATCGCTGCCTGTATACTGATATTCTCTCTTTCCAGGGCGCCAGTCTGATTGTCGATTGGGTCCTGCTGCAAAGGAGGAGGCTCACATCAGTTGCTAAGTTCAGTCGCCAAGAATACCCTGAAGTGCAGCAAGGATCTCCGCATAAGCGTCCACCAGAGCCACAACCTGTGTTCGGTGAATAAAGAGACATTTTTGCTAAGATAGATCACACCTGTGCTGCTCATGTCTCTCTCCCTGCTGCTCTTGGCCAGAAGATACGTGTATGTACAGAAGTTCAGCTCCTGGGCTGTGGCTATGGCTTACCAAAGAGCTATGGTCCCCACATCATCACAGCCCTTACAGGTCCTTCGTCTGGTTCCACCAGCTGAGATATTACGTGTGTTACATGATCAAGCAGAATGAAAGACATTTTCCTATTTCAGACTAACTAAAACTGAACTTTCTAACTGTTATACCAGCTGGATAGTTATGGATTCATAAAAAGTCAGTGCAGGAAAGAACGCTGATAGGCCATTTAGTCCATCCTCTGCCTCAAAGAAGGGGTGACGTAATTTCTGATGCCATGATATTATAGGGTGACTTTCCTTTAAAACCTTAATCTTTCTCCCAGTAGATCTTTCAAATGACTGTTCTGAAGATCTGCACCTTTCTTTTAAAGGTAGGTGGCATATACCAGACAGTGTATGGGTTTTGTGTGTGTGGATACATATGTGTATGTACCAGCAGGGATGTTAAAGGTACACTAACAATAGATTTGGTTATCTGGTTTTGAGTCATTAAGTTACAACAGAGATGCGAATCAAACTGCTAGAGGACACCTAGAGGCTGTATTTTCGGATACTCAAAGGCCATGCCAGGGAAAGAGTCACTCTATACATGCCCGGTTTCTCATGTTTTTTACTTAAAAATATACTTCTGGCCACTGCCAGAAAAGGGATACTGAGCTAGATGGGGCTTTGGTCTGACCAAAGACCATAATTCTTATGTTCATAATTATTATCCTCACCCTGGTTGTCATGATTATTATGTAGTGCCTAATGGCTAATCAAGAATGATACCCAGGCAAGGTACAAGCAGAGAATAGTGCCTCTCTCCCGGAAGAGCTTATGCCAGTAAAATGTGACTGCTGAAACAGTATACAATTGATGGCAACACTGCCTTAAAACATTGCAAAGCTTTCCCTCTGTATAGCCTGAGTGGTGCACCACAGAAGGCATTTTGCTATGTAATCACTGCAGTATGGTGCTAATGAGCTTGTTAGGCTTTGTGTGCTTTACTGCACAGTTTGCATACTTTGTGTACTTGGGATACTTCAGTGTTTTCTAGCTGTGCCAGTGGTGTTTTCATTCTGATTGCTATACAAAACAATGGCTGCACATTTAAGGAAGGTCGTAATGAAAATACAATGCATGGCAACAATAATAATACCCTGCGTGCCTACAAATACCAATGCACGCAATGTCATGCATTGAGATGTGAATGAACTGGACAATGTGAAGCTACAGGCATCAATTCATACATAAATTCTGCATACATATGTTTACCAACATTTTTTAAACAGCTCAAGGTGTTAAGGGAACAAGTTTTTTTCTCTGAGAAAAAAGGAACTGTGGTTAACACACTGGATTGAGACTTGGTCCACATGAGTTCAACTCAGGCACTTTCCTGGGTTTCCTATGAGACCCTGGGAAGTGATTTGGGCTTTGAATCCCAAAGGTGCTTAGTGATGTATCCCACTGATTTCCTTGAGAGCCAGGCATCTCTCAGCATCTGGCCCTGTGACTTCTCAGCAAATATACTTTCACATTTCACAAACATGCTGTGGGGAGAGCTTAGCTCCCGAAAAATTAGCAGGCACTCAGATGATGGACCCTAAAGTCAACTCTCACAAAATAGTCAAGTGAAGTGTCCTTTCCCAAACTAGCAAGTTTTCTTTTCACTGGGACACAAGCCCCTTGTATGCATGTCCCCCAAACTTTAAACCCAGTGGACTTCATATCAGATGGGATGGCCCAAATCATGAATGACCTATTTCCTTTCTAACCTGTTGGAGCCAGATGGGCAGCCTTCAGCCAGCAAGATGCTCTCCTGCCTGCCATGTTCTCCTCCTCCTCTGCCTTTTCCCTGTCAACTGTGCAACACCTCACTTCTTCCCGGTGGCCACATCTCTCTAGCCTGGAGAAGGGAAAAAAACCCAGACTTCAGAGGCAGAGTCTCTCTCTCTCTACTCTTGATGATCCTCATTAAAACCTCCAGGGAGCAACCTGAAGAGTGGAAAACACAGATGTCCCAAGGCCAAGATGGGTATGAACAAATGTGACAACTCACATTCCTTGCTTGGGAGTCTTGATTTTGAAATATGGGGGATGTAAACTACAGCAGGACTGGGAAAGGATTACACAGTTTATTGACACGAGGGATGCATCCTATATGAGGCAGCTGAGGGCACTAGAGGTATTTGTGCCAGATCTAAACCCAGCACTCACACCTGTGTACGTTGGCCAGGGTACTGGCAGGCAGGATGAATTGCAGGAAGACTTGGCTCCTCTGTCCCACAACAACTCTTAGGAAATGGACTCTACCAAAAATCAGTACTGCTGAAATCCAGGCTCCAAGTTTGGGCTATTGAGTGACTCTTACCCAGACATTCAGCATCCCCAACGTGTGATGGGTCCTAGTTTCTTGTGGGAAATTCAGTATGTCCTGCAGGTCTTCTGACTTTTCGGTCCACAATCACTGTCCGCAGCCACGGGTTCCAGCGATGCAGCGTCAGCCTGGCTGGCAGAACTGGATCCAGCACACTGCTCCCTCCTAGATGGAGCTTGGTAAATTGTTCAAGTGACCTCAACAAAGTATTAGTTCAGTAGTTGTGAGCTAACTCAGTCAAGGGCTTTATATTATAAGTAGTCTGTAACGTTTTAAATAATCAAACATCTGTAACTCAATGAGTTCCAGAAATATTTTTGCAGTAAAACCTACTAATATTTTATTTTGCATTCCAGTGTGACAAGATGATGTGCATGGTCAGCAATAACTTTACAATGGTTAATCCATCATATGCTGTTGATATTCTGTTTATTACTGACTTTTTATAGTAACTTCTTTGTCCTTGATAGGGCATACTCCATTTTATCACAAGTGATTTTTTTTGATAGATCTGGTGGAAAGTTTTCAACTGAGATCATATTTTTCTGACAAATCTGCCTATTTGTTCAAAGCAGAGATACAAATCCCCATTACATCTGAACAAACAGCAACACAACCTGAGTGCTGGAAATTTGAGGGAGGATTAGGGTTTCAACAGTCATAAAAACTTTTGAAGAACTGGAAAATCTTTCCCTGTTTTACCTCAGTATGTCCTAGAATGTGCTTAACTGGACCACATTTACCAAAAAAAAAAAAAAAAAATCACTGGTGGACAGCAATTTTGGTGCAGGCATAGGCACAAGTAGATAAAATGACCGGAAAGAATCAAATGACAAGGCTGGGCTATTTTCAGTTTCAGGAATACAAAGCTGACTTGAGCTGCTGTGTCTCAGGTTTCAGTTAACTGGGATCACTGAAAAAGCATTGCGTAGCTTTGTATTACTCAAGGAAATTGTGCTATTCTCTATACTTTTGAACACAAACACAAATAACTGGGTCAATGCTTTAATCACAAGAGTGCTTGTATTATTTTGCTTAACCCTTTTCTCATGCAGTGGGCATTTTATAAAGTTGCATTCCATTGTTAAGGAATTTGAACTGAAATCAAATAGCAAGGAAAAGGAAAGATAAGATTTTCTGTCAGTCCAAAATGTTTCTTTCATAGCAATTAATCTGATCCTAGACCAATATTTCTATAACATCAGAGCAATTAGATTGAATAACCTATTTACATTATTTTCTTTTAAAGTTAGCTGTTCTTTAGATCAATTTCTAATAAACAGCAAGCAGAGAAAATAATTTTCTACTTCATTTGGATCCTGGTCCATCCCCCATCAAAGTCAATAGAAATCCTTTCACCACATTCACTGGTGTTAGGGTAGAGCTTTTACTGTTCGCTATGAAAACTGAGAACATATAAATTCCTGGTAGTGATGGTGGATACCGTTTCAACTATTTATAAACTGTACACCAAACACAGTATAATAGGTATCAGCACATATTCCAATATTATTAAAATTTTCGCACAAGGAGTCAGAACTTTGGAAAACTGCACAAGGGAGGAAGGGAGGTTTGTCTCTCTTTCTGTCTCTCACTCACTTATCCATCTGGTTGGTGGATAGGCTGGGACAAGTCCTTAGGATTTTTATACTGGTAATGGCTCATGATACTCTTGTAACCCTGCCATACTGTGTCATTTTGTTCAGGCACCGTTAGGCATGCACAAAGAGATGCTGTGATCGAGATATATCTGGCTTCAATGTATAAAGCAATTGTTCATTGTCTAACGGATGTAAGAGATGTCTAGGGGACATTAGTTTGCTGCTAGGCTATGCAAAGAAGACACCCGAAGAATCTTTGCCGGCCAGTCTTTCTCAGTCTCCAGTTGCTATCCTCCAACTCGCTGTGTTTCCCTTTAGGATTTTACACCTTTCTATGTTTTTCCTTATGACTCTACTACAGGCTTCCTCACAGCTCCTTCTCACAACATTAAATTTCCTCAACCATCTGAGCCAAAGTTTTGCATCTTGGCTGGTCAGAGCTCATCATTGGGCCATTCAGATGAACTAATGGGGTGGGGGGTACGCTACAGCTGAAAACACTAGATGCTGCTGGATGCAAAGGAAATTTAATCATTTTTTGGCATTCCCTCTCTTCTTCTGCAGTCCTTCATCTCCCCACTCTGCCACTACACTGCTCTCGTCCACTGAGCCTCTTTCCCCTACCTCAACCTCCCCCAGAAAGAAGTTCTTGGCAGGGTCCTGCGTTATGCTGGGGAGTGATGTGCCAGCAGCAGACCAAGAAGCAAGGAAGCATGCTGGCCACCTCCCATCTCTTCTCCTCCCACCTCTGGCAGGTGGCACTGGGAGGCCATTTAGGCAGCACCATTCCAGCTCTGATCAAATGGATGAGGTGGACAAGAGTGGAAACAGAGCCAGAAGTTCAGGGAGTCTGGGCAGTACCAAGCATAGCTAGGCTGGGCCCCCAGGTACCAGATCATTTGGTATTGTTCAGTATGCATTTACATTTTATTGTTCAATACACATTGGCAACAGAAACGGTACTATGGTAGCAATGTCTGACTCACTGTATGTTCTTACAGCTGCATCCTTATTATATGTAAATCACTCTATTCTGGTAACTCTAGTGAAGCCATACCATCTACGCTGTCTGTCAATCCAGCTTGTCATTTTAAAGCAATAGGGAGCACTGATCATGTAGGCTGACCTCCAAGCTGATGCAGAGTGTACAATTCCAACCACAGGTTCCTGCAGTAAGGGGAATTACTCTTCCCTCCAAGTCCAAGAATGATACTAAACACCATTCTAGTGCTCAGGATGGGGAAACTAGTGCAATAAAGATGGGATTTTACTCTGAGTTACACTGCAGTAAACTTCGAGTAGGGTCATTAGCAAATATCAGTGGGTGGATCATAGGAATATCAAGACCTGAGATGTCTGGCCAACATCACATTGCTGGGCAACAGCAGGGTTTAGGTTTAAGGACAGAAAGAAAGACAGTTTTCAACTTTCTGTGGAGTGTAAAATAGCTGTGACATGCCTGAAAGAGAATAGTTTGTGTTAGCAAAATTGCTTTCACATTTTTAATGAAAAAACTTGAAAGCAGATTCCTTCTGGTTCAGACAAACATTAATCAGTAGAAGCAGGTACTTGTAAATAAATTAACTGATGCCATAGCCTCCTCTACACATTTTTCTCTTCACAAGCAGAGAAATCACAATATACCTCAGGGAAAATGGTCTTATTTGGTGTTAGAATCTAAAGAGGTCCTTGGAAAGAAATAAATACAAATCAGAAGTAAAATAAAATGCTTGTCTCTAATGAAAAGAGGGAGACCGATTGGTTTGTGATTCTTAGCATCTACAAAATTGAGGTCACTATTGTGAAGGGGATCAGTCAGTTTCTAATCTATTTCTTTAGTGCAGCACTACCAGTTCTTCAGAAAATTATAGGGAAAAGTCCAACAGAGCTTGAGGCTTGGGCAGAATTCATTATTCAGTACCCACCTTTCTCTTCATGAGATGCATGTTTAGTGCAGCAGCTATACTTTTATCCACTGAGGAACTCTACTTGGATCGAAAAACTTTTCCTTGCTAAAGCTCTGAAAGGTCTCTTGGAGGTGTCTAGTCTATAGCAAGTCCATACATATCCTTAAGGGAATTGTGAAGTATGCCCTTATTTACTTTTAAAGCTATTTGTGTAAACTGTCAATGCAATGCAAAGATTTACAAGCATAGCAGGTAAACTCTGCTTACTGAACCCATAAATCATGCCTGTAAAATCACTTCCCCAGGAAACATTTAATGTACAAACTACACACATTTAGTCCAAGGAAAAATTAATTACTTAACCTGATGATTTTTGCTGTCTTGGTGAATGCCAGCCTTGATTTCTTCCCGTAGGTTTTATTTTCTTCTTCACATGAATCTCAAAAATAATGCACCATATGCACACCTTCTCTGTACAGCACACAGGGCAGCAAACGCACACTGCTGCCGGCAGCGTGGGCTCCGAGACTGGCCATGACGTGCTGGGCTACCCCTGGCTGCATAGTCGCAGGTAGACCCTCAATGCTAACACTATAATATTACATTATACGGTTGGAGGAAGTGGATGTGAGAAAGGAGGGAGACTGAGAACCCATTCTCATTGCAGTATTCTGACTGTCTGCCACAGTAGTTTGCATTAGGTGTGAATGTGGATTAAAGGATTTCATTGCACGCTCCTTTACTGGTGTTGTCTCTCTCCACCCATTAACAGAGGGCATAAAGATGTCAGTTTTAGTTAAGAAAGGAATTATCATCATTGGCTAATAAGTCAGTCATGCTTCTTGAATAATGGGAGGGTAAGAGGCAAAAGAGAATTTTGGGTAGAGAATAAAACATCCTGCATAAATGTCCAAGACTCTTAGGGTTTCCGTCCATATTCCCTTTAGGACCTAAGGCTCCATGTAGGTAATTCACTGTCTCTGCCTTTCCCTCATCACCATGAAGCTTTACTGTACAACCAGGGTCCTTGCTGCTCTTCACGTGTGTCCTTATTTTTTGTAGAAAAAAAATGCATTCTGTTAAACTATTTTAACAGTGGACCTAACAGTCCATTTTTAGAAAAAAAAAGTTTTCCACATGCATTTCCACTGACTTAAGAAGGAGGAATGACAGTCACATCACAGAGTCATAGAAATGTTGTTTGGAAGGGACATCAGAGGAGCACATTGTCCAGCCTCCCCCTCAAAGCGTTACTATCCCCAGCACTGAGTTATGTCAGCCATGGGTTTGCCTAGCCAGGTCTTGAAAACTTCCAATCGTGTCCACGTCACCCATGGGCAACCTGTTCCAGTGCTGCACCACACTCCTGGTGAAGTTTCTCGTGACAGCCAGCCTGAACCTCCCAACCCACTATTTGTGGCTACGGCCTCTTGTTGTGCCATCTGCCACAGCTGAGGAGAGCTTGGCTCTGCGTTTTTGTGTCTGTCCTTCAGAAAGCTGTAGGCTGCTATTGGGTTGCTCCTTAACCTTCTCTTTGTCAGACTATGCTGCCTCCACCTCTCTTCGTGGGACATGTGCTGTAGGCCTGTGAATATATCTTCTGTCTTCTAACGTCAAGATAATTCTCAACATTTAGTTGAGAACATTTTGTTATTGGCAAAACTGCCAATAACTTGACTAAAGTAAACGTGGGAGATGACATATAAGGGTTTAACATCAGGGCCTGTACAGTATTCTGAAATACCCGAAGAGGTCTAATTTAATGAGTCCAGCCTCACCACATTTTAGTGACCACTTAAAATTAGATTGCCTGCTTTTCTTACAGGAAGTGGTCGTACAACACAAAAGATAGTTGGTTGAACAAAAAGCAAGAAAGAAACTATGACAGATATAGAAAATGTTCAGATCAACACAAAAAGCAAGCCTCTGTCCCAGGAGGACATTATGAGAAGACTTCAGTTTTATCAGCTTGTAGGTAGCAACATGGAAGCCACTGGGAACATTATAGAAATTCTACAACTGTTTAATTTAGCAGACAATAAATGAAGTGTTATTTGGTTCCCTTTACAAGTGGAAGGGGGGAAACTTAAACCGGAGCTTGCTACAAAGTATGCTGTTTCTGTAATTTCGCAGCAGGACAATCAGAGACCACTTAAACCCACGAAGTTGTGGAAAATCTCAGTGCTTCTAAAGTACATATCACTCACTGGGGCCTTATTATACTGAAGGTAACGGAAAACGGTAAACAGCATATGCTAAGCTTCTGTATTGTACAACAAATTCAGTGTTGTGTATTGTCTTCTGTTTCAGAGAACGGCTGTAAGAAGTTCAGCTGTAATCAGCAAGGTATAAAATTCCTGCAGATTCCAAAAAATGATGAACCCAACCCAGAAGTTACCCACATGTACTCAAGACAAGGCATCTGGGGTCTTTCACATTACAACTGGAACTTTTAATGCATAAGAAAACCAGACATGTGCTTGAGTTTTGGCAATGAAGCTTGCGCATTCAAAACTTACACACTCCAAATTTCCGTATAACCCTGGTGAGGCTATCTAAGCAACTCTAGCCATAAACAGAAAACTGGTAAACATTAATTCTGATCCAGTAAGCATATATTTTGCACAAAGTATATTGGAAGAGATCAAGAGACTTCCACATGTTATAATTTCTTATTATGCTGTGGGAGACGTGACTCTAGTTCAGGTAAGGAACAGAACTGCCCCTGAGTCTCCCCCTCCCATATAACCATTACAGGATTGAGTAAATATGTGGCATTACTACTTCCATGTTAATACTCTGAGCACTGGTAAGTGACAAGCAGTTTTGGCAGCTAACAACCATCCTGAATACTGAATTCGGCTTAGCATAAGGGACTGATGTTTCTCAGCATTTAGGAATGGCTTATTTAGCTTGCTGGCTTTCATGAGCCTGTTTATTGCGCGCTTAGATGCCTAACTCTGAATATGGATTCTGCTAAAAGTTAAATAGCACAGCTATTAGGATTAGTCCACCCCCTTCATGTATTCCCTCACCAGTTTTAGGGAAAACACCTGAAGTACCCCCACTTACCACAGAAAAAAGCTAGAAACACATATGATCAGAGCAATAATGGATTTGTTTCCCTTCTCCAAGTGGGATCAACAGAAGGCTGCCCAACAGGTACCCCTAAACAGCTCGTTAAATGAAATACTTCTGCTTATTTTCCCTTTTCCTCCTTTTTTTGCTTCTCAAGTTCTTCCCTTTACTACCCTCATCCACTGCCAAATAAACAGTCTGTCCCTATTTACTCTTTTCTATTGTCCCTAATTTTGGTACTTTATACCTCTTCAGGACTCGTGATATGGTTGCACTGGTAATTTCCTTAAGCAATTCCTTTAAGTTAGTGACCCCTTTTGTTACCAATCTTATTTCTCATTTCTACTACTTCTTACGTTGCTATCTTATTAATGTAGCCATGTCAGAATTAGATGTCTACATATACATTACTCCCTTTTTGCTCCCTCTAGGATCTTACAGTGTCTTGTGTTGTTATTTTGTTAGTGTATGCCAGGTCTGGCCACCTGTGCATATACCCTAACAAGTGCTAGGCTTGTCTGTGTTGTGAACCTAGTACATTTTAGATACATTCCTTACTGCAGTGGTAGATTAATCCCTATTACATGAGCAGAGTTGTTATCTCTCACTGTTGGTTAGCACACCAGGAATATTGCCACCTCCATACTAACTTGTAGATGGAAGATGTTGATGCACAAACCATCAGAAATTTTCTGATGAAGACAAGAAGGTTATATCATCCCAAGCTGCTGTGATACACTGGAATGAAGTTGAGGTTACTTTAAGCTGATTTTCCATATCGAGGCAGAGTACTAATTCATATATAGCAGAAGTTCATATTGAAAGGCCCATTGACTTTGCTTCTAAATCTCTTCCAGATTTGCCCAGACTGACAAAAAAGCTCTTAGGTTAGTTTGAGAAGTTAAAAAAAATTAGCCGAGACCTGTATTTGGCCGCAAATAATCAGTTTCCTGTTTCCTTTTTTTTTTTTAATTTTAATAATGAAAGAAAAAGATTAGCAGCTGTCTCTGTCCTCATTGAACTATCTCTGCTTGGAAAATTACTGCTGCTAGCTTTGTCTCCTCATAATTGACTGTATGCTTGCATTCATTCAAGCCTTGGTGCTCTGTCACCCTAAAACATCTTCCCTGAATGCTGGAATGCCCTTCAGAAGTCAGTCCCAATGCCTAGCTCCATGATGAGAACTCCACCTGAATTACATGGATCACTGGTAGAATATATATATATCATACATATACATACATTTTTCTGTAGCAGATGACTAATGTAAATGGCTTGAATTATTCCATATGAATTCAGCTAATTCAGCCCAGATGGTGAATTTTTAAGACTCTTGTCTTCAAGGACAGAGAGCTTCTGAACAGATTGTGCGTGACAATGGAAATCAATTCATGTTCAAAGATTTACTATTATTTGTCAAGAGAAATTATATCAAACATGTCATATCAGATTTTACTGTCCTGCCACAAACAGGTTGACTGAAAGATCTACCCAGACATTTCAGGCAAGGTCTACCAGTGGTGAAGCCCTCCTGGAGATAGCTTGTACTACCTTGTGGTTTGAGTTGTCTCTCTTCTCCTGTAGAAAAGCAGTAGATAATTAGACAAATAATGTCTTAGAAGTGGTTTTATAGAACACAATTTAAGGGTTTTAACATCTGATTAGGAGAGCGAGCAGCAGTGTGTTCAACTAGCTGAACAAGAGCAGGAAACTGAGCATTGTCATTTACTGGTCCACCCTCCTGTATAATTTTGTCATGGAGATGGTACATAAAATATGTGGTTATGGTATTCGAATATATTCTTTTTTGTAACAGAAAAAATTCTATGTTTCCATTCTTTGTACAGTATATCAAGCATGCTAAGATATGTGTTGCTATTGTAAGTAACATTGGTTGATGAATCTGCTGCAAGTATGTTATGTGAAAAATTTATTAGGGTTTATTAGGCTCATGATTGAGCTTCCAAATTGTTCACTCTGACCCCTAATATATGTGACTTCAAAGCGACAACTCGTGTGCTTAAATGTTGACATGCTTTTGCTGAACTGCAGTTTTCCGTGACTACATTATTCATGATGACTGTAAAAATCATAATAACATCATGAATGAATAAGTGAATGAGCAGATGAATGAATGGTACTGTTCCAATAAATTAAAAATCTGCAGTGCCTCTCATCATGTCTACATGCCCATTTCATGTGCTCTGGAAAAACAGCTACTTTTATGGATAAATATTTAAGCACAGACTTAGCCAAAGTGAATAAACCAGTTGGGGGGGAGCGGAAACTGTGAATGCTCTTTAGTTGTATTTGATTGGCTCCAACAGAAAAATCTGGTGATTTTTTTAATAGATGACATGATAGTCTCTTGACTGAAACAAATGTAGAATGAACCTTCCTCTGAAGAAGAGCTTATGACCAAAGATCTTCAATAGTAGAAAAGGAGCCTAAATGCTCTGATGAACTAGCTCTGCTTGTTTTGAGGTGAGTCTAGCAAACTTATATTTATTCCTCAGGATCTGCATCATCTTGAGAAACTGGGGCCATTGAAACCAGCCAACTTGCCTGAAACCTGCTGAACTATCAAAAAACTATAGTAGAAAAACCTTGTATCTTTTAATCTTGAATTTTCAAGCTCTATATTCAGTATTTATTAGTAAAAATATCAGCTAGAAAAATTATAATTAAAATAGTCATTTAAATCAGCAATTGTTACCATTGTCTACATGACTATGGACATTGGAACGGGTTGCCCAGGGCAGTGGTGGAGGCCCCACCCCTGGATGTTTTTAAAAGTCGTGTAGATGTAGTGCTTAGGGATGTGGTTTAGTGGGGGACTTGTCAGTGCTAGGTTAACGATTGGACTAGATGATCTTATAGGTCTTTTC
>JAVKLA010000053.1:20173578-20196575 GCA_034782735.1 Sagittarius serpentarius
GAAGGGAAGGGAAGGGAAGGGAAGGGAAGGGAAGGGAAGGGAAGGGAAGGGAAGGGATTCCACAGAGTGGCTAGAGGGAGAATGGATGTAACATATACTGTTCTAAGAGCTTATCTGAAATGGTCATGCAGTGTATTTTAACATTAATTAACTGTATAAATACAGTTCAGTAAATGGTGTATGCATAAAAGTAGAGTGAATTGAGTGTACCTGCATTTATGATCATTCCAATATTATATATTGCATCATTTGTAGTAAAAACAGAAAGGAGTAATCTAACACTGAGACATCAAACTACTGTAATTAAAAGTAAACAGAACCACAGTTATATATGATTTAATTCTTTCAGGTACTCAAAAGCTCTATCCAACTGTAGCTACACCATCACTAAAACAAGATACCGAGAGGCATAAGTCATGGTGCGTTCCTCTGCAAAGACCTCTTCTCCATGGTGGTTCTTCCTGCAATGGGAGGGCACGGGATAATGAGCTTGCGCCCTCTTACTGTGGTACTCTAAGTATCAGTTTAATTTTCCATGGGGATGATTTTACTTCTCATCACTTTTTATCAAGCGATACATGATTTTATAGTGTAACAAGATCCACCCCTTGGTTAGCAAACAGAAGTAAGTTCAGAAGAAGGAAGAATCAAGTGGGTATCTCAGGCCGTATCTGCATCGTGGGATCTGGGAACCCTGCCCAGCCCTTGTGCTGTGAGAGACGACCTCCAGGCTTTCTGACACCAAGCCAGGGTGAGACCTGAGCACGCATCCCCTGAGTTTGCACACCTTGATTTCTGCAGGGGCTGGCCAGGAGGGAGCTGCCAAGGACCCTGCTGGGTACCTGACCCGAACCCTCAGGGATGGATCTCAGTGGCACGTGAGGGCCATCTGACCTGAGGGCTGAATAGATGTTTCCCTCCTATTTCTGTGCTCCTTTCCAGTAAGGAATTTAAGTACATGAATGCCTCCTCCCTGTTCTGAAAAACCTATAAACATCACATAGCTGTGGACCGCTGAACTGGTTTTCTGTATAAACATACCCCATCCCTTTGTCAGCTGGGACAACGTAGCATTCCCTCAAAGGGAAGGAAGATATCGTCCCATGCTGGGGGGAGAAACTAAGGAATGTTTTCTGGTTCGTAGTGGAAAATTTATAACATGGTTTTGATTGGTTTGATTTTAAATTGTCAAAAGATTTGATTAAATGGCATGGGACTCTTTGTTTTCTTGATTTAAACAATTTGTTTCCTTGATTTTTAGTGGAAAATACATGTTAAATAACTGCCTATTTCTGCAGACAAAAAAATTTATCAACATTTCATTATTTTAGGGAAAAGTTGAGAAAAAATTGAGCATGTTATTTATTAAAAATGTGATATTTAATAATAATCTCTTAGAAAAAAACAAAACTAAACAATACTGATCACCTCTGCTGAGATGTGATTCTTGGTGAGAAGTTGAAGTTCTTTTTTTTATAAGCATATTTATATGGATAGTATTTGAACATAGCTCATTTCATAAAAGCAAATACTGAAATCGATCACTAAAACTCAGTCTCTCTCACCAAAACACGTCTGGAAAATGGTGATCTACTGTAGGATAATTTTGCAGACAGTATATAATGTAAGGAATATCATTATTGTTACAATAACTCTTTATAGAAGTATTTTAAAGACAGTTACTTCTGTCAGTAGTTACTCTGTCCCCTTTCACTACCAGGTAAAAGAGTCAGGTTCAGAAATGTAAAAAACGGCATATATACATAATTATTCATCTTGAAGTTGTAAAAGAAGTGGTACATAACAGCTAGTTTATAGTCTTTTGTAGTGGAAATTGATCGAAAGTACATTTAATGCAGATAATTAGACTGATTTGCCATTTTAAATATCTTGACTGATTTTTTTAATCTTTGCAGTAATTATATGAAATAAATGACAAGCTGACATAAAAAGTAATGCTTAAGGCAGGACCAAATAAACAATTAAAAGCTAGTTCAAAGAGAGAAAATTTGTTTACAAAACATAACTGTTTTTTTAATTCAGCATTATTTTGCTATCTATTCTTTCCTCCAGTATCATCTGGGTATTGAATTCCGGTCTGCTTCTGTCGCTTTCAGAATTGTTTTTTAATGCAAAGCCTATGAAGGCACACACATATCTTGCAGGGGATTAACAAAAAATATAACAAAAGGCAAAAAGCATTAATTTGTGTAGTCTTTTCATTTTGCTCAATAGAGCAAAATGGCGTTACTCAAAAATCCTATATAATTTGTGGTGTGTATCACAAGACTAGTATGTGTCACCATAACTACATAATAGGTAACATTCTGGTATTGTGCTGTTGTGACTGTCAGCTTTTACATAACCCCTGGTTTGTTCAGTGTGTTGCTCCAAGCCATGAGTTATTGGTGCTAAAAAAATTAACAAATTAATCTTTGGATATTAGCAAAGCAGAACACATACAAAAATTGCTTTTTCTTTTCTCTCTTGTTTTTTTTTTTTTTCCTGCTGAGGAAATGGCATAGCAGGAACCAATCTAATACTTATGCAGAACAGCATCTATTTTTAGTAAAGCAGTTTTCACTAGATATAATTTGGGCATTCTGAATAGAATATGTGAACCATTGCAAATTTAACTCCTCTGGGTTAGGACATAAAGCCCATAGTGGATGTGACTAAGGTGACTGTCTAACTAACTTTAGGATATGATCTTGGTTTTGACCTTTTGTTGCAAGGTCAGAAATTGTAAGAGACTCCTGTATAGGCAAACAAACGATATTCAGGTATGGATCCTATGAAGCAAGAATACACATAGATAAACTGGGTGACCCAAATTAATGCAAATTCAAGTAACTTGTTTTTGTTAGGGTAGATTAGCCCCGAGTATCTATGCATGGAGAAGGCATCCCAGCAAAGCATAGTTTTCATTTTGCATTGCATGAGTGTTCTAGGTATTCCACTTCTGTTTCTTCCATCCCCAAATATAGTGCAAAAGAAGTGATTTGTGCTTGTCCATTGTGGGTTCAGCATATTAACTCTTATCTCCTTATTTGCCTGTATACGTAGATTTTTCATATGAAGCCTGTGAAAGTAGTATCTAAGCAACAGCCGCAACATTTCAGCTTTGTCCTGAGGACTCTATTCAGCATGCAGAATGGAGCATAAATGTAGGCAGGTTGTAATGGCTATGGGGAGTTTAACCACTCTATTATCTTACCTTGGTTTGTGCTAAGCAGCTGTAAGCAGTGTGTTATTTAAATGGTAACTATTTCCTGCTTGAAACAGCACTCTCGCTGTTATTACCGCTAATGAAACTACCTCAGAGGTGCTAACCCAGAGAAATGCTAGAAGAAAGATGATACTAGAAGCAAAATCACACAGGGAAAAAAAAAAAATATATCAATGCTCTACTCCGTTATAGTCTCTGCATGTGGTTGCAGGCATATGTGGGATTTATCAGGATTTACTTCCCAGATATTCAAAGCAGGCTAACAAGTTTTGAGAGCTTATGATGTTATTTGAATTTTGTTTTATTTATATATGTAGTTCAAGGACCTGCTGTATTTTTTCACCTGTAGGCCAGTGTGTTTCTTGGAAGGCTTCTGTAAGAATTCCTGTTCATTCATGCCCCTTTCCTACCGATACCCAAGAGAGTGTGGTCCTCGGTACCACGGCAGATTTGGTTCTCTCAGCTAGAAGGGTTATGTATGAAATCTATGAGCTCTTTTGGCCGGCCATATATCGTGAGAAAGTTATTTGGCAGGCCCATCTGGAATTTTTACCAATTGTGATAAAAAATACAGGGAAAAGTTTTTGAAAGATGTCATGAAAAAAGCTGCTAACACTGATGTGTGAGACTGAGTTTTCTGTTGTTGGATTCAGATGCCACTGGTTTTGAAGGGAAGAAAAAGCCCGCAGTCTCAACTGGGCAAGCAGCAAAATAATTCCCTATGTGTAGATCTCATCTCTATTAGAAAAGTCATGGTGATTGTATTGCAACTTCGATCGTGCTTCCACAATTTTTGCTGCAAAATGTGGGGACATGAGATGTGAAGTATTTTCAGTTTAGAGAAGGACTGGAATGTCATATTCAAAACCTGGCCTTAGGCTAAAGCAAAGCTGAAGTTTATTAAAAGTGAGGGCCTGAACTTAGGGGCTTAAAGCAAGAATTTCTTCTACAAACAGTAGGCTCTTCTGTTGGAAATGACAGAATAGTAGAAATACTTGCTTTTCTATTAAATAACTCATTGCATGCCACCAGATAAAGATAAGATGCCCATGTATTGTTGCCATAAAAAAGAAATGGAGGATTTATCTATGAGAGGAATCTAAAAGACTTGATTTGATGTATTTGCCTGTAATAATGAGCAACTAGAACTGATGTCCTCTGAATTTTCATCTGACAAATTCCCAGTCACTACATGGCTCTGGGACACTGGTGATTCTTTGGACTCTCCGTTTTAGCCTTTACTATACAAATTCTTAGTTTCTACATATGCTGTGAAGTATTTCTAGTTTTGTGGTGACACAGCAGTACAGATGTACACATACACTTCTAAACTGAATGTTTATAACACAGCTTTTTGCAAAATTTTCTGAGAGAAAAAGGAAGTTGTTTATGAATGACCAAAATTTTCATGGCCACAATGTCACCCTTGTGTGTGGGATTACAAAAAAATGTATTTCAGCAAAGCAGAGAGAACTTAAAGATAGTTAAGAGAAATAAGGCTTGGAAAATTAACCTTGAGTATCTTGGCAAAGGCTGACATTTTTAGTGTGTCTAATAATGTCTTTGTATATATTGACAAACTTGGATTTTAGCTATACTCTCCTGTAATAATTAATAATTTTACAGAAGAGGTTTGATTCACTATTATTGCCCATCGTTGACTGTCTTGTGCTTATATTCCCAGATTAATAATGAAAACTTTGTTATCATTTCAGATATCCAAAGGTAAGCAAGTTACCAGTAATTCTCATTTCATTTGAAATACAGATTTTTATTGTTTTTGTCCTTGTGCACTCTTTGAGTCCCTGTTACTATTTTCCATCTCTTTGAACAGGAAAAAAATCACTTGAAAGACATGTATTAAAACTGATGGTCATGCTAGATAGCCAAATACTGTGGCTATTGTGTTATGAATAAATCACTGCACTGATGCATAATGACGGTTGATGCACCACAGCAAGAAAGCAGTAGTGAGGGGATGCCCCAGTAATCTAAAAAAATATTGCTTAAGATACCTGGCTAAAAAGGAAAAAAGACATTACTCAGGAAAAAAAAAGTGTGGCAAAGAATTTAATTGGTACAGGGCAGGAAAATACCAAGGAATGGAAAAAAATGAAAATGAAAGGATGACAAGCTTTTCTTATCTTCTCCTTTTTCTGGCAATTGTGTGCCAACATAAAACTATTTTAGGATTTAAAAAAAAAATTATTTCCCCATTTTTTTCACCAAGAATTTCCATTTTAAGACTTTTTCCTTTTTAGATTTTTGCTGTTTTCCCTGCTGATTTTCTGTTCGCTTCTTAATGTCTTATTTACTCTCCTGTGCTGCTGCCATATTTCTTTCCCTCTTTTCTATTTCATTATTTCCTCCTTTGTCTCTCTTCTCAGTCTCTTTCCCTTACTCCAATCTTTTTTTTTTTTTCCTGGCTGGCTTCCATAGAAAATACTGCAGTATTTTTTTTTCATACTATTCTTGCCAGTAAAACACTATCCTTGACAAAGAGAAAAAATAAGCTGCTGCTCTGGAGGTGGCTAGAAAACTGGCATAATACCAGTGAACATAATCCAAGCCTGGCATGGGACAGACTAGACGACCTAAAAACTTTTTCTTATATTGAACTTCAAGGTTTTTGTGGAAGTAGTAAGGGAAGGGGACAGATTCCGAAACACCAAAATCTGTCATGATGTCTTAATTGTGAAGGGCTTAAGGGACTCCAGAGATACTCTGGCCTAAAACACACATTTCTCTCTCAGTGTTTATTTTGCATTTCATCTTGTTTTAAATTAAATAAGATGCTTACTTTAACTACTTCAGCTCAACCCTTTACTTTTGCTAAGCAGATGGGAAGAGTTTCTCTGCCGGGGGCAGAGGCAGCCACTCTTGAGTGGGCTTTCCTCTGGAAAAGAGCAGTGTAAGTCCTGGATCAGCTCTATAGCGCAGTGCACATGGGTAAGCCTTCTGGCAGTACATGTAAAGTGGAGGAAGGGCAGAGTAAAAGATTAAGGCGGAGCCCAGAGAAATTAATACCTTGGGGACCGTAGCACGTCCATATATCTCCTTTCCTTCCTTGCTTGCCTGTTGTCAAGCTTAGCTGCACGTGCCAAGCACCAACTTCAAGGCTGTAGACTTGTGTAGAGGGCTCGGAGGGGTTTGTTCTTGCCTTTGTTTTCTGGATCCATGATTTGTCTAGCCTTCAAGACAAAGTACCTATGTATGTTTGAGTACGTCTATTTAATGATTTCAATTCTTGTTTCCAGTATTTTGAAACACACATTTCAGAAAGACTGCAGAGATATGCCATATTTAATAGAAACCAAAATATCCTCTCTCATCCGAGGTCACACTGTGTCAATCCTTGGGAGACATCAAGCTCATTTATTAGCACAGGAGCCAGATAAATACATGATAGAAGCCACCACTGACACTGGCACATTAAACACTCTTATGAAAGTTCAACAAACCCTCTGACACAGTAATCTGACATCTTATTTTTCTTCCTCTTTGGTCAGCTATCCATCTCTGTGTAACTGGAGTATAAAACAACCATTTGATTAAGAACTCTTATTAATAGAAATTCAAGACTAGAAACTGTGCAAAAATAAAACTAACAGCACTTGAAAAAGTGAAGGATTTATCCCAGATTTGGAGCTAGTTTGCATTGCCATTTCTAACACATAGGACTGAGCCTTTTATTTTCATATCTTGCTGTAAGTCTTTGCCAGCCTGCTTATATTCCCCAAATAGCTTCTGCTTCACTACATTTCCATCTGTACAGAAAGGGCATGGACATAAACACTGATAAACAGTGAATGAAATCTTCCCTACCTCCCAGCTAAGGCAGGATACTGGCAGGCCATATTTTTCTTTTCAGAAAGTATTATGCTAGGGATTGAGTCTTTTATTGTGATTTAAGAGGGATTTTTACCAGGAAGCTGGCAGCATCAAGCATTTGTTGCTAGATGTTGCGCTGCTCTATGATATATAGGTGTGTGTCTTTTGGCTGCTGCAACAACCTTCCTCAAAACTAACAAAGTACCATTAACTATATCTTCACCATTTAATCTCTGCAGTAGATTAAAGTAGATTTTAGTCTTGCATTTTTTTTGTCTGAGTTTTCCTCTCATTAAGAGCAAGATGGAGGATTGTCATATATGTGCCCACATAAAGGAGGGAATGTAAGAGCTATGCTCTCCTCCGTGGACCGAATGCACCAGGAAGGTATCATCTGGCTGTTAGTACAAAATAGATTTAATGGGGTGTTTTTTCCCATGTTCAATAAGCAAGAAATACTTGGAAGGTTAGGGCTTGGTGGAATCCTGACTTCTTTTTGCCTATACCATTACTATACTGGTAACAACTGGTAGAAATTTATCTGAGCCTGTTGAACAATTAACACAGTTATCCCCCTATCCATCTGCAGCAGAAATCAAGCTCCTAAATTAGCAGAATTTTAGGGCAACACAGGTATAAGGTCTGGTTAGGGAATTTTAACTCCAGGTAATAACAATTTGATACGGAGTTTTAAAACTCAGTAG
The DNA here is from genome assembly GCA_034782735.1 of Sagittarius serpentarius. Lineage (NCBI taxonomy): Eukaryota > Metazoa > Chordata > Aves > Accipitriformes > Sagittariidae > Sagittarius > Sagittarius serpentarius. The sequence continues at coordinate 20,181,343 of JAVKLA010000053.1, forward strand.
ACACAGACGAATCACTGAAAAAACCACTTTGCATCTGTAGTTCTGTTTTCTATGGGAGGAAATTTTCAATATGAGATCATTCCAATGAGGTACAGGTGTATCACATACCCAGAATCAAGCTATTCCAAGTGATAAGAATAATAAGGAAATAAGGATTGTCCATATTGTATGTTGAAATAAATCCCATATTGTATTTAGCAAGTGTTAGTGGAAACCACAGGCACATCTATTGATGAAAAAAGGGTACATGTGTCCTAGAAAATTACAGTTAGATTACTTAGAACAGAAAAATGTTTTTCTATAACTAAATTAATATCACCATAACTAAGCTCACATAATTCTCATTAATATCAATAGGAAGCTGATGCCTAGAAAAAAGATAATAGAACCCTTACGCACTTATAAGAAGCAGATTTGCAGCTGATTAATTAATAAAAAAGATTAAGCTTGCTTTTAGCCTCTGATCCTACACGACACACTTGCAAATGCATATACAGTCTGTGCCTTGCATTCTCTAAGTCAGCATCTATTCCTGAGTCCTGAACCCCCTTGTAATGTAGTCTAATGGTAGAAAACTAGGAAGAAGGGCAAATAACGTTCTCCTCCATTTAACTGTTTTCCTTTCACTTCCAGGCTGTCCATCAGAGCTGCTTGAGTCTGCCGGTGCTTCCCCACACGTTCTTCGGAGTCGCGTTCAGACAAGCCCTCGAAGAGTCCCCGCGATGAGCAGCGGAGGCAGCTGCGGGAACACATGCCGGCACGTGCTGGGGCTGTCTGCAAGAACGGGAAGACCAGGCAAAACTGCAGTTAATACAGTGTTTGAGAAAATTATTTTCTTAGTAACTGTAATGAAGGAAAAACCCACTGGGGAGCAGACTGCAAGAAAGAATTGTACCCTTTAATGACAGACGCATGAATTTGAAAAATATCTGGACTTCAACTCTGATTTTGAACGAAAATGAAATTGTAAGTGACTGGAGAGGCTAACAGTGATAGTTATGGTGAAGGTTTTAAATTGTCTGAAAGACAGATGCCTGAACTGTTGCTGTTGTTTGCCATGACCTTATGAAGGAACATGAAGGAAAAGACCATAAGCACTTTAGACATATTATCGTAGTGCTGTCCGTTTTTCAAAACCACGGTGACTATAATTCCCCATACCAAAAATCAATGTGGATCAACCTATCCTTTGGATGTGATTTGTAGTTATTGGGGGTATCTGAATCTCATTTAAGCAGAGCTCTGGCAGGCAAACATTGCCTTATTTTGTCTGAACGTGATGTCCTTCTGCAGCTGCACGAGAGCAGAGTGCACAAAATGCGCATTACAACACGTCATGCGGAGTTTTGACGGTGTGGACAACAGCACTTCATAAAGTCCTACAAGACTTCTGCCACATACCGGTGAATCTTCACACTGTTGAAGCCAAATTGCTCAGGAGTGATCAAAATGCTTCAGGGGATCAAGAAAGCAGAAATCTCCCTACCCACTCCGTGAAATTTTGCATGTCTTACTGGTGAAATGCCAGACAAAGTAATCCCAAAGTAAGAGCATTAAAAGGTTTCTGTGAAGGTTTTTGGCCTCTCAGACTTCCTGCGTGTATGTTGTAAAGCAGTAGTCTGTGCTAAGAACAGAGAAATTTATTAATTTCTTCTTCTGAGACAACTGTCTGTCCTTTCTTGGTTCCTCTTTCTGTGCAGGTCCGAAAGGAGGTGGGGAGACAGAGGAAGGATTTGCCCTTCTTACAAACATCTCCTCCAATTCTTGAAGCAAAGAAGCGAGAAAAATAGCATTTTCACCTGTTGCTGCCACAGAAGGTCTCCTGACACTTCCATGGAAGAGTGGGAGGTCCCTGAAGCTCAGAGAAGAGGGGCAGATAGTAACCGGGGAGTGACAGGATTCAAAGATGCAGAATGGGAGAACAGGTAAGGCAGGAAACAGAGGAAATGCAGAAAGGATCTTCTTGCACATTATATCATGCATCCTCCTGTTGGTTACCATCTTTCACCGTTCATTCATCACTTGCTAATTGATTATTGACTTTACTAATATACTAAGCATGCATTCAGGATCTGCTCATTAGACAAAACATATTCCGTTCGTATTATTATCTTTAAGTGCCATATTTGGACTTCAATTGGTTTGCCCATTTTCTTTTGTACAGTACAACATAAGTAAAATAATTAAAATTTTTATTTAAGTGTTTATGGCAATCTGTATCCTACACTAGGAAAAATGAAAAAAAGACAGGAAGAAACGGACAGAGGAAAGATAAAATGGAGTGATATTTAATCAGCAAACCTGGAGGACAAATTCCATCCAAAATACAGATTTAATTGCCAGATAGAAAGCCCCATGGCAAAATCATATGATAAAATTTACCTGATTGCTATAATGTTCATGATTGTGTGGAGGAAAGGGGTTGACAGAGTCTGGCCATTTCTGGTAGATGAATAAAGAAACGTAGTTATTGATACACACAAAGCAAAGGAAACCTTTGGCAGACTTCTGTAGTAGGGGTCCTCCTAGCGAAATGACTGATCCATGTTTGTTGGCATCTCACCAGACACTGATTAAATTCAGTTTTTATTTTTTATAAAATCTTTTTCCTGTACTTTCTTAAAATCTCTCAAAATATAGGAGACTGTGTTGCAATTACAGGCATATCTAAATACAGTGAAGACAATTTTGCTTCCTAGTTTATCATCACATTTGTTTTTATAACAAGAATAAGAAAGATGGACCCATGTTTACCACTTGTCTATCTGATTTTCTAGATCTTCATTTAATGAGATCTGCTAAATAAGCTGCACTGAAAAGGGTTATTTTTCTGCATAAGTGTTAAACTCCCACTTTTAAGAAGAGACTGTGGATTGGCGTGGTGTCCTTTGGGTTTTTTTTGTCCAAATGGCTTTGCAAAAGGAGATCAGGGAAACTGGGTCAGTTAGGATTTTGAAGTTAAATAAATACCCCTGGAAGTACATTACTTTAGTTTCATTTAACAGCTCTTTGGATTGATATTACTGTATAAAATATCCCCACTGCTTAGTGATATGATGTTGTTTCAGATGCCTTACATTGGTAGCATCCCAGACCATGCCTAAATTAATCCTGACCCTGCATTTTTAGTTTTGAGAGCCAGTCTAGGTTGTTGTTGTAATCAGACCCTCCCAGGTAGCAGGAAGCTTGAGCTTTGGCTCCTTAGTTAGCAGCTGTGCTCTCAGCTGGGTGTGTTTATTATAAATGAAAAAGACTCCTCAAATTTCCATTCTCGGCATGACCGTGCTTGGCTTCAGTCTCCGTTTCTGGACGTCACTGAAGATAAACATTAAAGGCAGTCTGAATGCTGCCTCATAAAGATTTGGTTGACATAATGTACCGTAATGATATATTTCTAATCAGGCTATTTAGCACTATCAAAGGATCTTTTAAAAAATGAATCACGTCTTGTCATTCGAATATAAATGTAACCTAACTCTGACAACTCTCTGGATAACGAGCCTATGCAGTATAGCAACTGAATGTGAAATGAAATATTTGCCTAAAGCATGCAGGTGATAACAAAACAATGGGGCACTGGTGAGAGTATTTCACTGCTTATTTGAAGAAAAAATTACTTGTATTTCAATCTCATTATAAAAACTGGAAAATGTGCTTTATGGCATTATTCACAACAGGGCACAGCATTTTATTGTCTCACTTACACCCTATTTGGAACGTTTAAGTGAGATTTAAGGAGTACATAGGCCCAGTACTGGTTTTTAACTTGGGAGGATTTAATCATTAATAGCTATAGATCAGATATAAACCTCTATAAAAGCAAGACATGGAAAAATGGCATTTAAAATTAGTTTTCCCTAACGTCTCTAGAGTATATTTTTGTAGAGCTGAAGGTTTGTGTTTCAGGTGATGTTTTTACATGTTCAAAAAATGATTCCTTTCCACTCTCCCTTCTATTTAATTCTCTTAACAGGCAATCTGTCCCTCTGCACTTCCTAGCACTTTCACTGCTTTTTTGCATGATTCATTGAGCTTTTTGTCTCACATATTTCATCGAAGTGTAACAAATCCCCTCCAGCCAGCATTGGTCTAGAAAAGGCTGAGGATGGGAAAGCAAGTTATTTCATATCAGGGTTAAAGTCTTTAGATTATTGTTCTGCATTATAATAACTATCAATTTGTCTACTTTTTTTTTTTTTTAAATCAGAGTTCTAGTTGAGATACACTCTAGATTTCTCAGGCAAAATCCTATCAGGGTAAATGAGAGTTTTGCAGCCAGTTTCAGGGAGGCTAGGTTTTCACTCAATTTCTTTGCTTAAGTAAAATCTCTGTTCTGCTGCATTCTCCTTTTCTGTCTCCACGTGGTTATTCTTATAGATCAGTGGAACACAGAGGTGCCTTCTTCCAAGGTGACTGCCATGCTATTGAAAGCAATCACTTCCTTCCCTAGAAGTATGCCTCCCAAGGACCAGGTAGTCTCAATCAACTATTTCGGAAGTATTATTACCCATCAGTATGAAAATGTATTTTATGCACTGCTCTGTTAGGAATACATCTAGTCCACCACATAATTTATTACCTTTCCTCAGCAGTAGGCTCCTCTGGCCAGTGTCTGTTCTGATCTGTGTCCTGAGCCCATTATCATCACTGAACAAATAAAGGGAACACTAAGCATAACCATGAGAAAACTAAACTGGGAAGCTTTCAAGAAGACCGAAGGTATTTTACCTCTACCTCTTTCCAAATAGAAGAGTTTAAAGGTGTTGATCCTTTGATCATCACACCGTTAAAATGTGGTGTCATGTGCTCCTAGGTAGAATGCTCTCAACCACAGATATTATGAATATGAATTTGACACTATCAACAAATTTTCTTTTAATGCAGTAAAAATACGTGGATGGCAGCCAGCCTCTCTACTTCATCTGAAACCAGCCTCTATGATTAGCTATGTAGTAGAAATCTAATTATATGTTACAGCATAATGCCTAAAGGATGAATAAACCAGTTGAGACCATATTCCTTCTACACGTGCAACATTTGGCCATACTCATTCCTTATTTAACATTACTGAAAAAGGTGTGCTTTTTCTCCCAGAGATAAACACGATCCCATAGGCCAAATTCTCCTCTTATTTACATGCAGTGCAGTCTCCCTGGGCTAAATAATTAGAATATGCACCTTTATCATATTGTGCCTTAGCACAATTCTCTTTTTCTATCAAGTATCTTAGAAATAAGATATATTTCACTTTGGAAAGGTGAAGTTGCTCTTCTGTGTGCCAGCAAAACCTGTCATCAGCTTGGCAGACAGGAATTAAACCAAGAAAAAGTGTGTAAGTATTCATGTAGGTCACAGTCTGAAAAATTAATCCATGAAATTATACTGAAGGCTTTTTCTGCTTCCTTCTCCCATTCAGTTACAAAGGCGTTTACAGTAATTTGTTGCACAACACTAAAACACGTGAGAACTAAAGTTAGGTTTAGGTTAATGTAGGCAACTGCACATTTTTAAACAGCCTCTGGACTACTCTGAATTATGCTACCCTTGAAGAAATGTATGCTGTGTCCTTGCAAGAATAGATGGGACCAGTGAAGAATTGTCCAATAGATTTTTCTGCATAGAGTTGCCACAGATGTTGCTGCAGTACCTTTTGTTACCCAACCGGTGCAAACATCCCACAATAGAACTGAAGACCTTACTTAATAATTTTACATAATAAAAAGCTCTGAGATGACGAAAGTAGGCCACTTACACCTACTGTGAGGAGGATGGATCTTATATTCAGCTAAGGTGGTGGTTTCAACTTTTTTGGATTAACATCCCCTGCAAAGGGGTATGACCTATGTAGTAAACTTCAACCTCATAGCATTAATTCTGCTTGCCTTAGTCACCTTTGGTGACCCCAAGAGCTGACAGAGCACAGGCTGCCAACCAGAGGTCTAAGGTGCATTTGCAACATACACAAAGAATAAATAAATAAAGTATAAAAAAAAGACAGTTTGAAGATTTGAATGTTTTACGTGTTTTAGGAATATGATCCTTCTATTCCTAATTTCCAGCAGATGGAATAATGAACAACACCTGTAATGTTTCATGATTTATAATATGAAGTGCACTTCATAAAACTGAAACCAATGTTAAGACAAGGTTTATTAGTCAAATTCAAAATTAGTTGGCCATGTTCTTAATTCTGTGTTAATACTTCATTAGTACTTTACGTATAGGTTTTACATTACATTATTACCTACTTGAAACACTAAGTATCTTTAGTATGTTCAATAATTGTATTGAAATCTCTGTATTCCCTAGTACCTCAACCCATTGGATTTTAATTATTAATACCTGAAACAAGTTGGTTTGATGTTTAATAGGACACACTTCTGTTTCACCTGTTCTTTCTTTTAATCTCAGGTTTATGCTTGGCATCCTCCTCCATACTTACTTCTCCGTAATTATGGGTTTTGTCATTCTCAGCAGTATTTGTGCTGAAAGTATTTTGAAACTTATTATGTAGAAAATAGCGGCTGTGTTTTATCTCCACATTTATAACACCAGCTTCATTCCTTCCACTTGATTCTCTCAAATCTATGACTAGGTTAAGAAAATCTCCCATTACTCCTACAGCTCTCTTGACCTTTCCATATGCCTTTTCATTTCCTCAGTCATTTCACACTCGAGCTGCTGTTTCTGGAGAAGGCGAAATATAGCATATTCCTGTAACTAGTTTATTCTCTGAGACCAATTCAAATTCAACCCTGAATGACACTACAGCCTTAGGAATGACCAGGGTGACACTGCAGCCTTAGGAATGACCAGGTTACCACTGTTCTTTGCTCAAGGAACAAGCAAAGGGATGCCTGTACAAACACCTGCCATGGGAAAGCATGCAGAAGGAAAAACCTTGACTCCCCTCTGCCTTTTCTTATAGAATGGAGTGGACCAGCTGGAAGGAAAAACCAAATATCTCCTCTCCACATTGAATTTGCTGGCTGATTTGAGCAGGTATTACAACATTTTTTGCCCTTCTCTGAGTTCTCTGCCCCAAAGTAAAAGGGGATGAAGTAGTCTCATTCCTAAGGACTGTTGCTCATAAGGAAGGCACAGGCTTCCCATTTCACAGACTTCCCATTTCACATTTCTGCTGGCTTCATCTAATCTATATCTTTTATTGTTAATAGCCCAGTTAATGTAATCTTCAAGCCAGATTTAAGTTATGCCTGCAATATCCTACTTTTCTTCATATGACTAGCTCTCTCATTCTCCTGGCTACTTTGTTTGACTTCTTTCCATTTTTATATAGGCATTTTAACAGCCTTTTGTTATTGAGCTTACATTACTGTATATTAATATCTATTAATTCCCCATCAATATCTTACATAGCACATTTCCACCACAAAGAAAAATACATTTTCCTGTTAGCATTTACTCTATCTTTCTGTTTTCATCTTCTCTATGTACATATTTGTTAGAGAGGCCACATTCAGGAAAGATTTGGGTTTGCTTGAATAGGTTCAGCTGACTATAAGATACTACCTTATTGATCATAAGATGTTCTTCTAACAGTAGAATACAAAAAAAACCCTGAGTTATGGATGCACTCAGATAATTTCTAGAAGTCTTTCCTCTCTCGTTCAATATATTAAATCAGAAAGGGTCAGTAGGAATTGAAGGAGTAATTCACAGTAGACAGGGCAGTAGGGTGACTTTTAATATCTTAGATACATATATAATACAATTGCCTATTTTGATATAAAAGCCTTGCAACAGTGAAGTAGTTATGTACAGGTCATTAACAGCATTTTACATCCCATACTTTAATATAAAGAATATATATTTATATATATGCCTGTTAATATGTTTGTTCCTTACAAAAAAAAAAAGTCTGTCAATCACAACATAGAACAGTTATAAACTATCAACATGACAGTAAGGGAAAATAATGTGGTACAGCAATTCAACTGAAATATGCTTTTTACAGTGTTACGTGTTCATTTGTCTGTTTTTGTCTATTTTCCCTAACAGCTGTGAAAATCCTGACTTTTTTTTTTATTGTCTTCTCAGACATGGAAGCCAGCCATCTCTAAATCCTTTTGGGCAGCCACCACTACAAATTTTACTTTATTTTTTTTCCTTTATGGCTTTTATTAATACTATTTTGATAATGATAACAATTTAGTTGGCTGCAAAATCAAACACACATTGTTATTAGTACTTACTACTGACTTTTGCATTCACATGTGTTAATTTACTGTGCTATTCTTTGGAGCCTTGTCACTTTCATAATTTTTCTTTTAAAGCTATCATTAATTTATCATTATAATACCTTCTGCAGCTTTCTTTTATGAATGCAGCCCCCTGCATGACAAAGAAGTTCTGTCTTTGTATTCTGATTTGGTTCTTCAGTGCAACAGCAGGAAGAAAGTATTGAGTACACAAAGAAAGAAGAAAAACTTTATGGAAGTTACCAACAAATATTCGTATTTCACTGTGCTGTTTTGTCTCTTGCAGAATGAAATGAGTAGACAGTAAGCTCTAAAGCATTATGAATTATTATTTTATGCTCTGTATAAATATTGTTTCATACTAAAGAAACATCAGTATAACTGACACAGACGCAAAGACATAGTATAATCTCTTATCCTGCATTGCATGTGAATACTTTTACATTGATCAGTACTCTTATCATAGCCAATGGGGCTCTTCAAAGATTGCAAAAGTGATTATACGTCCAGTGCCAAAATGGCATTGAAGCACTTACCTCCTGTTTAGGCACTTCACTCGTATTAATTTCAGTGAATCAGGATAGGTTCTTGTATATTCTATTATAGATCTGGCTTTAAGTGTTTTGCAGAATCAGAGCCGTGCCCAACATTTCCTCTTCCCTTTTCACTTAGCCAACAGAAATGTTGGCGTACAATATGGCAAGTTAGGATTTTACAAGAAACAGGACATTTCTTGGTTTTGTGCATTTAAAAACTCAAGCATAATCTTATACTGAAAAAGTATCGTGTCTTATATTTTCCTTGATATTTTCTCCCTTAATGAAGAAGGAAAAGATCGTTATGATGGTCCATTCCAATATAAGATAACCTACAGCAAACAGGAAAAATCTATACCAAGTTTAGTGGAGCCATAATTTGTACTACTGTAGGGAGTTCCTGAAATAAACACTGCTGCATTAATTTCTATGTGCTAGACGGTAGATATATACCCACTCAGACATTAAGTGCCTACTTATCAGAACTCCTGGATACCACAAACACAAGCTGAAGCCAAAGGGAGCTGTGATTATGCAGATTCTATCAAAATACCAGAAAAATCAAAATCTTTATTGACAAAACATTTACAGTCAGACTGTAGCTACTCCAACACTACACCGATGTCCTGTCAGTACGTGAGGTTTCTGGATTTGATTCAACTTAGGTTCATAATGAAGTGGCAGCGAGAGAGTATGAGACTGCCTGTTCCAACAACAGCAAAAAGGTGCATAATTACATAAAATCTGTCGCTATAGCAAATGACCATATTATATGCTTCAATATTCAGGAGCCAGATGTTAATAAAATATAACCTAACTTCACTATAATGAAACACTATTGTACCAGATATATATGTTTGTTCCGTCAAGCTGTTCATTTTAGGAGGCTCTGGGAAATTGCTGCTTGAGAATAAGAAAGAAATGAGCAGCTGAACGGAACATCAATACGCAGTACTTCTGTGGAGATCACTTCACATTGATCAACATCTAAAAGATGTTTTTTAAAAAGATAGATGAATGAAGAAGGAAAAAATAGTACATTCAAATGCTAAATGCAGCCTACACTGCGAAAAGTGAAAAAAATGTCATTGTCATACTCGGAATACACTTGCGTAACTGTTCAGGCTATTAGGCCTAATTAACAGCAAGATAACAGATTCTTGCTATGGGGGTGTTTATATCCAGAATATGCTAAATGTAGAGTTTGATACATTGAAGTTAGAATTTAGTTAGATTTGGGTTAGTGTAAATTCACACAGAAGACACATTTCTGCTCTGAAAAGGAATTATGAGCCTAAGTATTTGGGAATGCTAATTCTGAGCACTGATCCTAATGATGAAAAAGAAATCGTGCATTCTTCATGGAACAAATTTGGTAACATAAAAGATCAAATTATTCTTACGTATGTTTGGATAAAATAATCTAATTGAAATATTTTAATGAAGCTAGACTGGTTTATAATTCGTGGGGTTATTCTTTCTTTTGTTTTTGCTTTGGTATTGTAGCATAGGGAAGGGACTATCCCAAACAGCTACAGTATGAAAGAACAGGCTTTATTTTAACTTTCATAAATTACTCTGGACCCAAAGAACTCATCAGATAAAGCTAATGCAGCTGTTGCTGTGAATAATTCAAACAGATCACTTCAGCCACAGTATGATGGAGCTGTCTTCTCAGTGGTAACCTCCGTAAATAGTGTCAGAAAATGGGTACTCTAGCTATTAGTGGCTGAAACTTCCAGTCCTTGGGAAGCAAAACTTGCTAAATTCTTTCTTGATTAACCTGACTGACAAAACTTCTCACCAAACCTTTTTTTCCTGAGAAAGCATCATTGAAACCTTAATAACTACTTGCTATGTTTGAAATGCAACTTATATTGGAGCAATGAATTACTATGGACTGTAAAGAAGAAAGTTCCCACATTCTCAGAATCAAGCGTGCAGACTAATTTCTTCTGATTTCAGTCCTAGCAGTGCAACTGCATACTCTATAATGCTAATCTAAATGTATGCAATGTTGTTTAGGTTCCGAATGTATGCATTCCCACAGCACTAACTTTACATGTGTGAGTGCTTCCCTTTAACTCTGAGAATTAATTACATAAATAAAAAACATTTCTAAATTTTTGTAGGACAGAGTTCCAATCATTTTTGAATAACACAGCATTACATATAAATACCTTTAAGGTTTAAAAAAAAATGAAATTTGGGACTAGAAGGAAAATGTGGTATGGAAAAGAGCTAATAAGGAACAAAAGTAACATATATATTGAAATGACGACTGTTAGGTGGATGGAAAAATTGACAAGCTCAGAGTCTTCAGAAATGTCATTTCTTTGGAACGGTGCTTTGTTGCCGACAGAGAATAAGATGTAAAGGAACAAGTAAGACTTAAGAATTCTTAACAGGAAAATATTAATAACTGGGAAAATGGAAAAAACTGACAACCAAAAGGAGGAGAGAATCATGAGAGTGGCCAAGACTTTTAGTGGCTTACTGAGCCAGAGCACAGCACTGTTAGAAGTATGATACTGCTGGCAGTTTGTCACACTCTTGTCTACAATTTTAGTGTCATTTTTTGGGCTGATGACTTTTTGAAAGACAACATAATCATCTTAAATGCTCATTAGGGGATTTCTGTAATTATTGCAGACCCGCTCACAGTAATCATCTGGAACTTTTTCTGCATGATGAACTACTCTTCCTGCCTGATCCTGCAATTCAGGACAAAGGAACAATACCCTTTGACTTCACTGGGAGTCTGCCAGAAGAATCTTTTCCTTGCTAAAAAAGTTCACCTAATTTATTCACTTGCCAAGATTACAGAATTTTCATAGTTCTCTTTAAGAACCTCCAATTAAGTGTTCAATTTCTGTGTTTGTTCCTCTCCTACACATTATTCTCTACTTTGCTGTTCATTTTCAGCAGAGAAATAAGATGTGTTTTACAATTTAATTTGAAAAGTAGTTATGTATCCTTCATTTCATGTTATCCAATAACATTAAAAAATAAGACTGTAATGACAGGAATCACCTTGGATTGTATTAGTGAACACTTTTCTTTTTTTTAAATAGTGCTGAAGGGTGTCTTTAAAACAAGTCTCTTGTGACGGGAGCTCTCACTTCCACCTCTCTCCTTCTCAGAAACCCTAAATGTTTTATTTAACAGTTTTTACCAAGTACAATTTCACAAGAGATTACTGAAACATTTTTAAAATGGAAAAAAGTTACCTTTTGCCAGGTATATCAGTTCAAAACCTGACTGAGCAATAAGCCAAGTAAATGTATTAATTCCTGATATCCTAATTTCCGTTTCAGACCTGGACAGTCTGAGCAGCAGTAAATGCGTACTTTTATCTACATAAATTTTTCATAAGGATGACCTGGCTGATCTACATGATGTGGTCTGCATGATCTTCCTGACCGTCCTTTCTGTTGTTTCCCCCTTGCTCAGCACGATCCTCTCAGATAAGTCTAGATTTATCATGTAGCCTGGTCAAACCAGCACGCTGACTGACTCCGGGGCGGGAAGGACTACAGTGAAAAGAAGTTTTTTGCTGAGGAACACGTCCTGCCTGTGCCCTTCCAGGCTGCTTTCTGAGGAGGTGGTGGCATTGCCTGCTGCTTGCACCAGTGTGCCTACCTAAGGGAATCTCCAGAAGAAATTCTCCCTTACATCAAGTCTTCAGCCCTATCTCAAAACACTCCCACAGATAAGGAAACAGATCATGGCAGATTTTCACCTGCATTTTTTTTTCTCTGCTTTAAGTGTTAGAAACCTTCACATACCTGAAGCTTAAGGATATTTACTTACGTACTTGCAGATTTACTTGTTTCCATTGTACTGGCCTTAGACATCACTCAAATTGCACTGCAGGATGCTGTTGCGCTACACATAATACAAGCGTGTAAGATGATGCTTCTTACCCCGTAGAGCACCAATATATTCTCTCTGCCCGTTCTCATGAAAAATTACCTTTGGAGTTTATATGAGCTTTTTTTGACCAGCTCAAAGACATTGTTGGGCCTAGCATATACTTATTCACAGAGGAAACCATGAGCTGACCAAATAATCAACATACAGGGGCTTCGTACAGAAGTCACTGCAAGCATTTGGTATAAGGATTTTTCAAGTGCTTCAGGCAATGGCTGTTGAGCCTAGAAAGAATGAAGCACTGATTCTCCCTTCTCTCCCTGATAATCCTGAGAAGAAATTTCTTCTTTCCCTGAGTAATATGTTGACATTTATTTTATGCATTACTTCCATGCAACCTGCTAAACTTGGGCAATCCTATGTGGTAAATGACCTCACTGTACAACATTTGTCAAGCTACATATCCTTAGATTACATATCCTTACAAACACAAGTCACTAGACAGAAAGTTTAAGACACAGTCCTGCTGCGGCCATGGGCTTCTGGAGATGAGAAAGAAATGCTTGTGTCCCCTGGCTAATGGCACCACAGTGGGTATAGCAGTAGCTCAGTGCTGCTCCTCAGTGCCGTGCTGCAGCGTCACACCTATGCAGTGCTCTGGCATGAGTTGTCTATGACTTGGACAAATGATTATTCCATATTACACAGAAGAGGGTGGACATGAAATCTGTCCTCTTAGAAATCAGCAGAAACATTTCAACTGAATCCTCAGGAGAAACAATATCGCCTACAGTCAAGAACAAGACAATGAAAACTGTCTCCTCTCGCGTCTTAAGGATTTGAACCTAAAGAAACATATGACAAAACGGTCAATAAACAACGATGCCCTTCTTTCCTGTTGCTCAGCAGTATGAATGAATTTTCTGACTTCAACAGCATTTCAGACAAAATAACCAAGGAAAGGGAAATAATTTTACTTAGTTACTTACAGTCATCCCCCTTTTTAAAACTATTAGTCGGTTTCAGTAAGTGGTCAGGGGGCACTGCAGAAATCTTTCCTGCACATTTTTTTCTCTGTTACAAGTCCTTTCACTCCCACGTAATTCTTACGTTTGAAGCATAACAATACCTACTTTTCTAGGAGGCTTTCCTCTGTCTTTCCAACACTCCCCACCCAATGGGTGGGTGGCGGCTGTGCCTCCCCTATAGCATTAGCCATGTAAAAGCTAGAAGTTCTCTCTAAACATAGATTTAGGGTTTGTCTATAGCAAATGGGAGGAAGAAGGTAGCGCCATAGGCTGACCCACCCCACCTTGAAAGAGGCATCTAAAGACAGGTGGGGTGAAGTGCTACAGAGACGTCTATGTTACTGCTTTAAAAGTGAGAAGTCTACTGGAGTAGTTTAAAGAAGGTGACTAAGCTTTGGATGACTGGTCGCCTTGCTCACAGCACACTAGTGAGGAGGTAACAGACTGCAACAGTATCTGCCCGCAAACTGATGACTTTTACCCCCAGGCCTGAAGTGACCCTTGTTTACGTGAAGAACAAGCTGGGCTCCTGCCTCTATGTGGCACAATGAAGGGTTGAAATGTTAACCTTTAAAGGATTATAAAAAACAAAGCTAAAGTGTTTCAATGCGTCAATCACCCAGCACAACAGAGTCACAGGTAGATCCGGCACTGGTAGTCAGAGAAATGCAGTCAGGTTTAGGCCTCAGTTTTCACTGGCAAGAGCAATTGCACATCTCTCATCCAACACATGGGCACAAGTCTGTGTGCTAACACATTCCAGCAGCACAGCCTGAAAGTACATGCATCAGAAATCTGGATGCAGGTGAGTTGTGGCTCCGGCTAAAAACAAATAAATAAAAATTAAAAAATCTACTGCTTAAACAGAGTACAAATTTAGTTGCTTCACAGCCAAGAATTCAGACGTTAACGTGTTCCAAATCAAAGTCTGCGTCTGGCATCTGGATCCTAATGGCAGCTGACTTTTTCTGCCCTGAAGCACCCCAATTCCATTGACAAACCAGAAAGCATGTGAAGCTCCTCTGAAAATCAAGATTCCAGTGTGCTGTGCCCCAGCGAAGCAGCAGGACATCACATACAGCATTTGCGTCCCACCAGGGCCTGTTAGATCTGTACCACCAGCGCAGCCGAACACCGCTTTCTTTTGTGCCCTCAATTAAATCCCCCCTTTCCCTCATGGTAAAGGCATGCTGATATGGGGAAGATGGTGAAAAATGCTGTCGCATGCATCCTGCTGGATGCTCCTTTTGGAAGGACGACCATCATTCTAGCGCTCTGCAAGTGCCGACCAGAGCGGCAGTATAAGGGAGGCAGAGGGCTCCGGGGGAGGCTGGGAGGTTTTGAAGGGGAAGGGGGGCGGGGGTGGGGGTGAGGAATCCAAAGCGAACCGAAAAAGCCTCCCAGCTGAGGCGAGGGGAGGAGCCGGGGTAGGGGCTTGGCTCTTCCCTGGGCCGAGCCTGGCAGCGCGGCAGCGCTTTGCCAAGTGGCAGCCGGATCTGGCGGCCGCTCGGCTTTGAGGCCAGCGCGGCTGCGGACCCCCGCGCCCCCCCACCCACCCCCACCCCCCGCCGCCG
>JAVKLA010000053.1:20198123-20217766 GCA_034782735.1 Sagittarius serpentarius
ACCCACCCCACCCCCCCCCCCCCCCGCCCCACCCCCGGCCCCGCGCGTCGGGGTCCCCCCGGGGGGCGGCGCGCCGGTGCCGGAGCAGGGGGCGGGGGGGGGGGTTGTGCCCCAGCCCCGCTGGCCGAGCGGGGGGTGCGGGCGAGGTGCGGGGGCAGCGCCGGCTCGGCCGCGGAGGCTTGCGGCGCTCCCTCCCAGCGAGGCGGTGCGGAGATGGCAACAGCGGAGCCCCGAGCGGGGAAGGGTTTTAATATTTTATCGCTGCGTTTCCTTCCCAAGTGAGCGCACTGCGCCTGGGCACGGCCTCCGTGAGGGAAGGGGCAGCGAGAGCGCAGCCAACATCCCGAGGAGCAAGAAAGAGTCTGGCTCAAGGTGGAAAAAAAACAAACAAACAAAAAAAAAACCACCCCAAAAAAGGAAAAAAGAAAAAAACCCACTCCGTAGCCAGTACACAGCTCCTAAGCAACTTCGCTAGTTGGCTGTGGGTAGCCTTGAAGGTTTCAGGTCACTAGCAAATAGGGTAATCGAGCGATGAGGAATGAGTTTCAATCTAGCAAAGTATGTAGTGCTATGTAGGGCACTGGCTGGGCAGTGCTTTCGGGTAATGAAACTGCAGCTGGATGGAGAACACCAGCCCCTGGCAGAGATCTGTCTTTGAAAGGCAGAGGCAGCCTTAGACATTACAGATGCGGTTGAGAGTGGAGTAAGCCTGTGGAAGAGAGAGGTGTTCTCCATTCGCTTCTTTCTTCTCCTGCCTCTGCATGGTCTCACGCTCCCTGAGCGCAGGGGGATGCTCTGGCAGAGCATCTGCCTGCCTCTGTGGTGAGGGGGGAGACGCAGCCGCGAAGTAACTTCAGCAGTAGGGCAGCTAGCAGAAGCAACCTGTTTTGCATGCAAAAGTGGACCTAGGCACGGTATTTCATAGAGGGGGGGAAATGTGAATGGTTTTCTACTCGGAGGAGAAATGCAATAGTTTACATTGCTGTGTAGGTGGCAACCACCCTTTGTGGAGCAGACTTAAGTACTTCAAATCAGTCTTCAAAACTATATTGAAACAGGTTTTGAAGATTCATTGCATAACCTATCGCCGGTCATATTTCATTAGGATATGTAAAAACTGAGCTGCAGAGGAGCTTTACATTCTTCTGGGTGGACTTATATCAAGTATTTTACATGATCATTAAATCTCCTTTCTGAGAAAAATGGACGTACTGATTTTCTAAATAGTAGAAATTCCTTATTGTTGTTATCAAGGCTACGAAATAGTCTTTTCTGTTTGCTCAGAAATAGATTTGTTGGTGCATAATTTTTGTGTGCATTTGTGATGCTCTTAATGTTTTGGGTTATTTTTTTGTCTGCGTGTTATGATGAGGTTGCTGTATAGAACAGTGCTCTAATTCAGATCAGTGTTCCAAATTAATCCCTGGTGTAATACCACTGATTTACATGGAATAATGCCAGGGATGAATTGGATGTTGCACATCATGATTTTTGTTTTAATTTTTAGTCTTCCAACTTACGATGTTGTGAAAAGTAAAACAGTTAATGACTCAAATCGATACAGTTAACTGAAAATTTATGGTTTTGCTTAATGCTTTTGGGTTTGTTTGGGTTTTTTTACTTCTGAGTACAAAAAATGGCTGAGATAAAAGTAGGCTGAAAAGATGGGGAGCATATTTTAATTTTGATTGCTTGTTATGCATTTAGCAACCTTTTTGTTTAACAATTTTATACATTTTTGTATGATTAGATAGACTTTTCTGAAATATAGCAACGTGGAAACAACACTTAAAAAAATCACCAAAACTGGAAGGGAAACCAGCAAAACACAGTGCCTGAAGTAATGCTTTAGTTTTTTTCATTGTTTTGTTGTTTGTTTTTTTTTTTTTCTTTTAACTGACCAAATGTCCAATTGATGAAGACTGTTGATAAAACAATACTTTATTAAATGCCCTGGTTGGATTGGGTGCTTGCCGTGGCTTTGCTGGACTGCTGCGCAAGAATCTGTCGAAGGGAGAACACACCTTGGAAGCCTTAGTGCTCTGCTCCAGCGGTGAGAAGAGTGGTCAGGGTTAGTGGCTGTAGGCTCTCTGACAGCATTAGGCAGGATCATATTTCTTCCCCACTCACAGAGAGCTTAATACACAAAGAGAAGAGCAGTCACTTTTCAATGCCACATGTCCCCATGAACCCCGGAAAGAAGGCAGCTTTGGTTGGGAGGTTGCTGATTTCAAGAGCTCTCATGGAGAGTGTCCAACCCTGGACTGTGCCTTACAGACAAAAATATCAAGACAAAAAACTTCGGGGAGCCTATTCCGGTTTTGGCCAGTGCCTGAAAATTAATTTGGTGCTAGCAGAAAAGATACCTAGTTTTATGTTCCACTGGAAAAAGCCCTAGCTGCATTTTCATTTGTTATTCACAGCATGAGGATCTGCAACCAGAAACCGTATTAGTTGTTGGTCTGTAATTCTGTAGCAGCCACACAAACTTGTCTTTCACCATTTCTCCTGAGGACTTGTGGACAACTCTCTTTTCTAGTAATGGTAGATAGCAAAGTGATTGGAAAAGTACATGAGGATATATACATTCTGCCTATTTCCTTAGGTCATGAGTAGCTGCATGAGTTTCTCACTGAGAGCTACTAATAATGTTTGAAGGCCAAAGGTTTAATCTATGGTTTGTGGAACAAATTTCAGGTCTGTTTCTATTATCTCTCAAACTTTGGTAGGTATTTTGAGTAGAAATGACCATCTATCACTTTAAAAAAAAAAAAAGGAAATTACTTTATATTCTTAAACATTCTGGCAGATGAAATTCACCTTGGATGCTACATACATATATATTTAATTAATTTATGACTTGCTTAATATCTAGGATGGACTGGTTGTTGCAGACTAATTCTGATTGAAGAACTTGAGGCCGTTTGAAACTGCTTACCAGGAAATAATGCTTCAGCCTTTGACAACTTGTCCTGACAAATACAGAGACAGACTTTTCTTCTTAGTATGCATAATTCCTACAAAAAAACATTAGGTTCTTTGACCCCGGTGGTGTGCAAGCTGTCATGTATGCAATGACAGCTTCATTTCTCTACGCAATTACTACACGGCCAGAATTTAACTTGCAGCTTGCGTTGATGGCTTAGTTCTGAAAAGCGTTCACAGATCTGTTCCATGTGTCCATTATAAATCCTGTCTCTTAATGGTCAATTAAAGGAGTAAATTTTTATATGGTAGTGAAAAGGCTCTACCAGTGTACCACAAACTTTTCCTTTTTTTTTTCTTTTTTTTTTTCTCTCCTCTGATAGCTTGGCTCCATTCTGTTGAAGCTTTCACCTTAGCACACGTGAGGATGACTTGGGTTGGTTAACACGACATGAAATGCATATGCAGTTTGGGAAAAAGGCTCAAACTTTTGCTGCTTAGTTTCTAGCTGCCACAGAGGACCACTGATTCATTACCTGTTGGTGTGCAATAGGTGATGATGGCTTTCACAAAAGTTGCTTCTAGATGGAGACAGGAGACAACAAGCCAGCAGACCTTGCTTCACACGGCTGCAGACAATGTAACGTACCTTCTGTTAGCTGGTCCCTTTGTGAGGAAAGGGTGTGATTTACATTTTTAAGCTTTTGTCTTTTTGATGTGGTTGACTCTATCTCTCAGTACTGTTGTGTAATGCAGGATTGCCTGTGCATGCTATTACTATTTTTTTCTTCTGTAGAATCTAATTGGTCTTAATGGATTTTACATTTAACATCTGCTACAAAATCTGACTTAAGGGGGGTTGAGAGCACAGTGCTCAGCTGGAAGCTTTGTGTGCTGAACTGATGTGTTTATTGTAAGAAGAATGCAGTAATATTTCATGAAGAAATTTTGACATGTATTCTATTTTGACACTCCTGTTTCACATGTGAAAATTTCTGTTTCCTTGTCTCTTGTTTTTGTTTGTAACAGGTGACATTTGCATGAATTTATGGTGCTTATTTTCCACTGGAAGTCACAGCACTCTGAGATTATATTGGTTGCTGTGGAAATTGTCATAAACAAGTGATAATAATTTTGTAATCAGTGGGGAATAAGCAGTTGGAAGCAATGAACTTTCAGGAAACAATAGGGTATGTTGAAAAAATAAAACAGAACCCCAAAACCCCCAAAACTGAAACAAAGCCACACCATCAAACCCCTCCAAAACCCCACCCACAGCAACAATAACAAAACCCAATCAACATTATATGTGTCTTTGCAATAAAAAGGAGAAGGAAACAGAGGGTGACACTTCAAACATGGGGAACAAACATGTATGTAAAATACTTTGAGGTGTTAGTTGCTCTGTGAATGCCAAATCCAGTTCAACATCCCACTGGGACAGCGAGGGGATGGTGGGTCGGCAGATAACCCTAAACTGCTCTTCTGAGGGCAGAGTGGTACAAAAGCCATCCTGCATGTGGTTTCTGTGACCATGCCAAGTTGCTCTCCATCCATCACTGCTTATTTGGTGGAGTTTTTGCTACACGGAGTGTCTCCGTGCTATTTTTTATTTTTATTTTTTTTTTTTAATATGAAACAACTGTGTCTGAAACGTGCTCGGCTGAGGAGAGAAGGAGACCAAGACAAAAGTAAACCAAGGGTATTGCTTCTCTGTGGCACATTAAGGTAAAGTTGGACAATTTACTTTGAGCCTGAACCAGAGCCTCAAAGGTTAGAGTACGAATTTTTGGTGATACAGGCAGACATGAAGGATTAAATCAGTATCGCAAGCACAATGTAGAAAAGCTTGAGATTTCTGACAGTATCAAGATCCAGGAACGTTGTTTCTGGTAGGACTATTGAGCAAAGCCCTTTAAAGAGAGATTCCGTAGGCAGTCCTGTGACTTCGGAAAACTGACATGAAACTTCAGGATATTCTGCCTTATGATTCCAGCTCAACTCTACTACAGCTTAAAAATAAATAAATAATAGACTACTCTTTATCTTGTCATTCTTCCAAAATATGTGGCCCACAATGTAAAGGGATGAATCAAAGTGTACAGTCATAAATTACTAATATAAGAATGTCTTTCTTATGCTACCACTTGACATAATGTGATAATCTAGACTACTGAAACTGGTATTCTGATTTTAGTCATCATTTCAAATAAGAGACTGTATTTAAGAATGATTTTAAAACGTGAGATTAAAAAGAAGTTTGAACAAATTCAGCTTTTTAATAAATAAATAATGAAAAGAACCCGTGTTCCTCTAGAGCTGGTGTAAAGACACTGGTGCAGTGAAAAACTGTGCCAGGAAGCTTTTGATTTTTCTTGTGCTTCAACGGAAATACGCAAGACTCAACACAATGATTTGTGATCAGGTTTTAATCATTATATCCAGTTTCTGGTCTCACTACAATAAAATCATATTTTTAAGTACTGTAGAGCCACTTTAATATTTGGAGCTGAAGACTGGAACTGTTGTGCAGTATTTTAAAAGTAAATTGGAGATTAACTGAGAAAATCAGCTATCCTTGATATTATATTCCAGGATCAATACTAGATAAGCAATAAGCACCTTGATACAAGCAGCTGTTATTTCTGATGTCAGGAAATGGAAACACACTGGTTTTGATATTATCCCAGACTTGTACTTCTTGTGGATTACTTGGGAACAAAGTGACAGAGTTGGAGAAGCTGACTTTGCTGGATCTGTAATATTTTGCAGGAAAACTGCTTCTTGGTGTCAGATCACTTCATACATTTTCAAGGATTTATGACAGTAGTTGCAGGTAAATGTTTACTTTTCCACGGTAGGATGAGCAAATCATATTTTATTTTTTCTTTATTGTCAACATGAACTTTTAGTTATCTACTGTTCAAGCGCAGAATTTATGTGTACAAAAGTTTTCTGTATAATATTGTCCCAGGCACATGATTTAAAATTAAAATATTACTGCTAATAAAATACATTTTGCAATATATTTGCTTTCTCAGTATGATATGGCTGGTATTTCACTGCTGGTTTTCTCCTTTGGAGCAAATACCACGTTTGTCATACTGTGATGAGAATTTGCGTGGCAAACAAAATTCACTAAACATTGCACCAAGAGGGAGTTCATCGATTCTCAACGTTATCCTCTTACTGCCACAGTTCCACATTTAAATGTGGAAATTCTAGGCTTCCAGAAATGAAAACCTGCTCAGGCAGTTCTCACAGATGTCAAAAGTAATATGCTACGGGCACGAGGAGAGAAGTGGCAGAAAGAAAGACCCTCTTCTTTGTCCAGCTGAACATCAGCATGGCCTGAACAAAGCGACCAGAAGTAATTGGTCATGTTTTGGTGTGTTACCAACTTAGGGGCGAGATCTTTGATGAGCCAGATACCTAGATGGGCAAAGAAGGAACGTTTGTGAGGTGGTGTGCATCTGTCTCACGCCTCTGGGGTCCTGGGCTGCTCGGGACTGGTGTGGTGCCCGGTGTAGCTCACAGCCTGCTTAGCATTGCCCTACGTTGTCTCAGCAACTGGGCAGATACTGGGTGTCACCGCAGGGGAAGTGAATAGCACAGCCATGCTCTGGGTTCCCCCTCCGATTTTCTGTCTCCAGTTTTGAATTTCTGCCAGAGTCGTGTAAGAAGTCTGTTACAGAGTTAAATTGACCAAGGTCATGTCTGCAGGGCTTTTCCACGCCATGGACTGATTGGTTGGTTGGTGGTTGTTTGACTTGGTATAATGGTTGAAAAAAGCTGGAATCACTGCACTGGCTAACATCCTAACCTGGCAAGCAGGTGTTATTTTTATATCGAAGGACGATTTTATTTCATCTCTGCTTACAAGATCTTTATTTCTTAAAGTAGGTGGAGTACTAATGGCACTCAAATCATGGGTCTTTTATAAACTGAGCCACTGGAAGTCCAGCAGAAAATCCTTTAAAAAATTACCAGGCAAATTTCATTTTGCTTTAGCGAATCAAATCCTCTGTGATGATTTCCTGGGGAGGTTGTTCACTCCAGCTTGATAAATCTCCATGTTCTTTTTGAGAAGAGGTAATTTATACTCTACTTAAAATTCATGTATTGACTAAATGTTAGGAGAAAAAAGCGCTATGTCTAAAATGAAATTATCATTCTCAGTAGAGTTGAAGTACTTTTTCTTTAAATGTTTTGTATGATTTTTATTTTTTATTTTTAAACCAGTAATGGCCATTACATATTTAGCTTTTGCCTCATATAAATTCAGGATTACTCACTGAATTTATTCCTTTTCTTTTTTTCTTTAACCTAAGTGAGATTAATGGTATAAATAGGGAGTAACTGTGTGAAACTCACACTGAAGGCCCATTCACAGCTGCAAGTTAGACCTTCACTGGGACCGAAGCAGCAAATAGCCTTGGTCTTTCACTTAAAAGTGAAATTCAAATTACATGAGTGATTATTTGGTTTCACAACTGTTTCTAGTACACATAATCCTGGCAGGAGGTAAGCAGTGACATTTTGTAATGTTCATGGCACTTGTAGAAACTAATGCCACGCCGTTTTGGTTGCATTTTATCAGATTGTGGTAGCAAAACTTGCCGTGTTTGTTACATTTTGACAGTTTAGCTTCAGAAGATGTATTTAATTTAAAGAGTGTATCTTGCTGCAAGGTGTTGCTCCTTTTATATCATTGCATCTCCAAATATTTTCAGGACTTCACCACACGTATGTAAAAATCACAGTGGTGGTAATGAGAGTTTCATTTTCTAGCAACAATTTGAATACAATGCTTTAAAGATGTTTATGCAAATATTCTCTCTTCTTTCTGGAATGACTTCTATCTTGGTACTGTCTTTCCCAAAGTTGCTCAAACCAGGATTCAAAGATAGGGAACAGTGTGTTTACCCATTCTTTGCCCTGTGGGGTCTGCCTGGCCATAAGCAGCGTCAGGACTGCTCTCAGGTACAGCTGGTGCCATGATTCCTTCATCAACGTTTTGCCGCTGAGAGTAGCTGGGTCAAACTTTAGTTGTTCCCTTTCTCGTTGCTCCCCATACGCCTGAACTCTATGGCAGGGGCTCTGAGCAAAGGAGGTGCAGAGACAGGGGCCGCTGCCTTGTGGTGGGGGCTGCCACCGCCTCCGGCTGCGGGCACGTCAGGTTTGCTTTGTACTGCTCGAGTCATGTACCCTGCGCCTGACCCATTTTCTGTTCCAATGACACGCACTTAGTCCATAAAGAAAACTAGAGTGGCTTACAGAATAAAAAATAATAGTACTTCCTTTTAAAGGGAGTACTACAACACTTTAAACTGCCCCCCCCAAACAGTGAATAACTCAATCCAGAGACAACAACTTAATCACAAGTGCAAGTACGCACAGCAACCGTAACTAATGCATTGAAGTAGATCTCTTCGGGGGGAGAATGAGTGGGTTGAGAAACTGAACAGAGAAATCAACACTGTCATTAACTTTTATTAATGAAATTAAATATTCCAGGTCTTCACTTAGCATACGTTCGGTGGTATTATCATTAATACATACAAAGGTGTTTTTGCATTAGCAGAAAGATATGATTCAGAAATAAAAGCAGTCAGTATATTTTATTTTTTATATAAGCAAACAACAGTAACCTTCAGATGCATTTTTATCTTTTCTCTTTCATCCTTACTGGTTTTTACCCTTTAGCAGTATTAACAAATATTCCCAAAGAGAGATGAATTAGTGCCCGGGGACTCCTGTCATGTTTTGTTGTAAAGAGTCTCCTGCAACTTAGGTTAATAGTGAAGTTGTTTTATATTTTATTGAACGTAGATGTTTAGAGGTTCTTGTAAGGATTAAAACCATGTCAATGTATTCCATGAAAGTTATTAAAAGTGTACTATCATTCCAAAGGCTTTTTATCAGTGAATATTTTACATACGTCTCGGGTATCTGTGAAGCTCTTTATATTTGTTTAATAATAGAAGGAAAAAAAGGCCCAGAACAGAATTGCATATATACATGATTATATAAATAAATTGTGCTGCAAAACAGTTACTTTCATAACCTTACTAACAGTGTAATTAAACTAGATTTTTTTTTTTGTCTGTTACTCAAATCCCAATTAAAACCACCATACCTGCAAAACTATAAGAGTAATGACAAATGTCTATTTTGTGTGTACAGAAGTATTCTTTAATGCTTATGGTTCTTAATCCAAGGTTCTTTCATTCTCATTGAAACTCATGAATACAAAATAATATGAAAATCAACTACAAAGGGTTTAGAAGGCAGATAAAGTAAGTCAGTAAAACAGAGTGCCAACAATTTAATCAGTGTAATGCAGTGGAGAAAGACTAAAACTAAACAACACTTTTTGCTGGTTTTTCTTAATAAACACATTTTCTCTTCCTTTCTTCTCACAGTCACCCATTTATAGCCAGTCACTTCTCAGTATTGTTCTCTTCAGACAGCTGTTACTATTTCTGTTGTTAATGCCTACTGTGGCTTTTGAGCTGATCTGAAACAAAGCAGAGGCATGGCTACTCTTGCCATTCCACCTATTTTTGTCTCTTTCCAGTGTCTGGGAATATAAATATCACTCATTCCATCCTTCTAAAAATACCAATATACAGCCTTATAAAAGTGTGATCAATATTGCTGCAGCTATGTGGACTTCAGGGAAAAAAAAAGAACAAAATAATTCAGCTATTTATGATACAAGATAGAATGGGACCATTGTTCAAGTAAGGTTGTGTCTGTCCTCTCTTACTTCCAAAATTTTGGTGTCAAATCCCACACCTGCCTTTCCAAGTGACTTACCCATTCGAAGTACCCCTTTTTGGAGCAGGAACTGTCAACATCTGTACATGTAGATAAGCCTTATTACATTAAAAAGAGTAAACCAAAATTACATAAGGAATATAACTAAGACCACTGTAATTTGCAATCCTGCTTAAAATTTTTACTTTCCCAGTACTTGAAGACTTTCATTTTCTCTGTTGGCAATCCCTCGGAAAGCTGTACATATTTACCTCTTTTAGTGTTGTCGCAGCTCACAAATATAAGTTTCTGATCATTTTCTTTTTCTTATGAGATTTCTTCACGCTGTCAGTTTGTCTCTGGGTATGTAATAAATGAATGTAACTTTTCTAAATGTTACAGGCAGAGATGGACAAAGTCTATGTGGTTTAGCTCCCCAAAAAACATCTGGAGTAACAGATAGTGATATCCATTGGCTTCAAAATAATCCTATAATTCTTTAGGATAGAAGGGACAAACTTTTCAGAAATGTTTCAGTTATTCAGTATGTGATATTTTGAGGACTACTGAAATTTTTGAAGGTTTACCTCATAACCTGCTAAGTTTCTGTCTTCCTGTGGCTCTTAGCTGCCTAGTAATCTAGCCTCCAGTCATAACAATGCTCACATTTTCATTCCCGTCCTTTCACTATTTACCTTTTCCACCTGCAGCTGAAGTAGTTTGGTGTCTAAATTGGTGGAATTACTCCCCTAAATAATTGCATCTGTGATCACATTTAATTACAGGAAGAAGAATGCGCTCGTGGTAGAGGAGATTAGGATAAATGCTGTCTGTCTAATCAGATCCCCGGTGACTGACTTCTGGCAGTGCTTTCTTCCTAAATCCTGTTGCTGTGATGAATAAAAGCTGCGTAGCCTGTGCGAGTCCATGTCTTCAGAAGACGGTTTTGTTTTCCTGGTTTGAGGGGTTTGACACGGGCTTAGGAGCAAGCCTGAACCCCTGCCAAAAACACGTGTGGGCCTCTTGGTGCTCTTGGGCGGGCCTGGCTTTGCTGGGCCTAGGGCAGGGCTGTGGGGAGCTGGAGACTGGCCCTGCTGGGGGACTGGGGGCCCTGGGGAGGGGGGGCTAAAATGGCATCCTGGGCAGGGTTGGGGGAGCCCCAGGGGGTCTGTCAGGACCAGTAGAGCCTGGTGGTGTCCCCCTGGGGCCTGGCACTGTGGTGGCCGTGTCTGCTTTTTGTGAATACCAGCAAAAGAAGGTAAGAGCTGCGTCCTCCAAGGACCTCTGGCTAGGCGCCATAATCACGGGTCTGCCTCAGGGCCTCAAAATACCAGAGCAATGATTCAAGTGGGGTTTTCCCCAATTCTGTGAACTTTTTATAACATAAAATACGTGAGAAATAACTCCTTGAGTTATTTTTATGCAGGAAAAGCAAGGGGTTCTTGGTCAAAGACACCAGTAAGGCAAGAGTTGCATCTAACCAATGTTTATTCAGTGGCATGACACACTATTTGTCTTTCTGCAACCATGCTGCTGAAACAGCATAAATTTAATAGTAATCTTCAATTTAATACAGTTAATATAAATATTCTTTATATTTGGCTGCAAAATATGGAGGAAAAAAAGCACCTGTTATAAGCAATTGCTAACCTGGAAAAAAACACATTGGAAAAAAATGATTTGCTTTTTAGACTACGTAAAAATGTTTTATTTATGATTAATATTAATGATGTGACTGTATGCAAGCCTTTCTGTATTGTCACGCTTATGATGCATAAAAGGTATGAAGGAGCTTGGTGGGTTGCTTAGCTGCAGTTTCTGAAAACAGTAAAAATATTTTGAAGTTTGAGAAGATGTACTGGGTTTTTAAAAAATATTTTAATACATGTTTTTGGAATCAGAGTTATCCTCTGTCATCAATAGTGAGGCTACTAGCAAAAATAGTTATTCTTTTTAATGAACCGTATAACAAATCATGTTTGAGAATAATATGAGTTTAAAATTGACCTCCAAGTCAATGCTTGGGATCTTGAATGTATTTTCAGAAAATCCAGCCAAGTTCAGTGAAAATTTCCATCTGGACTTTGAGTACCGGGCAAGCAGCAGGGATAGACAAATTTAAATTTAGGCTGCTGCTTTGGAAAATTTAGCTCTTATCATCTCCGTGACTGGCAATAAACTACTTTTTTCTCTTCTTCCTTATCCTATATTAGAGGTTTAGCGATACAGAAATTAACATTTTACCAAAGTTCACCTGGATTTCTAGCTCTCAGTCATTACTTTGCTCAATTAAATCAGTTTATAACAGTGAAAGCAATAGTGGTAAAAACTATCTACTGTATTATCAAGCAGTCATATAGCAAGGGTATTGCAGGTTACTAGATAATTACTGCTGGTTCAGAGTGGGTTGCCGTAATTTCTATTCAAGACAGTATGAGGTGTTAGATTGTGGAGATTGTGGATCAGTAAATTAAGACTATTAAATGTTACATATGGTAGCCATATAACACTCTCAGCTTTCAAGCTTCTTAATAGGTTTATAAGTTCCTTGATAAAAGGAAAAACATTTAAGGCAGTCAGGCATTGGAACAGCCTGTGCAGTGATGCTGTGCACATTGTACATCCTTGGAGGTTTTCAAGACTCATCTGGATCAAGCCCTGGTAACCTGGTCTGACCTCATAACTGACCATGCTTTTGGGCAGGAGGTTGGACTAGAGACCTCGTAAATTATCCTCTGATTCTCTCCTTTGATGTGATTTAAGTTGGCATTGGCTATTTGAAATTGCTTCTCGGGAAGGGAAGAGTAAACTGCTGCACGTACATGAAGTAGATGCTAGAGAGCTGTAAATTCTGATTATTCTGAAAATCACAAGCTTCAAAGCCTTAACTTTATGTTACCTTTTTACTTACTTTTGTGTCCTACTTGTAGTCAGAATTGAAACAAATGCTTCAGGAGAAAGTTTCTTACAGGACTTTCTGGCCCCAATTCAAAACCATAGAATGTTACATAGGCCACAGTTAAAAAAGTATCTGAAAAAATGCTTAAAATGAATGTTGGATAGTGCTATGGTTGTTGATCACATGTTGCTTTGAAGAAAGAAGTCTGAAGGATTTAGCAAATCACTATTGTTTAAACCTCTAACTATTTTTATTGTAATTCTTTAGATAGATTCTGGTGCTGTCAAAAAGGTGACAGACCACCTTGGATTTCTTAGTTTTTTTCTCCATTTTTTTGTTTTTCTTTAGTGTTCAGTTCCTTTAATGTGACATATTTTTTTTTTGTTTGAGTTTTTCAGCCTCTGTGTTTTTTCCCCTAGCATAGCTTGAATTAATTTAGGCAGCAACTGCAAAAATGCTGAACAGCGTTTTTTTGGTAGCCTGGAAAACTTAAAAAGAAAAATAAGTCGTAAAGCAAACATGAACAATGCTGAATTACTTTTAATAATACATTGCTGAATGAATGCATAGCATAATAGCAAGATGGTTCATTATTAGGATATTTAAACAATTTGGGTTTTTTCCTCTTTGAAATTTTAATGTAAGAATGGAACATGAGGCAGTAGTAACTAGGATTATACAAAAAATGTTGGATGTTCCTCTTGCTTTTCTCACATTACTGAAAAGATTGTTGAAGTGATATGTCTGGAGACTCTTTTTGCTGTTAAAAATTCTCTTATGACAACAAACTAAAACAGAAGTATTGCTTGCATTGATTGACACCTAATAGATAAATATACATATATAGTCATAGAGAAGCATCATAATAGAAAGATCTTGAGACAGGTCATATGTCAGTTTTAGGTTGTCAAAACCCTTTCAATGTCAATGAAATTACGTCAGTTATGCCTGGTAATATATTTTCTTCCCTGAAGTTATTCTCCTGGGCAGGGAATATGTTGTTAAGGTACATTATATTTCCACTGGCATTCATGGTGATGAAGGGATCAGGCAGATTGGTACTGATATCTTTGTTATGAGCTCACCTACATCCACTTAGAGAAGGTTTGGATGTCTTGATGGTGTGAACTAGTCTGTCCCTTTATGTCCACATTAAATATGATACAAAACTCAAGTGGCGCTGTATTCAAAACCCTGTGGCTTGGCTGTATTTTGCTTCTGGGAGAGCGGCAGGGACAGGTTCCCTGGAGAGGGGAGGAAGGGATCCTGTGGAACAGCAACCACAGTGTTTCAGCACATCCCTTCTCCTCCTCCTAAGCTGGTGTGGTGGCCTAGAAGAAGTGGATCATGGAGCTTAGCCCCTCAGTGATTTGCGTGGGCAGCCTCGTCATTTTAGGACTTCTTTCAGGCTCTTCTCCAGACTTTAATTGGTCTCATTAACTCTGCTTATGTCTCTGTCATGAGATACAAGCTTTTCTTTGCAACCTTGAGGGCCAGCTAATTGGTTTATATTTTCAAAGTTAAAGCCTGAAATTCATGTATGGTCATGTGAATCAGGAGCCTAGTATCTACTGTGCTATTTTTTCACTATCTCTTCAATGCCCTTTTTCCACCTCTATTTGTATGCTACCATTGAAACTACATTAGTAATTTAGCAACACAGTATTCCAAAACATGTCTTAAACCTAATATATCATAAACTTAAATCTATGCATCATATAGAATTTATGTATATTTATCTATCTATATTTAGCAATCTAGATATTTAAAGAAAAGACATTAGCTAGATTGTGATATCCTGGCTCAGTCTTGTAACTGAGTCATGTTATGGTGGCTTGGGAGGCACATAAAGTATTTTTCCTTATAATGTTATTGACAGGCTTTGAATACTTGGCAAGATACTTCATTTCTTTTTTATAACATCCATTCAGAATGGCATTGGCTTATCATATAAAATTGTCATTATTTTGTACATTTTAAAAAAGTTGAACAAATACCTCAGTGATCCATGGTGGTTATTACAATGTTTAGAATGTCAAAATTGTTTGTTTTACAGTATGACTTGCAATACAAAAGAATTCCTAAATTATTTTACACAAAGCAAGAACTGTTTGTTTCATCTTGGTTCAAAGCTTCTTGAAGTCTTTGCATTCAGTTCAGTGATAGAGTATGTATATGTAAAGATCCAGGGTATATACAGTTACCGAAATATAAATATTGATTTGGTAATCATTTTATCTAGTGCTAAATCCCATGTCAAATACATAAGAATTATGTTATCAAGTATAGAAGATTATACTAAAGTAACTCTGCTTTTTGTATATTCTTTCTGAGTTCTACTTTTTAAATAGGATTTTCGCTCTGCATATTTCTCTTTTAAGATTGTGATATTCCAATCCTTATTGAATAGGAAAGTAGTCTCACTGCCACATAAAGCTATTTCCTCTTTACTGTCTTGTTCTCCAGATCAGCAGTGTTTCTCCAGCATTACTGGAGACAAAAACGACCGTTATGTTTATCAGGATGCAGACTGTTGCTATATGGACTTCCAGAGTCATTGGTACAGCTGGTATTCTAGACAGGGTTTTGTTGTGATGAGGATGATATGGAATATCTGCACAAGCCAAATAGTATATAACACTGTCTTGCTACAGTTCTGGAAGGAAGTAGGCGACAGTGTTACTTGAGGACTTAAAAGCCTTGATTAGCACAGTGGTAATATAGAGATTAAAACAAGTTTTAGAAATCATAAATAATATAAAAGTGTTATAATCATTGATCTTAACAACAGCTCTGGAAGTTTTGTTAAATTATGATATCTATGCTCCATTGGCTCATGTCATGTGTATGTAACTTCATCTGTACAAAGCTGGTCCAAGCGAAACAAGTTAGATCTTTTGCATGTTCATTGAACAATTGTAGGTGATTGCACAGGACACAAAACAATGGGAACTTGGGGCTGTATGGACAGAAATGTTCTTGGAAGACAAGAGAAAACCTTCAGCTAGTACAGATGCAGAGGGAAAACTTAAAAGTTCCTTGTTTTCTGGTCCTGCAGACCATCTGTTATGTTGCAATGCTTTCCATATAATGTGAATTAGAGAATGAAGTCTTGAAACTGTAAATTTGCAATAAAATATGTGGTAATTAAGAAAAAGCTCTTTTCTACCAAGAGATTCCTGCCATTAAATACTGTAGAATTTTATTTTTAGTTTCACAGAGTTACTCCAAATGAGGCTACTGGGACTAAAGGCTCTTCTGAGCCTGTCTGACATGACACAGTACAATCTAATGGAAGCCACTGCAGTCTATTAAGTCAGGGAGTTTCCTATAAAAGGGAGGGCTTAGTGTGCTTTCATAAAGTAGAATGATTGATTATATGAATATGATGTGCAGGTGTTCAAAATGTTTGATGGAAGCCGATAGAATTTCATCTGCCATGTTACAAATACTCTTTTTTTTTTCCCTCTTTCTTTGTTATATTGATTTTCCACGCTAGATGGCAGTGCCTTAGCACTAGTGCATGATAGGGGAATTGATTTAATTTGTCCAGGGGGGAAGAAATCCTTCTGTTTCATGTTTCCTTTTACATACATAGCTCAAAGAATTGCAGATAGGAGACTGGATTATGATTAGCCACATATGGATGGGCAAAGGAAGGTGCAAATTATTTCCCTTCTTCCTTTGTAGAAATGAAAATCTATTCAAGCTGATCGAACCAGGCTTGAATTGGACGGAGGTGAGATGAAGTCAGCGAGCTATCTCTCTGTGCTGTCCCCAAAGAACTGCGTTCATCGGAACTTCACATGAAATGCTGTATTGAGTTAGAGCTGAGAGTGCATCCAGACTCTGAGCAGATTGCCTCACAGTTTTGGGCCATATGTTGTCTATACTGAGAAGTCAGTGAGAGAAAAACACAGCTTCCTTCTCTTTGCAAGAACACCAGTTGCTGGAGAGGTGGGGATGGAGAGCTGAGAGATGGTGGGGTGCACCTAGATATTGCTGCGTTAGAGCTAGAAGACAGCCAGGGAACATACATGCACCTGTGAGCTGGGATGCACTGCTGGATTGTGTGTTAAGCCTGGAATTTTACTAACTTGAAGTATTTTGCCTAACTGAAAAGTCTGTGAAACTCTTGATGGTGAGGATTGAGGGGAGATCATGACTAGACAAATGGGCTCTGGAAGTGTAAATGTGACAGTAACAGGTGAAAGTTAAAGCTGGAACTTGGAGTTGAAATTCAACTCAAAATTGTGATACAATATTTGAAATTTATGGATGAGGTCCTTAAAAACACAGGGTTATTAAAGCAAACAAACAAAACCCTCTTTGTCATTAGTTTTTTGAGGCTCTAAAGTTCATATTTTCAATCTTGTGTTCATAATCTTGAAAGAAAACCTCCACCTAATCCTGTGAAAGGAGGAGACAGGAGTTTGAAAAGCAGCAAATATCAATAGACTCTGCAGTTAAAATAAAATAAAATAAAAAAGTCACATAAGATTATCAGGAGAAATTAAATACCTTAAAAGACAACTAACAGTAGAAAAAAAGAAAGAGGAGGCCTAACATAGGAATGACTGATTGTATGAGAAACAGCTGAAAGAAAGAAGGTATGAAAAAGCCTGAAAAAAAAAGATGTCAAGAAGGCAAGAACTGCCAAAGAAATGACTTCCTATATGTAAAATTCCTGAAGAGTCTCTTCATGGTGGGGTTTGCTCCAAAATAAGATCCTTGTTTCAAGTTTCAGTCCAATTTATACTTAACAGGAGGCAAATTTGATACAATAACTTTATTTTGCTCACTGGAGTTAAACATTTTAAAATCGGGAAAGCTCTTGCCCGAGGCTGGGAAGAATAGTGCCATGAATACATTTTCTTAAAGAAAATTTAACTAAACTTGGTATCTCCTGGGACCTCACTGCATGCAGCTTCTGCCCTATTTATTCAGTTTTGTTTTATTTTTTGCTTCATCCCTACTGAATGAGCTGGATAAAACCAAATTGAAATATAGGCAAACAGATTTTCTCGCACTGGTTTTTGCTGGATTTGCTGTAGTAGCTGAAATTTCATTTATACTGCTGGAAGGAAGGCAGGCCAAAGGAATGTTTACCCATCTTCTACCACAGAGTTCACAGAAACTGAATCTTTTTGCAAAATATGCTGCTGTTATTTGCTGTCATTTTTTGCATGTCACAGAAAGTGAGAGTCCTGCCTATAATTTATTACATAATTCTACCAGAGCAGAAGATGCAGATGGCTCGCTATAAAAATGTAAAGCAAATTATATTTGGTAGTGCCACTTAGGCTATTCCTTATTAGTTAGGGGAAGCAAAAAATGGTGCTAAGTTGGAATTTGTCATGAATTTGGTGCTAGAGAGTGAGCCTCATGCTTGGGGCAGTTATGTGAGTGGTAAAAGTTAACAGTTCTTTAAATCAGAGTGAACAAATGATTGAATATAGACTTCCCACCTCCCAGATGAATTTTCTAATCACCAGGTTAGGTTGTCAAGGGAAATACCTGTTCACTTTGCAACAATTATTTTTTTCATTCTGAATTTGAATATAAACATCTTGCTTTGAAGGTTTTCATAAAACAGAAACTTGTTTTCCAATTAGGCTTCTTCACATCAGTACAAAGCGTGACATGGAGTTGTTTGAGGAAAAAGGTATAAGGTGTCTTGAGAAAAAATGAATACTTATATGAACAATATTATACAGAAATTTGAAATTGGGGAGGCTTGTTGTTGGGTTCGGAGGGGTTGTTTTTACGTTCTGTCTTGGTTTGGTTCTCTTTCATCTTGTGGTCAGATGATAAACTCTGATTTTCCCTTTGTACAGATCTTTGGGAAGTCTGAGAAAAGGAAATCATATGGAGAGTAAGTGAATTCCTTCCAGAGTTTCAGTCTTCCTCAGCACATGGTTTCACAGACTAGATGATATACAATATTCGGAGATATAAGAGCCCATTGGTACCCCAGTGCTAGTTTCTTTATTTTTAACATAATAGCATTTTCAGAGACTCCTCTAACCAATCTGCGTAGTATGCAGTTCAAATTCCAGTTAAAAACAAGAAAGGTAATTTGTAAACTCTTAATGTAAGTACCAAAGGAACATGACATCTATATTTTAAAACTAATTGGAGAGTCTCATTAAAATCTGATTATCTCATCAGTAGTTCTGTAGCCATTTTCGCTTTTTTTAACAGCCGTGCCAAGCACTTTGGGAAGCAACATGCTTCTTTTTGTTCATGCAAGTCGAGCAGCTCACTCTAATAGGAGATTTTATATTGCTTGCATGGTAGCTCTGATTAGATCTGGAGAACAAAAGAATGACAGGATGCTTCACACCCCCCAGATGACTTGTCTTTACTCATATCTAAGATTTAATTGTAAGCAGTAGGTTTGCCTTTAAGAATCGGGCTTTGTAAGCATAAGGACTGCCCTTGTTTGTTAGATGTTAACACCCATATTTCAAACTTTATTTCCTCAAAAACACAATGTGCTGTTCCTGACTATTTTCTTGGGTTTACTGTGGCTATGTTTTTGAAAAATAAAAACAAAATGTCAAGTCTGTCCACTGCTGATAATCTGGCATTCATGAAGAAAACGTTCCAAGGAGTTCTCTTCAGACAGTGTTGCTTATGGGTTTGTACTGCTGCTTCCCCTCCCCAATATTTTGCTTGCTTCCTTCTGATTCTGAAATGTCATCTCCACAACAAGAACAACAGAGTTGCTACTCTTGCTAAATTAATGTTGGCATTCCTTGTTGCAGCTTTTATGCCATCCAATCACTTATTAGTCAAGTTTTGCGGCTTGCACTTGAATAACTCCAGCCATCATTTGGAAGATATCCTTCTGACTCATTGGACTTGAGAAAAGCATCCTATCATAAATTCAGTTTTGAATGGCTTTTCTTGTCATAGATACTCTTGTAAAATATATATTCATAGAATCATAGAACGGCTTGGGCTGGAAGGGATCACCAAAGGTCATCTAGTCCAACCCCCCTGCAGTGAGCAGGGACATCTTCAACTAGATCAGGTTGCTCAGAGCCCCGTC
>JAVKLA010000053.1:20217866-20236153 GCA_034782735.1 Sagittarius serpentarius
CTTTAGGTATTGGAAGGCTGCAATAAGGTCTCCCTGGAGCCTTCTCTTCTCCAGGCTGAACAACCCCAATTCCTTCAACCTGTCTTCATAGGAAAGGTGTTCTAGCCCTCTGATCATCTTCGTAGCCCTCCTCTGGACCCGCTCCAGCAGGTCCATGTCTTTCTTGAACTGAGGACTCCAGAGCTGGACACAGGACTGCAGGTGGGGTCTCACCAGAGCGGACTAGAGCGGGAGAATCACTTCCCTCGACCTGCTGGCCACACGTCGCTTGATGCAGATATTCAGCTCTCCTGTTGTCCTCCTGATTTTTGCCTTTTTCTTCCTTACCTGGACCTATAGAGCTTTTTTCTCCTGTTGCCATCATCATCTTCTTCAGAGGCTTATAAATGAATTCTTTAATCTTTTCTGCTATGATACCATTTTTCTTTTACCTTTCTTTTCTCAGTTTTGATTTTTGTGTGCATTGATTTTTTTGCTGTTACTATTAATGTCCACCAGTGTTTTGTCTGTGTTCTTTTTTTTTCTGTTTCTTTAATTACCTTTTAAGTTTTTTTTTAATTTAAAAATCTGTTTCCATATACAATTGCTTCTAAATGGAACACGTTGTTCTACCAGCAATTGAAGACTCTGTACTCATGGTTTTTTTAATGTGCAGTCCACTCCATTGCATTTTATTTCATTTCTAGCAAAGTTAAAACCTTTAAAAGGCAGCAGCTTTGGTTGTTTCTTAATTGTCTTTGTTTTCTCGTCTCCATCCTGCCAGACATATGGAAAACAGCTGGTTTCCTTCTTTCCGTTCCTTAACTATTACTTCCTATGGTCACATGCTGTTCCGAATCAGTGCAAGTTCTTTGGATGGCATAATAGAGATATTGGCATTTTCTTTATAAAATGCTATGCTTCCTTTTTTTTTTTTTCTTTCAATTCATGTGTTTTAAAATAGGGGCTGAAATACGTAATTTCACTGTTTAATGCTTTCTTATTTTACTGCA
This sequence comes from Sagittarius serpentarius, assembly GCA_034782735.1. NCBI lineage: Eukaryota > Metazoa > Chordata > Aves > Accipitriformes > Sagittariidae > Sagittarius > Sagittarius serpentarius. Next base: position 20,218,859 of record JAVKLA010000053.1, read on the forward strand.
TTCATGAGTAAAATTCTGCAACATACTCAAAATCCTTCACTTCCATTTACTACTTTTGGTTGCTGCCATAGATGCAAAATCTCAGTCCAGCTAAAAAGCCAAGTTGACTGCTAGAGGGAAGGTTCAGATGCAAGTGGAGAAGTGAGAAATGTCTGCTGTAGTCTGCAGAGCTTCTGTCAATACGTTCTGCTGGGAGGATCTACAACAATAGCCACACTAGCATTTTTCACGCTATCATTTTAACTGCCCTGGATTAACCACAGAGCCAGTACGCTTAGTTGGCAACATGTGGAGACCCTTACTGTGTACTTGAGGACAATTTCTCATGGGATGCAGCCTCTTTTCTAAAAAATTGAAGAAAAGAGCTGATGGGCAGCAAGACCCCTCGGGATGTCTGAGTTCCCACCAACCCAGCTCTCCGCTGAATGTTTTCCCACTGTACAGGCAGATGCTGGCAGCAGGTCCAGCAAGGCGAGTGTTTGGCCCTCTGATTTCCCATGCTTGCTGTGGCTACTCCTGTCATTCTGAAATCCAGATTTAAGTGTCCCTTTTTTTATTTAGCAAATGCCTGTTTCCTTCAGATGGAAAGCAGTTATATCACCTTTCTCTATGAAGACCTGATCACTGACAGGATATACTGCTCAAAGGCTGGTACATGTGGTAAATAGTGGCTGCCCTTACAGCACCCAAGTAGTAAAGCTTTCTTTCTGTATTTTTACTTCTTGACAGACACACACACACAAAAACAAAAAGGCAAAAAGATGAAATAACAGCTAATAAGATTTTAGAGTCTATGTTTTAGTCTATTTTGTTGTTTGTTGCAGTTTATAAACTTTCTGCCTTATTTCAGAGGTTCACCATAATTTATGTAAATGTACTATATTATAATAGCAGCAAAGATAGTGAGATGGATTTATGTCCTTCCCACTGTTACAGGCAACAACTTATAAAACTGAAATGCAACAATGTCTGTGCTAATACTACTACATAACTATGTAATGAATTTTCTTTTCTTTAAAGATGTCTCTAAGAAATTAAAGGGAAAATGACTTATTTTACCCAACTTGAAAATTATTTTATTTCAAAAATCACAAAAAAGACTATCCTAAAAGTTAATGTCCATCAGCTATTTTTATTCCCCATCCTGTATTCTGTAGACGTGATTTTCCATTTTTAGGTGTGCAGTTTTAGCATTGCCACACTGTCATTTTAACTTTGTGAAATTTAATATTAAAGTGAGTGTTTATGGAGAATACTGTTCTCTACAAGGATGGCAAGAGAATCATGAGGCATTAAAATTCAAGAGGAATTGTTTGAGGGGGAAGGGAATATCATATTCAATCATGCCATTTCTTAAGAAGTCAACAACAAAAGACACAGGATATTTATCTGGAATGATCACAGCACTGTATACAGACAGGAAGCAAAACCAGAACTGGCATTTTAATTTGAACATCCAAAGTTGCTGGTCCTGAGGAACCCAGTTACCACTATTAAAATTATTCTTTTTCTTTCTTCAGAAGCTCATTACTGACAGTCTTCAGTTTGAGAGGCTGAGTGTTGCTGTCGACTGTGCAGCTCACACCTTGCCACCCCTCCTCCATTTCTGACATTCAGATACAGTGGGTAGCTTGCGGCGGCACTGTTTCTCCTGGGGCTGGTGTGGGCAAAGCGAGCTAGTGTCCCCAGGAAGGGAGCTGAGACACTTTTTAGAGACAAAAAGTCAGACAGACATGGAAGGCTGAAAACAAGAGCAAGGTGAGGTGAGATAAGGCTTTTCCATTTTCTAAGTGGTTGAGGATGATTTAATTGCCCAACTGGTAGTACAAACCCCCGAACACAATGTATTCCCAGGTACATTCCTGTTGGACTTGATGGACATGCCTAATATTTTATCATTTTGGATCTTAGTGCACTGTTTCCTATTTGACATTTAAAGTATCAGTTGAATTAAATCTTGCAAAATGGAACATCCGCCCTGAAACATTCCATTCAATCCATACCTACTAATTGCTATTTATTTACTGTATCAGAGAGACCAACTGAAAATCCCTCAAAACAGCTACAGATTTTTGTTCGACTCTATGAAGAGACAAAATCCCAATTTCGGCATGTTCTTTCTAAATCACATCCCAGTTTTCCCTCCATTTGCAAACCACAAATACATTTTTCCTCCTTTCTGTTTACATTTTTTAAATCATTCGGGTTGTGGGTGAAGTTAGTTTTTATTTTATTTGAAGTATTTGCTGAATTTGTACTCTGAGTTTGTAATTCTCCTTTCCCTGGCTGGAAGGTGGCACTTGTTTCTGACTATGATGGTTTTTGGAAAAGGAAATCAGAAATGCTACCTCACTCCTCCTTCCTGAAGGACCTGGTTTGGTGGTGGACTTGGCAGTGTTAGATTAACGGTTAGACTCGATGATCTTAAGGTCTTTTCCAACCTAAATGACTCTATGATTCTATGACTTTCAAATACAATTTTCTAGCAAATGAAAATGGACTGTCTGAAAAGAAAAAAAAACAACTGCTTATTAGGTTTTCACAGTAACATGTATAGAATATTTGCAAAAGTTTGATTTTACATGGTTCTGTTGTCTGGTATGAAGAGATCAGTTTGGCCTCGTGAGTTTTGCTTCATGTTTCACTGGGTTTCTGACTCGTCATGGCAATATAGACAGCAATCAGTGTGACGTGCAGATGAAGGCAGTAGTGTTCAGTGGTAGTCTGTATAGATAATTTAACTATTTATTGTCATAGAAGTTTTATTCATCTATTATATTTATTGAATGGAAGAGCGAAGAAAGCTGCAACCTTTAGCTTTGTTTTGTTACAGACCTCTTATGAAAAACAGCATAATATATAAGGTTTGAAATCCTATTTCTTTTGGTGTTGCATATCTTTATGTTTCAAAATTGCCAATACATGTTGCCTGTTTGGTGACATAAGGATACACCTTATTGATGTTCTGTTCTCTGGGCGTGAAATTTCTGAAAAGAGATACCTGTGGGGCTGATGTAGTTCCTGGAAATACAACAGTGGGCCCCAAATCTGCACGTTTGTAATTGCTTAGGTAGTTCTGGTGAGGAGGAATACGAACGATTGGATCCAACTAAGGTCTGAAAAGGAATCAGTCACGTTTGATGTATTTTTTACATACTTTAAAGCATATGTAAATTAATGAGAAACAATAATAACTTTATTTCTGTGAGCTAAGATACAATTGATCATACTCATTATGATGTGGTCTGCAGAGATTAGATTCTCAGTTCTTTCTAGCGCAGCTCCATGGGAGTGGAGTGACTGTCTTTATCTCCGCTTGTCACAGGATCAGTCTTCCTTCCTGCAGGTTAGTAGTGACCCTTAATTTTTGTATGTAATCCTGCATCTCCTTTTGTAGGAAAGGTAAGGTAACCCAAGTATTATGCAAACATTTCATTAAAGAACAAGATGTAATGAGTAATCAAGTATCACAAAGAATTGGATGAGGTGGATTATTTGTTTTCTCAGTCTTCATTTAGGAATACATTCTGTATCTTAAGACCAAGGGTAAAAATAAAATAGATTTCCTCTAGTAACCCACTGAGACATCTTTAGCTTTCTGTTTTATTGCTGTCTCTGTGCAACTTTTAGCTGTACTGGTTGGCTTGTAGGAAAGTAGGACGTAAGCGTGGGAGTGACATTCCAGATGCTAATGATCCAGTCCTTTGCCTTAATAAGTAAATGTACATCATCCTGTTAAGACATCTGTATTATTTAAAACCTATCACTTTGTTCACTATCACTACTTTTGTTGGTTAGAAACGACTTTAAAATGTCTAGTCTTTGCTTTAGTCAGTCAACTTACTCTCTATGTTACGTGCTGATACTGCTTCAGTTTAAATAGGTCTTCTTGTTCCATTATAAAGAACAATCATATTTTTTCTGTTTGTTGGTTTGCTAAGATGAACAAAATATGATTTTGTTGTGTACTATTATTTGATAGTGTTGCCATTCCTCTGATCATTCTAGTAGCTTTATTTTCTGCATCTGATCCTGCTTAACTGTACATTTTCTGAAGAAAGAATTGTATAGAGTACATTCGATGAGATTTTATCGTTGCTGTGGCATTTACACATTTTAGGATAACATTCATTATTTTCACAAAGCTATATCATGCAGACATTAGTTTACCAGCTTCAGATAGTCCTATCTTTCTCTTCCTTTGTTTTCTCCAACTAAGAAATTTGTCATTAGCCTAGCAATCAGTTAGTTCACTTGTTAGTATTACATTTCACTCCATTACATTTCACACTACTTCGATTCTTCTTTTATGATACTCTGATTTTAGCTTATTGACTTGTCTGAACCCTCTATGGTGTGGAAAGTTTTTCTTGACCTCTTCTGTTTCTGTTTTGGTTTTTTTTTTCTTTTTTTGTCTGTAAGCTGTTGTGTCTTTTTGCAACCATGTTGCAACCGTGCTGCAGGCTTCACAGCCTAGAGATCCAGAATACTATGGCCAGAGCGAATGCAAAGCTGCTTTTTTTTTTTTTTTAAATTTCCTTTCTATAAATGATTTATTTGACATGTGGTTCTAGTGGTTACTTGAGTGGGGTAGTCCAGATACTTTTTCATATTGCTTTAGATCCAGTCTTGCTTCTCGTACTGTGCAGATGCTTCGACAGTCTTCATTGGTTTCTTGCCATTATTTTTATAAAAATATAAACCATATAAACCTATAATTTTAAAAAATATAGGGAATGTATCGGGGAATAGAGGTCTTTAACAATAACTTTTGGTCATCTTTTATATATATATATATATATATATACTTACAGCTGATCTCAACACCTGCTAAGATTACAAAAGGAATTTTGGGAGGAAGGATTCTATAAAAGGCAACAGAAAGTCACTGACTATGGGGTTTTTAGGTTGTGCAGCAAAACATCAATATGCTACAATACACAGGCTCTGCTCTCTGTGGTGTGTTTATTCCATCAGCAGATAATACTGACAGGCGGGACAGCTGACATTCTGATTAATCTCACTTTATTTTATGTAGAATTAAAAGCAACTGTAGATAAGAGCAGCTGACTGTGGGATTTCAGAAGTTTCTTTTTGCTTGTTCCAGTGCATAAACTGCTGAGCACTCCATAGCTATAAAATCTCCTTGCTCTTTGAAATTGCCAAAGCTACTTTAGAAACAATGTAAAAGGCACTTTTATAAAAAAATCTAAACACTGTAAAACAAAATTCCTTACATTGTGATCATCATAAAACATCAGACACAAAATCAGCATTTTTCAGATTTTGAGTGCAATTTTGTTTTTCCTTAGGAAACATAATTCTCCATATTTGAGTTTTTCAGTGCACTAAACCCCTGATCTTACGTCTCAGGTGTTAACAGAAAGGGAAGAGGAGCAATGATGAATGCCAAAATGAGCTGTGGGTAAAATTAGGCTGAGAATAAAAGAACAGCAGAACACTTAGTGGCATTTATCACAACTTGCTAATTGAAAATTGTGTTAGATATGGAAGTCTTATAAGTACGATTTATTGTTTTTCCAAGAGAATTCCTTGGTTATACAATTTGGAATAATCTGGAAATTGAGCAGATTGGCCTACTATATCCATCTGCATTACATTTGATTTTCGGTCTGTTACCAAATAATATGCTTTTTTACAAAGAAAACCTCTTACCTTGTTGCATAATAAAAGGTGTAGAATGGTTATGTTAGGATTGGTGATGTTCAAAAGCGGAAGAAACATCTGTGTCAGACTTTCATCTTTTCCTGTTCACAACAGTGTTTCTTGTATTTATAAAAATCTAGAAAGTGCTTAAGATTGTCACTGATACATTTTTTTATAGAGGACTTTTAAAAAAAAAACCAGTGGGTTATCTATGAGATATGCAGTTTGACTTAGAATCTCGGCATAAACTGAACTCATACACAAGTGTTTCCCCAAGTCTTTGTGGTTTTTTTCAATTTTTATATGCTTATTTGTGTATTACTAATAACTAAGAATGTTGCAGCGTACCATTACATGTGGCTTGGATAATTTGTAACATTTATGCTTTTCATGATTTAGTATTTGCTGCTCTGTGGATTGTTTTGTTCTTTAGCTTAATGTAAAATTACTTTAATTATATCTTGAACTCTACTTGTTCCTCTTACTTGAAGCTAAAGATACCCATTAGAAAGGAATGCTACATTTCCAACAAAAATTGAGCAACAAATTTGATACCTGCTGTGAGTGTTCAGAGAACTGCTCCCAACTGTGATATTAATATTACATTGTTTATCAGGAAGGTAACTTGCTGAGTTATTTCAAGTTAAAGGCCAGGGTTATCTCCTACTGAGATAATAGCAGCATATTTCTTTGTACAAAAGTATTGGTCTAATTATGTTTTCAACTGCACTACTAACTACGTTAGCCATACAGATACATACATCAGAGTTAAAATGACTTTACATTGTACATTTAGCCCTAAATTATCCTGGTTTTAAAATATATTTTTAAATTTTTACACAGCAGCTTGTTGCCTTGTGTTTGAATTTTATTGTTACAGAATTTTAATGTAGTGATTCAAGAAAATTAGCTGCATAGAATTCATAAACATTTGAATGTTTTAAAAGCAAAGTATGTATTTTTGTGTGTTAAGAATGGTACTAATTATCTGATTTGTTAAATATTAGTAATTTTAAGGGGAAGCTACAAATTTATGTGTTAGAGTAAAAAGCATTCTAGGTTGTAGTCTGTCAGAATTCTACATTTTGTAGGAATAAATAAAAAGTAATATTAGAACAGTATTTAGTCAACTAGGGAGTAAATTCAGTAGCTTTCTGCAGTCATATTGTATGTTTGATAGCTGTTCCCAAACTTTGTAGTAAAAATGTTTCTAGATCCTTTAACTGAAGATAGACAGATAGGCTGCCAGCCTAGTTTGTTCTCCACCAGAGACAATGGCATTACAATATTATGCGGAGTATAACAGCAATTAGTCTACTTCTCTTGGTGAGTATTAGTAATAATAATTAAACTTATACAGTCCTCCACACTTGAAGACTTCGGTGCACTTGAAATGCATGATTTAGGGCTCACATCATCTCTAGGACATGTGGGGTTACCATTTCCTTTAAATACGGTATAATGAAATCAGAGAAGAAAATACAAACCTGCAAGGCATTTATAACTGCTACACTAAGCATGTGAGTAAGTGGAAATTGCAGTGGTTTGCAGAATTAAAACTAAGGTGAGGAATTACATGAATAAATTTAAGTGTTTGAAATAGGAAGAAAAGGAGAGTAGAAAGAAAATACTTTTGGTCAATTCAATGCAAACTAGTCCTCCATGCTGAGCTTCCGTAGAAAACTGATAATTAACAGTAGCAAAATGGCAGGCTAAAGTAACATCCATAATACTGGGTGAAAGTTCATTATGAGAAGTGTTATCTTAGTCTTTAAATTGAATAATCAGCTAATGCACAGAAGATCTGAACATTTGAACCTCATTCAATAAACAGCATATGGCAAGGGAAAACTTCCCTTCGCTTGTTGTAGCCATGGTTCCAGGTGACACGTTTCATAAAGGGACTCAGCTCATCCATGTACCGTCAACTCTTGATTATCCGAGGATGAACTATTCAGTCTCAGAGTTAAGTGGGCCGCTGATGCGGAGATGCTGGAGCTGGCTCTGGATGAGCTGGTTTCATTACAGGAGGAGTGCAGGCATGCCCAGGCTGAGAGCACAGCATGTTCTTGACTGCTTGCCGGGTGCCAGCTGGGGGAATCTCCCTGCTCCACACTCATCGGCAATGCTGCCCTTTACCTGCTGCACCCGGGCTGTGTGTTCTTATGGCTGAATTTTACGTGTATCTTGTACTATACGTGGTTTTGGGTTACCCAGGTTATCCAACCCCTTCAGAATCTGAGAGTGCATAATCAAGAGCTGATTGTTGCCTGCTGTTTCCTCTGTACATTTTTTATGTACCGATTTGCTAGGAAACTATATTAAAAGTAGGAATAAAATTAAAAATGCTAATTTTAAAGTTATAAGTTATAGTGACTTCAAAATTAGGCTTACTGCTGCGTTTTAGTAATAGGATTCATTATCTCTTCTAGTGGCAAAAAGACATTCCTACTACTAACTTAGACATTTTGCTTGCTTTGGGCTTTTGGTGCACAGTGAATTTAAACCACTCCTGCAGTGTAATTCTGCACAAAACTGATAAGACTGTCCATTTCAGAACTTTGTGTGGAGTAGATGCAGTCTGCAATAAATAGGAAGTAGCATGAGATTTAAATTTCACATGGCTTTATTTCAGATCCTTTTCACAATAAGTATTAATTAAGTCCCACTTTATGAAATTTTCACATCTACATTCAGAATTTTAAAATTCTCATCAGTCGTTTTCAATGCTTTGCTGTAACATGCCACGCGTTTTGGAGTGGCAACTATACACATATATTCACATATGTAATTTTTGGCTGTGAACTGTATTTTATTCTAACAGAAGGCATCATTGGCACTGTCAGACCCATTGATTCTCAACCACGAAGTCCAATCTGTGTCTTGTGAGTTGGCTTTCTATTTATAGACTATATTAGACACAGTCATTTGGGAACAGTATAATGGAAATCCACTTGTGAGACGTACTCATGTTGCTATAAAATTAAATTGTAAATTGTACTACTAATATGTTGTTTTAAAAAAAGACAATGTTTTCAGTGCTTAGCATAATCATTTATATTTGAATTATATTCCAGGATGTAAATCTAATCAAGCTCCCACTTAATGCAAAAAGCTTTACATTTTTTGGTTACTTCCATGATGGAAATAACCATCTATCAAAACACTGCCCAGGATGGCTTTACCCACCAGGTTAAAGCTTTGAAGTCTTTCAGATTGTCTCTGTGAAATGTCTATAATTGAATTCTTGGTCAATCAATGGCATTACCTCTGTAATCATAAGATACCATTTGTTTCATCAACATCATCAGCTGCCTCACGGAGAAATATGACAGTGTAATATTACACTCAGTGAAATCATGTAAAGTAGATATCTGAAAGCTTAAAATCTACATTTTCACCATTTCTGCCAGGGAGTATCTGAGTAAGAAATAAAAAAAAAAAAAAAAAAAAAAGAAAAGCATTTTGAATAGTAATCTTTTCCTCTGGCCTTTAGTTCCGTATAATATGCTAAAATGATAGCTGCTTTTAAAATACCAAGAAAATTTTTCTTTGAAAGATTTCCAACTTTTTCATCTAATATGTAATAGCAGGCGCATCTTGAAATGGAAATAAGCTGGTATCAGTATTTTTGCCTGTTAGTCCACCTGTAATTCAACCCACCTGCATATGTCCCTCTGGACTTGGCTATAATGTGCAAGCTGGTCTTTTTGTTACAAGGCCGGGGCATTTTCTTATTAATACATGTAACTGTGCTTCTCATATATTCCCAAAGGCTTTGAAAAGCCTTCCTCTGTGTCTTTGAGCCAAATGGAAAATGTAAGACTTCCACAAAAATTTCAAAATCTTTGATGTTGCTAGTAAGACCATAGGTAGCATTTGTTTTTGGAACATATGGCAATAAAGATAAGAAGATGTTTCACATTTAAATATTTAGTTTTCAGGATTCCTCATTACCAGCATACAACCACCAGTAAAGTCAGTAAAGTTTCTGCCCTTAAAATGAACTATTTGTCTTCAATTTCCAAGACACTTTCATTGTAATCTTTAGCAAATTATTATACGTAAAGGAAGAATGGAGGGAGGATATAGATACTAATTTCTGTTATGAGAACTCTTCACTGGTAATTCACGCTCATACATCTGCTCAGATTTTAGACTTCCAACTCTGTGCCTCACAGCAGAATGTGCTCTGCTCATTTTTCCCATGCCACTTCAGGCTGTTGCAGTTGTGACCTATTTTCACACTTGTTTCAAGCAGCTTTTGTACAAATAATGAGTTAATTTGAGCTGTGTGTTCACAAAGATTGTCTCTTGCTGAGTAGCTCTCAGTTATTGAATCATTGTCCTTCCCATAACTAGCTGCCTTTCATCTGTGTCCGCTTGTTTAAGCTGCCTTTTCTCTTCCATCTCTACTTACAGCCTGTCAGCATTAGTGACTACTCTTCCAACCTCAGCCTTCCCATTCCCATGCACTGTTGGTAAAAATAATTGTTTTACTATATTTTGCGCCTTCCTGTGCCCTTCCCTCCCATTAAGGTCAATCTACAATCACTGTCGTCAACAGTACCCATCCAGCATGTGTATTTGCAACTTCTTGTTGACTGTATGTTGTAAGACTTCCTCTACGTTGATTTTAAAAAGGTTTAAGTTGCTTCAGTCCAAAGGCAGAAAGATGGGAAATTAGCTAAGATGCAATTAAACACCTCACACAAGCTAAGTGCCTACATTTGGTCATTAGGCAGCTGCTTCAGACCAGACAGGCTAGTTTCACTGCACACAAGATGTACTTGAGAGACCTAGGCATCCATCTCGAGTAATACTACATACTTTAGCCTCACCAAAATGCGTGAGCAGCTACAAGCCTGTGAAGTGTGCACAAAACACACAAAAAGTAGAGATGTAGCTCTCTGACTCGGCAGTTACGTGGTGAGGGTTGGACTGTGTTCTTATTGATCAGCTTCACCTTATGGATGCTGCCCCAGCAGACTGATGAGCTCCACACCATGAAGGTGTCACCAAGAAGTGTACAAGGCATGGCCAAGCTGACAGGAATAGGAGAAGCAGTGCAGAGAAAGAGGAGGGAGAAGGTAGGGGTAGAAAAAGAGCTCTGAAGGATGCTGGGCCATGATCCTCACTTTTTCCCCCGCCATCTTTAGAAGCAGACCAAATAAAGTCATATCAAAAGTTTCCATCAATAACAAGCCTTCCAAATAATGACTTTTATTCCTCCTTTTTTGCACTCACTTTCAATACTTGTACCTTCACCTTTAGCTGCAACTCCACAAGCCTGCTACAGGGTTCTGCACAGGTACTTTGATTTGCTATTAAGTCTGTTGTTCCTGTCTACTTACTCCTGCAATGATCCCCTGCCTGCCAACAGCTGGTAGAGGCATGCGTTAAACTCTACTTATTCCCTCCTGGCTCTGAAACTATATGGGGCTGAAATACGTGTATCTCTCATCAGTGCACTTTTGGCAGAGAACCCTTACTGAAAGAAAAAGTGGGTGGGAATTGGAAGGGATGGCATTCTCTCCTCACTTCCCCCAAGTATTCCCATGCTCAACACCATAAGCACAGAACAATATAAATCATCTGGGCAGTCTTTCGTTCCTCTAAACCAGATTGTGTGAAAGAACCGTGTTTTCTAAAATTTTGTCCTGTGTTCCCAGATTCTTTGAAACCTGTATTGCACATGCTGACAGGTTTCCTGCAGTAGTGTGAATAAAACCTCCCCGTTTCTCGTCTCTCGTATTTTAGCCAGGGTGTTGGTCACCGATGACAGGAGTGGCTTCACAGCAAATCCACAGAGCTGCTTTACTAGAGCAGCTTGGTGATTAACCCACGTGCAATGAAGCTCGAATATCTGCACAGGGTAACTGCATGCATAGTCAACTCTACACCACCACTGAGACAGTCAGCAGCTGTACAATTGCTCACAGCATGCAAAATTCTATATAATAGGTATGTATAACTTCCTATTTCCTGCCTCTGCTGCCTGGTCTATCTAGGAGGTTTCTGGGACAATCTTTAAATCCAGTTTTACCTCTTCCATCTGTATTTTTGTTATCTCCTTACATGTTGTGTAAACTTTCATCCTATCCACCAAAAATTGTAGTCTCCCTTGTACATAAATATTCCTTCTCGTTATATGAAATATCCATCTCTGCAACATGGACATGTAGCATATATCTGAAATCCATCTACCTCCTTCAACTGGGCAAGTTTCTTGGGAGACTGCAACTCTCCATGTACCCTAAGCACAGCAGCAATGTGTCTCTCTTGAGTAACAAGAGGAAGGGGAGTTGGGCTGTGACTCGGGGCCGTTCAGTGGTGGAATAAACCCCTGTACATTCAACAGAGACGTAGGTGGAGTCCGTGTTGTAGCGCTGCTGCTCAGAGACCGTCCTTGCCCAGCTGTGGACATGATCTGCTGTGGGTGAGGGATCTGACAAGCCTTGTTGGCCAGTCTCCGTTGGGAGTTCTTTATAAGGCACTTTCAACTATCTGTGTCATTTATTCAGCCTGATCTTTTGATGGTGATAGCTTAAACGAGTGAGTTTTTTGGCAAAGTCCTCAAGTTCATTAGAAATGCAGGTCTGTAGCTGGGTATAACAGGACCTGGTAACTCATTAGTCACAAGTGACAAAGAGCAGAAATTGCTGCAGTGGGTGTTTGTGATCTTGACTCATTTCAAGTAAGAGTCTGCCACAGTCTGGGGGTTCTTTTTTGAGAAACACAGGGGCATCAATGCAGATTTGAGACAACAGCTTCTTGGATGGCATCTCACACATCACACAGAATAATCTGTGTAATGATACACTGATTTACCACTTCCTTCTGCAGATGTTGCAACATGGCTAAGATTGCTCAACAGTCATCTTCAAGATTAGTGATATGATTTTTCCCTTCTGAATCATTTTTCAAACAGTTTTTCCTTGTAATGTTCAGGGAGAACTTGTTCTGCTGGTAGATTTCTGGCGGTCACTTCTGTAACTTAGTTGGCCAAGGAGTTAACTGAATATCCAGACTTGCCACAGGTAGAATGGCACAATCTGGCAGCATGTTGTAGTGGTGCATCACGAGGATGGCGATGAAGTACTGCGCAGATGAAGCACAGACTTCACAACATGTAGCTGAAGGAATGGCCACCATTGCAGGATGCAGTGATTCATCACAGCTCAGTGGTGGGGGCAGCAGTACTCTCATCAGTTTGAGGAATCTGTAGAACTGCAGTCTCCAGCCAGTAGCAGATGATGTAGGCAGAAATGTAACTGGCTATGATATCATGTCTTGTTCTTCAGCACAGCAGGCACAGTAAGTGCCTGTAATGGCAAACATGGGCAGTTGAAAGAACAGTATGTTTTGGTTTGGAAATAATCTCTCTTGTTTCAAAATTATTCTCAAATTCCGAGAATTCTGAAACCGAATCCCATGACGCAGATGCACTTATATTGAGCTGTTCAGTGCATCCCAGCTGTGCTGATCTAATTTCCAGGCAAGCACGCTATGTCAGTGACTGCGGCAGCCCTTTATGCTGTGAGTGCTTGCTGCTCGTCCTCAAGACCTCTGCTTCCTTCTCTGAGGAGCAGTGCCACACTCCTGCTAGTTGTGCTCTTTCCTCTATAGGATTACACCCTTCCTGTCAGAGCCCCTGGAGTTGTGTTTGTGGAGTGGTACACGGCTTGCAGAAGCCAGCAGCAAACAAGCGTGACTTTTTGTGGTTAGGAATATGAACAAAACCACACCAGCTGCACCTTCACAGGGAGGAACTGTGCATAACATTATTTCCCCATAGGCCAGAAGCAATATTCTGCATGTACAGCAGTTGGCATCTCATCTGGATATTCATACCTCAAATAATTTAAAGTGGCCTTTGATGCATACATCACATTTTCTTCCTCCTGCTTTCATTTCCCTATCTGTGTAGGAGGCTGCTGTCTTTTTCAGAGAGAAAATCAGCAAGTCCAACATTACCACTATTGCTATTGCCTCTTTCTTTGCATTTATGAGTACCAAGGTCTCTCTTCACCTTTCCTTCTTTAGTCCTTGCCTCTTTTCAGGAACTCATCAACAGCCTGACACAGCGTCCTGGTTTTAGCTGGGACAGAGTTAATTGTCTTCTTAGTAGCTGGTATAGTGCTGGGTTTTGGGTTTAGTATGAGAAGGATGTTGATAACACCCTGATGGTTTCAGTTGTTGCTCAGTCGTGTTTAGACTAAGTCAAGGACTTTTCAGCTTCTCCTGCCCAGCCAGCAGGAAGGCTGGAGGGGCACAGGAAAGGTGGGAGGGGACACAGCCAGGACAGCTGACCCGAACTGGCCAAAGGGGTGTTCCATACCATAGGACGTCATGCCCAGTATATAAACTGGGGGGAAAGCTGGCTGGAGGAGGAGCGCGGCTCGGGTGTCAGTCAGCAAGTGGTGAGCAATCGCACTGTGCATCACTTCTTTTGTGTATTCCAATCCTTTTGTTATTATTGTCACATTCTTGTTGTTATTAGTGTCATTGTTAGTTTCTTCCTTTCTGTTCTATTAAACTGTTCTTATCAACCTTTTTTTCCAATTCTCTTCCCCATCCCACTGAGTGGGGTGGGAAGTGAGTGAGCAGCTGCGTGATCCTTAGTTGCTGGCGGGGTTAAACCACAACACATGGCAGACTCTGATTTTGATTGTTAAACGTTGTCCTCTTGTTCACTTACCCAGTTGCCAGCTAGCAGCCTGTCTGGTTTTGTCCATATGTTACTTCTTGACTGGCACTGAAAAAACCAAACTGTTGGCAATAAATATATTTGCTACTTACTAATTGCCTTTTGTAATTATTTGAAACTTGACTTTTTTTTATAAATTCAATGAAAATAATTTATTATAGTGCTGTTAATATTACTGACGCTGCTTTTTTTAAATGCTTATCTAACAATGCCACTAAACCATTATTACTAAAGCTGAGCACACGCTCTATATTAAAAGTAACACTATTAAATTAAACAATATACAAAATGTAGATAAGATAGTACACTACACTGTAAGTATATCACCAATAGTGATCCATAGTAAAGTATGTAGATGTCAAGTCTTGCCATTGCTGTTTGAAAACTACACCCTGTTCCTAAATAGCAGTATTTCTGGAAGGTACTACATGTGCTTTGTTGAATTGTTGCTACAGAAAGCTGATTAGTCCACCTGGGTATCATGTAGTCATGGCTGTTTGGAAATGCTCTGAAATAAACTCAGTGGCTTTTTCCTTTTAGAAGACTAAAATTTAAGATACTTGGGTGATTTTACTTGTTTGTATAAAAAATGACAGTCCTGGTTGGGAACAGCTAATGGTTTCTTTTTCCAAGAGGTCTATAATGAATAGGAAGAAAGGTTCTTGTATGAAAAGTATGAGATTCTTGGGGAAATTTGCAAAACATCAGGGCTTAGTAATTTAAGTCCCCTCGAGAATTAATTTAACTCATGGTTTAGAAAACTGGAATGCCAAGGACATTCAGTTTTAGTAGGTTCAGAGATGAGATGTAAGCTTTAGTGACAACAGTGTCACTAAAGAGGAATTTACTAAATTATTTCAACAACAATCTCTGTTGCCTTCATGAACTATGTTTATAAAAATTTACTTTTCAGTGTGTTTACTCCAATACTGTATTGTTTTTAGCGCTGCTGGAGCTGTCTTTTTTACTTGTGATCTTTTTGCTGTATCTTTCAATATGTAAGTGTGAACCAGCAGAACAGGGAGAGAAATGGGAAGTACAAAGGAAATTGAAAGTTCAAAGCTTTCATAGAATGCTTTTAGGTTCTTGAAGTCTTTCAAGTAGAAAAGTACAATGAAAATTAATTACTTGCTAGTGCTAAAACATAATTAAGAAATAATAATGGATAGCGCAATATACAAAATTTAAACAACAGTCATAATATATTATTAATATCTAAAATATTTATCTAGAAGCAATTTTTCAACTACATCCCAATATTTTGTTTTTTAGGTACACGGATATTATTTTAATGATCTGAAATAAAGGCTTACAAGTGAGAACTGATGGCTTTGGTTCTGTGATATCGTTGCATTTAGGTCACAGTTCAAATAAGGCCTTCTTCACTAGTAAATTCAAGCCATTGAAAGTTGGCTACCCTATTTTAATTTGGGTTTAAAAACCTTTTTATTGTGTACGAACTTGTCCATTCCTCAATTTTTGCTAAATACCAACAACTTTATCTGGAGTAACATTGAAAGACGTGCTTATGGCTTGAATGTGCTCATGGTTAATCTTCACATGGCAAACTTTCGGCTACCTTTAAGTATCTAATCTAGGTAAGGTTTAAAGCATCTTTGTCTAGTTTTGTACAGTCGATGGAGAGAGAAACCTCCAGAGGAACCTGGAAGGATTTAAGCTGCACACCTATTTTAAGATAATGAGATTACCTCCTTTAGTGTTAACTTGATTTCAACTGGGGGTAAATTCATGCTCTCAAATGTAAAACTTCCTCTGAATAAAACTGTAATTTTTTAAATAGGTCTTAAATATTTTAAGAGGTGATATGAAACTAATCATCATGTTGTAATAAAATATGAGCTGTTTAGCCATTTAGAAGAAATAGAGTTTGGAAGTATCAAAATGGAGATCTGCTGGCGAAAAGTGTAATGTAGGAAAATGAAATACACCTTGCCTTAAAACTTATGCTGTGAAAGAGCATAGTGGCTGTGCTACATCAACCCAAATGTCTGTGTAAGCCCATATCTCTGTCCAGAACAGCAGTCAGTAGCCCCTTTTTTTGTGCATGAAGTGGGTACTTAGTCAGAGATGCATATGGATGGCGCAGGAATTTAATTAGAGAGGCATGAAAAACAGGTAAGATCAATGTCAAATAGAAAATGCCCAGAAAAGTGTGTGAATGCTGGTGATCCTATAGTGATACTTCCTCTACTTATATATAAAGATCGAAAATATTGTGCTGTTAATAATTGAAATGCAGATGCTGGTGCACCAAAGCATAAAGCCTGGAAATAGATGTCTGGCTACACTGTGGGAACTAATTTTGCAAACTGTGTATTTTCCCTAGAATTTAACACATCTTGCCCAAAAGAAAATGTCTCACCAGCAAACGGTAGACCATTTTGTTGGCACATAATAAATACTTCTTTTAAAGCCAACATTATACTTTACCTACCTAAAATACTTTTGAAGTAACTATTATTCGCGGATCCTTTATAATATCTTTATGACTTGTTCATTGAATTTTAAAATATGATAATGTTTTATATTTAAAGCAGAGAAAACTTTTGACGCACCAAAGTATATCACTTGGTGTCCTGAAAAGTTAAGAAAATAACTCAATTTATTTGCAGGATTTTTTTTTTCTCTCCTTCATGAATACTTAGAATCATAGAAAGGTTTGGGTTGGAAGGGACCATAAAGATCATGTAGTTCAACCCCCCTGCTGCGGTCAGGGACATCTTCCACTAGGCCAGGTTGCTCAAAGCCTCATCCAGCCTGCCCTTGAACACTTCCAGGTATGAGGCATCAACAGCTTCCCTGGGCAACCTGTTCCAGTGTCTCACCACCCTCACAGGGAAGAATTTTTTCCCAATATCTAATCTAAATCTACCCTTTTAGTTTAAAGCCATTACCCT
>JAVKLA010000053.1:20243535-20264220 GCA_034782735.1 Sagittarius serpentarius
CGGTGCCTGCGTGCCCGCTTGCGTGCCTCTGCCCGGCTGCTGCTTCGGGCATCCCCCGGTTGGCGAGGTAACGAAAACAAATTTACTCTCTGCGTTTCATCCATGGTTTGTGGTTGTTCCTGCGTCCCGCCAGTGCCGGCTCACACAGCCGGATTCAGTGCTTTGTAATGAGGTTTCATTATATGTGCCCTCTTACTCAGACTGTGGTTCAGATCAAAGCATTTACTCTTTCAGAGTCTGTCCTTGCCTGTGTCAAAATGTGTCCATTTGGCTCCACTCATCTTAATTGGCTCCCCTGAGCTTCAGTTGCCTGCAAGTACCCACAAATATAACTTTTTATGGTGAAAATGTGGAAGTCTGGGGCATTAAAAAAAAGGCTGGTTTCATTTGCTGGCAATTAAGATAAGGTTATTCATGCATGTAATAGATGGCTTTTTTTTCTTCTTCTAACCAATTATCAAAGGTCAGTTTTAGCATCAAAGTCCTGAGTATCTCCATAGTCACTGACTTTCCACAAAGTCAAAGAAGTTCACGTCGTCACAGGCAGTGTTCAGCAGTGCTGAATGAATGGTCCCAAGGCTTCCGTTGAACCTCTCGGAAGAATAAATCTTCCCTGAAAAGGGAATATATATTCAGTTCCATTTCTGTGTAGGTTTGTTTCTAACTGGAGAACTACTTGGAGTACATCAGAAATGAGTGATGAATACATGAACAAGACATATATTACTTTGGGAAGTTTTCCAGCCACTAAAAAGAATAAAGGCAGCCCTGCTCATGCATTCATCAGTTCCATCTGCTATCCACTGATAGCAGGCCGTTGGGATTTGTTTCAGAATAAAATATTAGCGTAATGAACAACAAAAATACAGTGCATGTATCTACTTTAATGTATCATAAAGAAGCATTATTCACGTCTTTAAAAAAATTCTAGCAAAAGGAAATGGCTTTATTGTCATAAAATGATGTTACTAATAACAGTAAGTGTAATAAGATTCAATGAGATACGAGATTTGTCATTTGTAAGTATCAACAAAATGTTTGGCTTGTGTTGAGGAATTCTACAGTAAGATTGCTGTCAGTGGGACACGACTTGATAGGCATTTCTGGTTGGTACTATTACATATGTTTTTTCCAGTTTCTTGAAGTGAGCATTTTCTATCTTTGGAAGAGACCTGCTAGTTGTTGCTAAATTTTGCTCTCCATCTTACAAATTGAATGAAAATCTGTCTCAGTGGAATGATCCATGCATGGGTAAATGTATGTTCTTTCTTACAGTCTTTTTCTAATGCATACTTGTAATTTCATGATCTGTAGAAATACTGCAAAGAACTTGTAACAGCCCTAATTGAAAAAGGTGATGTTTGTGGCCATTTCAGATAGCCAAGATCTTCTACATGGCAAGATAAGGATACTCCTTAACAGAGATTCCCCATCTGCCAAAAAGCTGACTGTGGTACAGTTAAGAATTGAATCTCAAGTATTATAAAAAATAATTAGCTGTAAAATCATGTGTAATTTATCTTTATTTCTTATTTTTTTAGAATGCATTGCAAATATTTGTATTAATTTGCAAGAAACTGAAAACAATCCTCTGTGTGTGTACTTTCATGTATATGTATATCAGCAGGTGTTTCTGCATGCATGCAGAGACAATGAGGATGAACCAAGGAAAAGAGTTGATTTTGCAGTTTCTTATCAATATGACCCACAATCATTTTATGGTTTTTTGGGTAGTGAGTTCATTTATCTTTTTCTGGTTCCAGTGAATGTGTAGTGTCTTGTGTTCAGAATACTTTTTCTTTACTGTGCAATTTCACCATTTCAGGAGAACAGAGCTGTTGTAGAAAATCACCATGCTTGGGAAGGGAAGAAGAGGAAAGGCGGGAAAAGTCCTAAAGGAGTGTTCAAATGCCAGGAAACAGCAGATGGCTGAGACACTGTTCGGTGGAGACAGCACACAGGGAGCAGATAATTATCATAGTATCTTCATAGTCTTGTGTTACAATGCAAAGTTTGTGAAATGGATTGGAATAACTAAGTCTGCAGCCCACAGCTATGGTTGATCACTGTCTCCAGTAGATCATGTGACAGATAAAGCATTCGTTACCTGAGCAGTCGTGTCTAGAATTGAGCACTTCTTTTCTGTTGTGGATGTCTAGATGTCTTGTTAGCATCCTGGAATCCAGAAGACTGAACTGATTGATTTAGAAGTGGCTCTGCCAGTCAAAATACATGAATGATTATGCTTTGTTTAAACCAGTTTTGGTAGGAAAGTAAATGGTATTAAAAATGAATGGGAACAATGATATTTGCTTTTTCTATAACACACTATAAAAGGTATATTTCATACCTGCTCTGGAACCTAATGAATTACAGGGAAGTTACAGTAGATTGGTACCAGTATAACTAAGGTCAGAAACTGGTCATAAGTTTTTTTAAAACATTACATTTAGTAATCTGTTAGTTTATTAGTGTATTAGATTGTTGTCCCTGTAGCAGGAACTATATCCACTTCTCTGTTTATGGGATACCCAGAACAGTATGGCCTGAATTGTGGGGTTCAGAGCCATCACTATTCAGTGCTGTAATGGCATATTATCAATTTTAGGCTGTTTTAATGGCCTTACAGGCATCACGCCTTCACAGGTGACAGAACACCAGTCTAACACCACGCGTGTGCTTCCAACCTCAGGAGTGCTGAGGGCTTTCCTATACATCATTAACTGTGAATAATTTAAAGTTGCTGACAGCTATCATATTTTAGAGGGATGAACCCAGATCACACCAAAGCAAACACTGGGAGAATTCAAGGAAAACTTTGCAGACGCTTTGTGAAAGCTTAACTGGATTTAATGTATAGAATGAGTGACAAAATTTTGTATTTAATATTAGCTTCATGTCTTTCTGTTGTAATTATGCAAATGCTCTTTTATATCAAAACATCATTAAACTTTTAATTATATATATATATATTATGTTATTCAACAAAACGAGTCATGCTAGGACTGCAAGATGTTTCATCCGTAAGGAAAAAAAGATCTGGAGAGAAAGCTTGGTTGGGCGGGAGAAGAGCATTGTACATAGTTACAAGTTGCTCCTTTTTATTTTGTCCTGCATCTCAGTGAAGACTGTATGAGAGCTCATGGGAGGCTTTTTGATTATAGCTTTATCCTGTGGCAGATGCGGCTAAGGAGCATTTTGTACCGAGCAGCGTTGGCCTGTTGGGCGAACACACTGATCATGTTTCTGGGCACAGCCTCTCCTGAGACACGGCCATTTGCTAATGTCTGCTTCCTAGCATCTGTGGGCCCAGGATGACTGATGAGTTTATTATGAATTTGTAAGATGGGAAAGAGGAAATATGGAAAGGAGTAATAAGAAGAAATCTAAACACATATGACAGCCTTCTCATCTTTTACTTCCTTGCCTTCATAGCTTCAGTCACAGCACTTGATAACCCACTTTGACTTATACCGCAGACTGGAGAAACTTTGAGCTGCTACAAGAAAAGAGACATATGCCAAGGGGCATGTAAACACCTAGGCAGAGAGCAAAGTTCATTCAGCTGGAAACTGTCCGCTACAATGATTGCTTTTAATTGGAATGTAAAACTAGTATTGCTTTATCCTGGAAAAGAAAAAAATAAACCTGACTTTTAGGGATAAAACCCACACAAAATATTTAATTTAAATGTCATTAGATAAAGTATGTTAATAGCAGAATTGCATATTAGCATCACATTTTTAATTCCTTGGGTACAATTAAGGGAAATTCATACGCTTTGCAAGTATTTGAGGCCGAGACAATAAGAACAACTGCATTTTTAATTATTAATTTGATATGATTAAGGAAACATTTTTGCCCATGTTTTGATTTCCAGTGTATAACTGTATTAAAGGATAAAGACAGTAGAAATACGAAAATAAAATAGCTGTTCTTAACAGGTGGAAAGGAAAAAATGAGTGAGTTGGGCAGTGCCTGTTCACCACTGTATCACCCCAGGCTTAGTCTGCAGAAGTAAGAATTTTCCTGGTTATAGCAACAGCCACATAACAGTTACTCAGATTTAGAGCTGCTTTACTGTAACTCTTTTTTAAGACTGCATTGGAGCTTTTCGGTTTATTATCTTCTTCAATCAGCAATGGTGTTAGATATTTTTGGTGGTATAGCATCAACCCACAATAGAACTGATGGTGGAAATGTGTCTGGTCCTGTACTGTGAATACACACAGACCAAAACTATATGGCTGGGGACTCAGCTGAAGGAAATTGCTCTCCGGCTATTCTGGCAAAAGAAGTGCACAGAATATGAAAGGGTAGCATTAACCTTTCCTGTAGTTCTTAATAAATTAGAAATGATTACAAGGTGCTACATATGGAGCTCTGGGATGCACAGGGCATAGTTATATGGTTGGATATGCAAGTAAAGCTTAAAACACCTCCATGAATAAAAGTTAAAGCTATACTGTTGTGATTTCTATGTCAAAATATTAATTATCTGTGATTATACAGAAACTTCCCAGTGGCATGTGAAAATTCTTGGGACTTAAGAATATTTTTTACATTATTAGTTGCTTAAAATTCATATCAAAATCACATTACTTGTATCTGTTATTCACTATACAAGGTCTGTACAGGGAAAAACACATCTTAAACCTTTAATTTCAGGATGTGTGCATTTTGGTAGGTACTTCTTGAAAACAGTTACATAGTCTCATTCTCTATTTTCTGCTCCTTGGTTTCATTATTGACAAATAAGTCCAAGAATTATGTCAAAAATAAGGAACAAAAGAAGTCCAGGCAGGCTGTTCATGATTTTTTCCAGCAAAAATATACTCAGCTAAATTGCCTGAATCATGAAAAAATCACCGCGTTTGGAAAATGTACACCTACAAATGCTTCATGTTCTCAGAAAGGCCTTACCTACATATGTAATGCATATATTCTCTAATGAATATTTAGCTCTGTGGTTTCAGCCACCCAAAACGGTCGGTCCACGCTGCCCATGAGAATAAAAGCACAAGGTAGCTTTTTTCCCTTGGCTTAGCCAGAGGTAGCTGTGTTCGTTTCCAGCACAGGGTACATGAGCACATTTAGTTTGTTCCTCATATGACACAATCTACTATTCTTCTGAGGGTCTACAGGAGATAATTTTTTACTCAGCTCATTATGAACTACACTTTTCTCTACAGTACAATCTTTCCTTCATTCCTCCTTAACATTTTGTCATAGCTGACATGCTCTGTGATTGTGAGCTTAATTAATAAAAACATTGCCCTAAAATAGCATCCAAAAGTGACTTGCTCTCCCTTTGTTTGCTATATTGCATCCTTTGCTGTATTTTCTCATTGTCTTTAAAGTCTTTCTCTTCATTGTAAGTAAAAGTTCGTATCAGAAAGTTATTTTTAACAGAAGATGATATAGATGGAAGGTTCATTCAGAAAAAATGAACGTACATTGTTTCTTTTCTTGGAAAGGTTTGAGCATTTGTGGGTGTTCATTGTAGTCCTGTTTGAAGAAAAAAGCTGCCCTACTGCCATCTTCAGTAGATTTTTGATGGATCTTTTGGGTAGGCAGTCCCAGAACCTCTGTCCTAAAAATGCTGAACCTGTATTTACTGGTTGCCGTGGGAGGTTTTCCTTGTCATTCTGAGCTGTCGCATTTGCATTGAGAGTAAAGACTGTGCTAATATTTGTAACTTATTTAGAAGCAATGAGTTGTCCTTTCCCTTAGTCATGGAATAAAAAATTGCCTCTTTCCTTACCTTCCCAATTTGCTTTCTCTTTTTTAGTGTAGCTGGAGGTTTACTTTTCTCCCAGATTCCTTTACGCAGGAACATCCGAAACGGGAAAGGTCAGGTATATTTACACTCGACTGTTACAAGAAACATTATTTTAGGAAACCCAGCGTGCCAGTTTACTTCCCTTTTTTCTTTTGAATCCTTTGGAAAAATCCATGTCCTTTCAATGATCTCCCAAAGGCACAGCATACAGGTAACGTGCACCTCAGGTGACATCTGTTAAAAGACACCAGAAAATTCACTTCCTCTGCCTTCCCAAGGATTGTCCAGGCAGTTCAGAAACTTCTCTTGGGGCAAAAATGCAGAAAGAACAGTTGTTTTACTCAGTATTGGAGCTGCTGTTCTTCCCAGATGGGTGCGCAAGAGAAGACATGGAGGATTTATTCCTGTCTGCAGCTCTATGCAGCTTCACAGAACCCAGGCACCATCTGACCCATAATTGCTCTTTGAAATATATATGTAATGTAAATTCCTAAGAAGCTGCCACATTTTTATTTAAGATGTTCATGTGTGTCTCCTGAAAAATCTAAAAGCAAAAGACAATACAAGTCTGCATTAAAAGAAAAGAAGAAACTATAAGCATTAAGATGGTTTCATTATCAATACAACTTTCCCCACAAATTTTCTGATTGCTTGTAATGACTAGCAAGTCAGTCAGGCAGCCTTGGCCTGAGATTGATCACAGTTCTTAAAAAAAGGAGGGGTCTTCCTTCTCTATCTATGAAATTACTCACATGATTAACAATTTCTTCATGGGACTTTCCATTCTATCTCACTATAGTTAATAGTCTCCTTTTCTGCTTCAGAGGTAGGGAAGAGGTCATAAAACTGAGGAGAGAAGACCTTGCCAGATTGAAAAATGCAGAAGATACCCAATGGGTGCCTAAGTTTTTAAAAATTAATTGAGTTTCAGGTATTTATTATTTAAATAAGTACTGTTAAGAGAGTTGCATGACAAAGCTATTTCTTGAGCAGACATCAGTGTGGTAGCATCACTATAGCTGCAAACAATTTTATCCTGTCTTTGTAACGTGTTGACATTTCACATGCCCCCAAACCTCTCCAAACACCTATTAGTTTATCCATTCAAGAACAACAGGCAAACTTTTACTATGTTCTATTACAGCATTTCAAAAGGACTGGAAAAATACAAATTCATAAAAATATAAAGATTGCTCTGAGGTGACCCAAGAATATGATTTCTCCTAGGTGTTTCTGACAAGTCTTGGCAGGGACAAAACATGAGTATGAATAAATATATAATGCGTATGTTCCAAAATATCTTTACATGAAGAATTAGTGTAGCTTAAAATGATTTGTTTATTTTCGCTGCTTTATATACTTCTAATAGGAGTAGAGAATAATATTTTGCATAAACAGAGTAATCATTGTTACTTTTTCTAATATATCGTTGACAGATTAAAAGTCCATGGGCATCCAGTGAAGTCTCAGTAATTATTACATTGAAATCTAACTTTCTGAACTTTTGGGTATTACATAATTACACAGCAGTTTCTGGAAGGGATGAGCAGTTTTATTTATGGAAAGAGAATAATTTCAGAGATTGTTTTGAAAATATTTCTCTTGTAAAGAATTTTCCAAGTAGATAAAAGGAAATTCATAAATTGAAAACAGCTGAATTGCAAGCAAAATCATCACTTGCAAAAGTCCACCATCCTGCCTGATAGTGTTCCTGAAGATTTCCTTTCAGGCTAAAGCAGCTCTGTCCATTTTTGACTCTTCTCTTGAGCAAAGAGTTCTGTTAAGAACTACAGAAGAGGTAAACCTTTGTTATTTAAAGTCAGGTAGTTGTTCTTTTAATGGATTCTGAATCTTCTACATGTTCAAGTCTCCAAAGTGGCATGAAATTGTCATTTTAATATGTTGCTTCCTGTCCCATAAGATTATGTTATTACTTGAATCTTTTTTCTTTTTTTTAATCAATAGGACAATTGGAACAGTGGGTTATAATTGATGCTTATGTCCTGAAGGCTTTGCTCTATTCAAATTCAGGACTGGTGTTTTCATATTTTAAAAACCCAAACTGATGGATCAAAGTCTTAGACCTAAGGTTTAGCTCTAAGTACACAAAAAATATCAGTACTGTATAAAAATACCTTTAAATGCCTGTCATGGTAATCTCAAAACAGAGTTCAAACTTAAAATTTAATTGAAGTTATATCCTTTTGGGTATATATCCATTTTTTAACTTAACTTTATGTGACTTTTCCTATTATTACAATGTTATTTTCTAAGCATTATTTTTATGAAAACCTCTTTAAGCCTATACATGACTGTTTAATACTTATCCCATAATATTATACATATTTGAGATGGAAGGATGTTCTTTTTAATTGTCATTTATGTTGCTAGATCTGTAATATAATTCAGACATGACATTTTAATCATCTGATAGAACATAAGATTTATTTTTCATTAAAGTGTTACTCATCAGGAAATTGACTAAATCCTTTATTGACCTTTCTTTTTAATTTTTTTTTTGAGATTTCAGAAGCTTTAAAGAGTTGCAGTTCATCATCCTGATCTTCCACAATCAGATTCATCTGACCTTTACTCTGTGTTTAACATTACTTTAATTATTTGATTCAAAGAATCCCATCTTGTGAAATACTGCTTTAACTTTTTCTTTTCCTGTCAGTTAAAGGTAATATCTGGAAACTTTGTTGATAAGAAAGCAGAGGTCTTTCCACAGAATTAAACTGTTCATGTTCATACTGTTATTATGTTAAGACGCTCCAGTGCAATGGTTCTCTATTCTGCTTATGCAGAGTGAAGTGGGGTTTGAAAGAGCTGTGCCCTGAGGTAACCTGAGATCCAAGATTTGCTCGGTCTTATCTTACATTGGCAAGACAGCCTGACATTAGATTACTGACGTTAATTTTTCAAATTACTACCCACGGTTAAATTCCTTGATTGTTTTACAGAGGATAATGAATTCTGTCAGATAGTATTTTGATGAATCTTCTGTTGAAAACTACAGTCTACTGGCGTAACAGTGAAGCCCATTCAAAGGTGTGCCATTCCCTCTGTAGCTTTTGACTTGAGAGCCAAGTCAGTCTAAATTTTGTGTAAGTATTTGCTCTTCCACCTTCCCTTGTTATCAGTAAAATAGTGGATAATACAGAGTGAACTAAAGGATCTGGAGTGAACAGATTCCTTTTGTATTTGTTGTTCTCCGTCCTGGTTATCAGGCATTAATTTTGCCGCAGTCACCACTTCTACTGTTAGCTGTTGCAATTAACTTTGAGTGAATCCACACATAGCAGGAGCTCTGATGAGCCTTTGTTTTTAGCCAGTAACCTCCTTGTAGTTGTTAGCATTAGTTCAGTTCTCATTCTGCGTTACAATTTTGTTCAGCACAAAGGACTAAACCTTGGTTCCCGGTCAGGAAAAAAATATTTTTTCAGACTCCTCTCCTCTGACTGGGTATCTGTACCCACTATTTCAAAGAGTTCTTGCAGGACAATCACATTATTATTATCAGTCTTTTGATGAAATGCAAAACCAGTACTCAGTCCTCCACGGCCTCTTGTACTTCCTCAGGCATCCTCAAGCTGTCACAGCCGTGTGTTACTGGGCATGGGAGTGGGAGGGGGGAAACCAGTCTGCTGCTGTGTGTTGAGCCTGAAATCCAGCAGATGCAGCCTTTTAGGGTGCTAAAATAAAAGAATGTCCTATTCAGGTTGAACGGGTACTTAGCTCAGCCTGGTTCAGTTTTGTACATGATGAGAAGCAGTGGATCTAACTCAGAACAGCGAGGTTAGGAATATTCAGTTGCCAAAGAGAATTTTTGGGATGAAGCTTTGGGTGAAAATCCCTCCACTGTGCTCAAGTCCCATTTTAGATGCCCATTTTCATGGGATCTGGAAAGCCAGTCCAGCTCTATCACGTTGCACATATAGGCAGACATTAAGATTTTCTACTCACAAGTCAGAAACAAGTATGGTCAATCAACAACCCACTAAACCCAGGGAAATGGCAAAGAGTGGAACAGGATTTCTGAGAATGGTTATTGTGATTGCCCTCTGAGCCCTCCACATCTGAAGCTTTCTGGAATATAGAGCAGTAGTGTCCCCAGGTTTGTTCCCAAACATCCTTAAGGTATACCTTAGCATTGCTACTTCTGCAGGTGAGATTAGATCCCTCCTAGTTTCCCTTCTCTTGCAGAAGCTAACTTCCTGTGGGAAAGAAAGTTTACCTAAATAGCGGCCAGGTGTGATGGTAGCCCAAATGAACCTGATTATGGGCTGCCTTCTCTGCACTCCCTTACCATACCTATCTGCTTCTAGATGTTGTTGACTCTAGCATCCATTTAACTACACATTAAATCGGGAGTGGGAAAGGATTAACTGTAGAAGGCCATTTCATTTCACTTGTAACCTTAATGTAACGGCAGCACTTTTAGAGTGTAATGCTTGCAGACAGTGGTTTAAAAATTACTCAAGGGAAAGCCTGGGAATTGTTTAAAAAACAACGACAAATCATCTGCTTTGTTTTAAAAGCAGAGTTGCTGATTTTTTTAATTCTTTGAAATTCAACCTGATGGTTCCCGGAATTACTGGCAAATGAATTCCACTGTGGTTTAGTGTCATCAGTGGGAAGAGGAGTGTGAAGCTGAGCAAATCTCTTGCCATCTGGAATGTAACCCAAGCACCTGACAGTTCCATTCTGAGTCCCCTCAGGAAGCTTACAATTATATAAAATGTTTAATCAAAGCTGTTATGCCAAGTATAACTGCAAAGCTGACATCAACATAGGAAAAGAAAAGTTAAATGGCTCCACGTGGGCTGTTCTTTTCACTAGAATTTTTAAAAGACAGGAAGAAGAGAGAATCTCAACTTTGCTTCCTTTATCTGTGAGTTGTTAAAATCACTCTTTTAGTAAATAGTGTCCTTCAGCTACTCTGCATTGTTATTGTCACTTATGTTAATTACAGAATTAATGCCCATGGATAGATGGCTCTGTTTCATGAAGACTGAATGTTTATTCAGTTGCTTACAAGTGTGCCAATTTCTCTATTCTACCAGTTAAGCACGGAAAGTTGACTTAAACCCAACTGGCTTAAAGTGCACATTTTTATTTTTTCATTTCAGTTCTTAAACAGAAAAGACTGAAACATTAGAAGCAGTGATTAAAAAATTAACACATCTATTGAGCAATTTTCATGTAATATGTATTTTTAATAGAAAACTGATACTTGGATGTTACATATATTTTATCACATTTGCGGGGGGGGGAGGAATCCCACTCCTTGAAAAAGTTCTGTGTAAAACCTGCTTTAGAAGTATTTCTTAAAATATTTTGTTGGAATTTATGTCCACTTAGGGTGAATTTGCGTTTATAAAACTGTTGGAACATAGGCTTGTCATATTTTGGGATAGCATTTTTTTCATAACAGCCTGGAAAAGTGTGTAAAAGCAAGGGACATTTTGAATAGATTTAGTTGGCTTGCATAAACAATCTTTCACTAAAAATCTGTTTAAAATGTGTTTGCGAGAAAGAATCCACTTCAAAATATTTTTAAACATCATTTATTTTTAAAAATAATATAATTCTGGGTTTCCAAAGCAAAATATAAATCAGTGAAGAAAAATATTAGCATCAGAGAAGTGATTTTCTGGATTATTGTTCTTTTTGGAATGGAATTCTATGAAGTTTGTAACTTCACAACATATTAGACACACTGCAGGATATTTAAAAATTACTACTATTCAACTGAAAATGCTTCAAGAAAAGTCTGAACCTTTTAAGTACTTGCTATTATATTATAATTGTAAAATATGATATGTCTTCATTTTCCTTATTCTTAAATTTGCAACGTGTGCCACAAATTCTTGTGGTGCTAAAGGCTTGATCCTCCAGAGAAAGAGGCTGAAAATGCTGAAAATCACGTGTGTTCAGTAGTACAGATAAATTTTGCCTAAGCTATTCAATGAACCTATTATTTATATAGCTGTATAAATACTTATCTTTATGCAAATTTAAAATAGTGATAAATCTTAGATGTTCCATAAGGTGGGGATGTTATATCATCAGGTGAGGCTTCAACTGCCATATTATATCTAGTAATTGTTAAAATAGGGGTATGAAAATTCCAATTCAGGAGAAAAAATTGTCTGTTACCTTTCTGCATTACAACACACTCTGGCATTGACAATGGTCATATAAACATGAGAAACGAATGCACATCACATGTTCTCAAACTCACTAAGGGAGCTACAGATTCCTTAAAGCTAGAGCTTTATTATGCTAACAAACTTACTAGTCCATTTTGACTGTTTGATGAATATCAGGACATACTTAAAGGACGTAGTGAAATAAATCCATAAACCCAAAGGTCCCGCTGGTAAGGAACAGATTCAAATGCCACTGTGCCGTCTGACAGTTCTACAAATATGGTTCCACTTGTTGCCTTAAGGCATCCAACTTGGCCTCTCTAAGTGTATAATGCTCACAGAATGCCAGAAGTATTGGTTGGAAGGAATGGCCCAAGGTCATCTAGCTCAACCTGCTGCCTGAAGCAAGACTGTCGCCAGCCTCGTGTGAGGTCAGCCTAGCTTTGTCTAGCTGAGTCTTGAAAACTGCAAAGAAAGGGATTTCACAGCTTCTCTAAGCAACATGCGGCAGTGTTGCACTGCCCTCCTGGTGCCAAAGTTTCTCCTAACGTGTAGCCTGAGCATCCCAAACTGCAACCGGTTGCTGCAAAGTTACCTCATCTTACTACATTATCTGGCTCTATCAGGAGGAGTTTTGTTCCATCACATGTATACCTAACCATCAAATAGCTGCAGCGTCAATCAATCTCTTCTCCTTTGCAGGTGTTGGAGGACATGGCAGGTACTGCTAAAATCCTTTCTCTCCTCAAACTGGCAGTGAAGACATAGCACCATGACTTACTTTTATAATTCCTTGTAAGAAGGCAGAGGAGGAATCCCTGCAGAATTAGAAGATGCAGTAGTGACTCCAGTTTTGTGGGATGTCCTTTTCTTCCATCAGGAAAAGCTCAGTTGTCCCAGGCAGCAAGGAAATCTTCACCTTCATCCAGAGACAGTTTGGTTCAGAGGGGAAGGAGCATGGTTAGATCCCACCATGTGGTGGAAGGAGTGTACCGTCTGTGCTTATCTCGAACAGGAGATTGACTTGAAATTTTCTAAGCCCTTACAGCTCCCTG
Source organism: Sagittarius serpentarius (assembly GCA_034782735.1). Classification (NCBI taxonomy): domain Eukaryota; kingdom Metazoa; phylum Chordata; class Aves; order Accipitriformes; family Sagittariidae; genus Sagittarius; species Sagittarius serpentarius. Next base: position 20,256,528 of record JAVKLA010000053.1, read on the forward strand.
GGAAATTACATTGCCCTAATTAGAGCTGTACCAGAACTTCATCTACCACCATTTCTTTCTACCTACCACCATTTCTTTTTTAATAAGGAGGCTGAAGTTTCCATTAAGCTAATCTAATAGCAGGTTTATCCTGCTGCTTTAGGGATTGCTTGCATTTCAGTCAGCGTGAACTCTGAAGACAGGCTAACAACTTTCAGATCAGCTGGAGAAGGTGCTTTAGGTACATCTGTACTAAAAAGGAAGCGGGCTCCTTTAACGGGTTTTCAAAGAAACCTATACATACCGAAGGTACTTAGGTTAGCACTCACATGTCCTGAAGAGCTATATATGAGAGTTACCAATATTAATAGCAACTTTATATACTTCTCCTATTGTTACCACCTAGAATTTGCAACATTAAACTAGTTAATTAGAAGAAACAGAACAAAACAAAAAGACCCTCAACAGCAGCTTGTGAAAGTCTGGGCAAGAAAAGTGAAAAATCTTGAAGAACTTAAGGCGTTCTCTCTGTTATTTTTTAAAACGTAAAGCACCTGATCCCCATGCCAGTAAATGTCCATTAAATGGCGCAGAAGGTAAATGCTATCATTTCTTTCTTTCATGTCTCTGTGCCCTTTTGGGAACTCTCCAAAGACTTGTGAATTGGCCCATTCATCTTAATGAGATACTGCCAGGCAAATGAGAACATCTCAGGGACATGGGTACAGATAGAAACCTTCCCTGGGATGTCTCACGGCTTCATTCATTTCAATGGCTCTTCTCATTTTCCCTACTCTAGTTTCATCTCTTGTGAGCTTGCTGGTAATTAGAGCATAAAGCTTTATATTAGGTAAAGAATTTTGTAGCATTTTGGTATTTCTTCTGCTGTTCCAATGTTTTATAAGACTGCTGTGTGCATGTGCATGCACTGGAGAGAGGAAAAAGAACTCGATTTATTTACCATTATCAAATAAAATCAAACAGCTGAGACAAAGTTCCATAGTATTGCACAAAAAAACCTGAAAAAATTAGTGGAAAAATCAGAATTTAAGCTACTCCATTTTCAGTTACGTGATATCTTCATATAGCACCTTTTTGCTGACACTTATACAAGACCACGTGAGCTGTGTAAGACGCCCTACGTTTTCATCAGTAAGAGAACTTCAACCACTAAAAAAACCCCCAGCTTATAACTGAAATACTGTTTGCAGGCTGCTCCATCTTCTTTTCTAAGTCTTTTGGTTTTTCAGTTTCTACCTTTCAATTCTCTTTTTTATTATGCTGTTAATAACTGTTTTCTAATTGGCAATTATTTTTTATTTGTAAAAAACTGGAAATATGCTAGGAGATCACTAAAGTGATATTACATCTATCTATAACTACTTTTGTTTCCATTGCCCTTTCTTTTGCCTAGGATTTTAATCCTTCTCCTTTAGATCTACCAACTGCATTAGATTCCTTAAATTCTATTCAATTTACTTCATAGCCTTGTCATATTCCTTGACAGTCCTTTGTATAAAACATGCTGTCATTTAAATTATGAATGTTTCTATTCCTTCTTTGTAGCACTTAACTCTTTTGAGTTTTACAGGGTACACCTTCAGGTAAAATAAATTCAACCTTGTTTATTGTGATCAAAGAGCAGGCAAGGCATTAACCGGAATTAAGATTAACTTCATCTCTAATGCTGCCAACAGGAAGGTTAGGCCATCTGGATTGTTCCCTACAAAATACGGTCAAAGAAGTCAACTTCTGAGGCCAGTAACAAAACCTCCTATCTGCTAAAAAGCTGAGGTGATCGTAGCAATTGGAAGGAATTGTTTATTTCATATATATGTATATATGTGCAAGGAAATAACACCAAACAAACTAAACATCTCTGCCAGGCATTCATTTCCACCTAATCCTACCAATTGATGGTGGTAGGAGTTGAATCAGTCTTTTCTAAACCCGCTAGATTCAGTCCTGTGAAGACGTATAACTAAGGTCATAGGATCAATTCAGTTTTTTAGGCACTTAAACCCTCCTATCATCTGAAATGGTCATCTACCTATTTGACTTACAATTAGCACACCACGGCCGTTTGTTTTAAGAGATTGTAGGGACTTTATAAAGCAGTTCCTAGCTGAGGAAACAGCTGTTAATTACTACTCTCTTTATTTGGCTGGTATAACAGGACTTGAAAATTAGAGTTTATTTATGAGGATTTTGCTGTCATTAACTTCAGACCCTGATGAGAACTTGAATTCAAGTAAAACTTTCTTGGAAGCTTATGGAAATCCAGAGCCAAATGGTAGGGACTGAAAAGCTTGAAAATCTTTAGGCCATGATTTTCAAGCAGCATATAGCTTTTTTAAACAGTTACTACACAGTTTTATTCCATTAAGTTAAGGATCAGTTACCTCTCTCAAGCTTACAGCTGGACACAGAAAACTGCTGCCCTGTTTTATCTTTTGCCTCCATCAGCTAATGTGGAGATTTCCCAGGGAAAATCCTGAATTTTCAAGGATGCATCTTGCCTTGTCTTCATGAAATATTTTGTGATTTTAATATGACATCACCAAATGGAAGAGGTTGAAAAGAAATTATATAGGGAATCTTACCAAAAAGGAAAGGCAATTCTAACAAAGGCTATCAGAGGTGGATTTTTTTTAGTATTGTTAATCCTTATCCTGCAGAAATGTTTTAAGTGAAATTTTCTCCCACTTTAACATGGAAAGACTTGAAAATGCATTACAGCCTACACTGAACACTGTGTAAAGAAAAACATCAGAAGTAGTTATCACATTAAAAATATAACTCTTTAGGCCAAATACTTTTAGAAACTGTCAGACTTTTTTTCCATCTTAAGGATTAAGAGATTTTGCACTGCATGAAAGAATTCTTATTTCAGGCCATCTGCCCCTATTGCTTTTTCGGTTTTGACTGAGTGTCTAGACTTGTATCTCTCCTCTTGTAATTAGGATTCCAAAACCGATTTGTCTTCTGGTTCCAGCAGATAAAGATAGAATTTATCTGAAAATTATATTGTTTCTTCAAGGGTGCTCATAAATCTTCTTATAAAATAAAACGAAACATATTAAGACTTCAGTGACATAAAACATATGAAGACTTTGGGGTTTGCCTCTTGGGCTCCTTCTGTAGCTTTTGCTGCTGTTCAGTTGAACTTTTTCTTAACCTTCTATGAAGAAATACTTGCATAACTGCTCTGACAGACGTATCTTTACCAGTATGTATTTTTGTACTGAAAGTTGCACGGGTAGAGCTGCTGATTTTCAGAAGTCTTTCAAAGGCAGGTGGTGGTGGCTCTGGGGTACCTTGAGATGAATAAGCTTGAGGCCCCTGGGAGATGGATGAAAGAGACCCTAGTCTGCGCATCCCTCTTGTCTCTGTACCAGGGTCATTTTCCTTCTTAGACCAGAGGTGGTAGGTTTCAGGCTGATGCAGATGAAACCTGCCCAAGTTCTGAGCAAGCTCCGATGCAAACATTGCTCAGCATTTGGCATTGCAACATGTGCTGAGTCTGGTTTAACAGAAATGCATGCTTTCTCAGCAAAGCTTGTTATCTTGGACATGTGTTCCTCTCACGCCGCAGTTTCCTGTCTTGTTTTGGCTCAAAACACAGGTGACGGGTGCCATGTGTGTGTGTGTGTGCACGTGTGTGTATCAGTAGGAAATCTGCCAGTCTACTGTTAGTAGTTCTCGATCTTTTACAGGAAGGCCTCACATGAGAAAACTGGCAAAGTCATATAGTGCATTGGAAATCAATATCTAATACTATATTTCTGTATCTAGCAATTTATAGCGCTTTGACTTTGCTGGAAGCCTGCTTACTGTATGTCGATTGACTTTAGCCAACACTTGAATAATAAGAAACCAATAGATTTTTGCCTCCTTTACAGGCAATAAACTCCAGAATCATTCATTTAAGAGTTATGAATACAATCCTGTCTAAGTTCCACTTTGATGCCTGTTTTATGCTGTTGGTTTTGTTTGGGTTTTTGCTCCTTCTCCCCAGCAAATTCTTTCCTTGTTTGTATATAACATTTCTTTAAAATGTTTTTGCATCTCGTGCTACAGCAGAGGATGTGAAATATTTCTCATTCCACTTGAAGTGCAGATTATTTTCAGATAGACTCAGTAGACTCACCAGTTTTAACAAAATCATACTATGTGAATCTTCTTCCTTACAATGATGTGGCCAGAAAACTAACAAAGTATTATTTGGTGACAGATCTAGAAGGGCTATTTTTAAGCTTTATTATGACAGTAACCGTAACCATGGGGGGTTTTAACTTTATAAATAAAAAAATGGAAACCCTTCCCTGAATTTGCCACTTGATTTCTGTTTCTATACTTTCTTTAAAGAAACGTGACAGTAGCAAAATGGATTGTAGAAAGGTATAAGTTAAGATACATTTCTTTTGCTTGTAAAATGACATAATTGCTGAGTTATGTCAATATTGGCTTGGAATCCAGATTTTTTTTAATGATTTGAATATGTGTTGACTGTTTTGTTAAAGTGGAAGCAGCAGCAGTAAGCATTCACGAAGCCTCTGGTTTAGGAGAGAAACCTGTCAGCGACCTGTTGCTGAAATAGTGTCCTGTGTTTGGCGCTGAGGTAGGGTGGGGAACAGGAAAAAGAAATTGAGAGAGAAACCCTGGGAAGAGTGTTTCAGAGCTGTCTACCAAGTACTTGATCATTTTGGGTTATAAATTATACTTTGTAATTACTTTATTTAGCATATTATAAAGAAAAGAAAAAATCAATCTATCATCTGCTCTTCAAGGCCTGCCAGTCTAAACTAAAACTAATCAAATATATTTCTTTCATAAAATGGTTGATTATACTGCCTGATCTGAGAGGATGTTTCCTTATTGCTTGAATAGCAAGAGCTGATTTCAGTAGTACTGGCATGGAGTGGATAGATCACTATTCTTCATGAATCAGTTCTCAAGAGAAGGACAGCCTGAAGCATTAATGAAAGTGAGTCCTCTTTCATGGTTTTTATTTACTTATGATAATTTAAACTTTTTTAATCTATCAGTTTTCATTCCCAAAGTGTAAATCTGTTTTGAATTACTGTGTTTAGATAAGAATATAAAACTTAACATATCCTCCTGCCAAACACTGCTCCTTGACAGTTAAATCTCTCTGACAGCTCTTTTGCTTCTGACAGCAACACAAGTTGGAGTTTACTTCGGAAAGTGCCATTTCATAGATCTCAACCAAACTACTCATTCATTTATCAGCACTATTAAGTCAATAGTTGTCTCTTATGCACTAGAAAGGAGAATAGAAGGAATTTCAGGATGAATTGATATTTTTTTCCTCCCTCTCAAACTGAAGATGTTGAGATGATGCTGCAAGATATATATGCCTTTTCACTGCTCTAGTAAACTTAACACCTTCAGTACCTTCTTCCAGGAATAAGGTTTATTCCTTTTGCAGTCTTTGCTGTTCTTTGCCCTGACTGTGATACAGGCTTTGTAGCTGTGACGTTCACAGCATCACTCAAGGAACAGAATAAATTCTTTGGTGTGAGGCTGGGTTGAGCTCTGTGCTGATGTAATTAGATATCTAACAGAATATGATCTCGGTAGCTTAAAGTCAACTGAAGCTGAACTATGTGCTTCTACACTACAGTGCAGTCACCACTGACTTTCGTATTGATCTTTAAGAGCAGCTGTTCCATACCCTTGCAATGTTTATCATCAGTTGTATATTATGCAGAGTTGCTTGGGTCAGCCTGATGGCTCAGTCTGGGTCACACTTTTGCTATTAGGTTACATCAGGTAGAAAGCTATTTATGTGGGGTTTTTTTTATCTGGTGGATGTATAGTTACAAATATAGTTTAGGAAGTGTGTTTTCTCCTGTTCTGGAGAGAATGTTCCATGATTGGAGTTCATAGGATTCACGAACAGGGAACTGAGATTTTGAAGCTATGTGCAGAAAATTCAAACTCTCTCTGGGACAACATTTATAACCTGATTTTGAAGAAGTCAAAGTACCTTTTGGTCTCACTTGTAGCCACTGTTCAGGAAGAGATTCAGTACTCAAATAATCCATTTCAGCTGTTTTCTTCCATTTGTGTTCTTTTCTCCTGAAGTCTTAGTTTATCTGCTGCCGGTGAGTGAACTGCAGCCACTGGTGGGATAGTGGGGAGAAATGGGGTATCTAGGATTAAGCATTCTGGTGACTGTGAAAAGCATAAATTACTGTGCTTCAGTTCCCAATCACTGCTTTGGTCTAGCAGGTGACTGGTATTCACTGCCTCTTCATTAATAAAGCCTTTTGTGTCCATGTGCTTTCAGGGACAAACAGTGCTTCTTTTTCTTGAGAGGATGGAAAAGCTTCACCTCTGTTTGCATGGCATGGTTGTCAGGTGAGAAAAGGGTTGTATTTCAAACAATCTCATCATACAGGCTGAAAATACTTCTGCATCTAAACAGAAACAGAAAAATAGGATTGCCGCTGCTGATTCCTGGCACAATATAGTGGCAGGCAAGAAGTAGAGAAGTATGTATAAGTGAGATAATTTGAACAGAATTTTTAATGAATTGCTCTGTTTTATATAAAAGTGAAATAATTATTTCCAAAATATGTCTTTAGGATATGCTAGTGCTTCTCATGCTACTGAGTTCAGGTGTTATAATAAAGTACTTAACATTCTTGACTTTCAGTCCAGTTATATCTTATTTTTTTATTATTGTTGGCATCCAGAATATAACTACAGTAACTGTGAAATTCCTGAGGAGGATACCAGGTTATTATTACTAGATACTAGATTATTTTGTAGTATTCACTGTAAAATTCAGTAATTTAAGTTAAGTGGATTCTTTAAGTTTTTATTATCAGACAGCTTATTAACCCCTTAGAGGAGATTAGTTATTAGTATTATTAAGTATTGTTTGAAATAAATAAGAAAAATGTTTAGCACATCTTTTTGGAGTAACAGTTTTTTTGGTCTCCACTGTGGAGATGGAAATTTCTTATTTCTTAAGATCAGCAGGTTTTTAAGCAAACAGACTGCAGCAGAGATCTAAGGACTACCTGTGCAGTATGGCCCTACCCATAACAACTGGGAAGGGTGGCCTCTGGCTCAATAAACAATTCTAAGTAATTTTCTGTAAATATCTATAAGCATTCTTTGTGTCTTACATTTTCACTTTTAAAAGGTTAGGATGTTTAGGCAGGACATAGCCTGTACAATTTTGTTGATATAGCAAAGCATGTAGCTGTTTGAATAGTCAAAGAGTTTATCCACAGCAGAGAAATTCCAGCTCACATTTTTCCACACAATTGAGTTGATAATGAGCCAGTCAGCCTGTCTATGGATAATTAGTAAGGAGGAAATAAAAACCCATTTCACAAAAACAGTGCTTATTTTGTGGTGTTTATTCTGCACTAGTTGTTGATAAAATTTGGACTGAGGTCCTGAAAGTCAGAGTGTTGATACCCTAGTCCTGTGACTCCTTTGGTCTATAGTCACTGGGGTAAGTTCTGTAAACTGGAAGGTGTTCGGTAAATAGCCTTCTTCCTTCAAGAAATGGTTTTCTAAATATTTAGAAATTTAAATATTTTGCATGTCCAAAGAAGGGCAACGAAGCTGGTGAGGGGTCTGGAGCACAGATCTTATGAGGAGCGGCTGAGGGAACTGGGGCTGTTTAGCCTGGAGAAGAGGAGGCTGAGGGGAGACCTTATCGCTCTCT
>JAVKLA010000053.1:20273678-20292915 GCA_034782735.1 Sagittarius serpentarius
CCTGGGGGTCTGCGGGGTTGTTTCTCTCACATGGTCCCCTCTTTCTGGCTGCAGTTGCTCAAGTTGTTTTTTTCTCCCCTTCTTAAATCTGTGATGCCAGAGGTGCTACCGCCGTTGCTGATGGGCTCGGACTTGGCCATCGGCATGTCCGTCTTGGAGCCTGCTAGCACTGGCTCCATTGGACACAGAGGAAGCTTCTAGCAGCTTTTCAAAGAAGCCACCCCGTAGCACCCCCCCCCCCCCCGCCCCGTTGCCTTGCCACATAAACCCAATACAGCAAAACAGCCTGTAAAAAATAGAGGGTATAAATTCATAGGCTGCACTGTTGTTTACATTAGAAATACATGGTATCTCAGCGATACAAGGAACACCTCTGATGTATGATGATGGAACCAAACAAGAATGATACTTATTAGTGATTCTTACTTTAAATGAACACTAAAATTGTTTTTTATTAATAGATCAGATTATTGGGCTGTCATCTGAGGCAGCTGAAGTGCCAGCACATTATTTTCTTTACTGTTTCAGGGGGCAATAACCTCTTCCAGAGGTGCACAGAGAACAAGAGAGAGTTTAAGCTTTAGATCTTCTGTCCCCCTTCAGCAAGATCGACCAGAGGATGTCTGTCCTTGCTCCTTTTCTATGTCCCTTGAATTCTGCCCCTGTTGATGACCACTTGTGTTGATGTACACTGGTACCTGCCCTGCAAATACACTACGAAGAAGAGATAAATTGCTTTGGCTTCCAGAGGGACTGGTAAGTCTGTTTCCCCGCTGGAATCATAGCACCTGTGGATAAATTTAGGTTTTTCAGGATGAATATGGAAGAAACCTTTTAGGTTCCTCTCCCATGAACAGATATTTAGGGTCCAGTGGCAATGAATATTGTATTCTCCTCAGATGCTGCTGAGACCTTCAAAGGAGCAAAGTATGTTTCATTTTGCCCAGGAACAGGACGCAGTATACTATTTTTTCTAAACAGAGTAATTGATACCTGATGCAGATAAACTAGGGAAATGTACAGGTTATTAACATAATCCCAAAAAGGTTACCTTACTGAATTACAAGAAAGGTTTTAATACGTGTTTATGAATTTATTTCATAATCTGTAGCCCTAATGACACTGGAATATGATTACTTGGTTTTGGTCTAGATTTATAGGTGGCTCTGTGCAGATTGTAGTGATGGGAAATTAGCTGTACATTAAAAAAACTTTACTGAATAGTTTTTATACAATAGCCTGCTTCATAACGTATTATTATTCTCATGATTTAACAACTTGTATCACAGATGCATTAGATGAAGTAACAGCAGGGGAGATAGCAGCATAAACATCATGCTCCGCTGCCTGCCCTGCGCTAAAGAAATTAGAGTGTGGGAGGAAGAAATGTAATGCGAGTGCTGAGACTGACAGCCATGGAAATGATGAAGTCTTAGAAAATCAACAGCATGTAGGATACATACTCGGCAGTTATGATGACAGGGTTTCACTAAAAGGTGGACCCACTATCATTACACCCAAATCGAGCTGTTAAGACAGTTTCCAAAAGATCAAGAGCAGCCTATATAGTTTTAAATAGACAATAAAAGTTGGTTGAATCCAGCAGCTCTTCTAACACAGTCTCATCCTGTCTCCTATCAGTATGAAGTTTGGACTGTGCCATATTTTTTTCATTCTGGGTTTGGATTATTATTCTCATCTAGCTTCAAACTATTTTGTAGCCCCTTCTTGTCAGGGATGGCGCACTGTCTTGGTCCCACACGCTATACCGAGAGCTTGGCTGATATCACCATGTTTGTAGTACCACGTGTGTAACGTGTGTGCTACTGCCAACTGCAGAACAAGTTCTCAGGGTAGGGGGGTTTTGTTTGTTTGTTCTTCTGAGCAGAATGCAGGATTTATAAAAATTATTTCGTGTATAAAATGACCAGCTTCATTGTGAGGCGTGACAGAATGCATGTTGCATTTATTTATCCTTAAGCTGGTATGCTGTGCTGTTTTACACAGGCTGGGCGAAGAGAGGAAAGGTTGCCTCTGCCTGGTGCCCTCCCTGGGTGTCCTGGGGGTGGAAAAGGTCTGCAGAGCTGCAAGATGTGCAGGTCCCAGGAAAAACGTAGGTAGCCCACAGCGCAAGTGATTCAAGGAAAACCTGGTTTTGTTCTTTTTTTTTTTCCTCCTCCTTTCATTTATGAAAAGCTTTTCCGAAGTACCTCCAAGGAAATTATCTAGGCAGATCCACCCCAAAGCTGTAGCTGATTTGGGGATCTCATCACAGGTGTGGCTGGAAGACAATTCCCAGTTTACTGAATTTGTACTGTCACAAGCAACCACACATAATCCTGTTTATAAACTTATCAAACTGCAAAATCTTGCTCTTTTGCTCATTAAAAAGCTTCTGAATTCATAATTGGTTAGAATCACTTATTTTTGTACCAACACTGTCATTTCTGTTTGCATTGCTTTTTCTTCTTTTGGGCTTTCAAATTAAAGAAGAAAAAAAAAGAAGAAGAAGAAAAAAGTTAGAAGCACTTTCTTTAGTTTGAAATTGTCTTTCATAAATGTGGGAAGCCATAATTAAACACAGTATTCTGGGTCAGGTCTTACCTTTAACTTGTAGAGCAGTACAGTATTTCCTTCTGGATATGCCTCACTTGTCATGTTCTGGAATTGCATATAACTTTTTCTTTAATGACTGTATTACTTTGTTCAGGGGAACGGTGATCAGTTAGCACAACCAATTCTTTCCTCTCCTTTTGTTTCTACTCAGATGCTTAAAGAAGAAATTCTTGTTAATAACGTCCAAGATGTGTTTTGTACCATTACATTTCATCCTGTTTCTGTCATTTTCATCTTTGGCATCACTTCATTTCTCCGGTATAATATCCTGACCTTCCCTCATAACGGTAATATCTTACAGCTTTGTGTCAACACAACATTTTAGCAGCATGCTTCTGTGCAGAGGCCATTATTCCAAATATTAAACAAGACTCGTCTCAAGAATGATTCCTAACAAAAAACACTTGTCACTTTTCTCTAGCTCAACAATTCAATTGTCAGTGCATCTTCACCTTCCATTTACTCAAGTCTGTAGCCACCTTTGTATCAGACCCTGTATCAGTCCTCTTCTTGTCTGGCTTTTTGCAGATCATTGCTGCACAAGTTTCACAGTACTCCTCAAATGAGTGAGAAGTTGTACTGATGTCTTAGCAATATATTAATTGCTCAGAATTCATCTTTTCATGCAGCTGCAGATTCTATTCCTATCAAAGTATTTATAGCGCACCCATCACCGAAGTCCAAGAAACCCATGGCAAGTAGAAAAAAACCCACATACTTCCACAAAGCCTGCTCAGAGGACTGCTGCATTTAAGCACTGAAAGTTTTTCCTTCATGGATATAATTTTGCAAAGCATTTAAGGATCCTTCATACTTAAATACTTAAGGAAAGTAAGGCATTGTTTATATTAATTCCTGTGTAAAACAGTAAGAAAATTCAACGAAATCCTGGAATATCTTTCCAGTAGCTTTGTTTAATGCTTGTTTATACCAAACCACCACACACATGAGGTCATATTCATTTTACGATCAGAGTTAAAATAAGTTCACTCAAAGAACACATTAATAATGACCAGAAGAGAAAATGAAGAGAGTTTAAATTTTTAGGTCTGTCTTGTATTTTTAAGCTCTTTGACAAAACTGGTTAGTACCATTTTACAGCATGGAGAATAATGCTGCCACCGTTTTATGTACCGTCCCAACTGAGAAGCAGCTCTTTTCCCCTTTACATGGTGACATTATCTTTTTGGTTATTAAAAATAGAAAAGGACAGCTGCATACTTAGGTGTGCATTAACTTCATAAATTGTTAATCATGAAAAGACATGCTGCTCACAGAAGGGGTTAGTTTAATGCTGCGGACTGCCATTCAGTGACTATCACCGTTTCTTACATCTGAAACCATGCACATCAGGCAATATTTACTTCTCTATAAACTGAGCCCATTCTCAGGCTGTCCCTTGATGCAAGCAAGAGTTTCATTTATATTTGAAAAAAAAAACCTCAAGCAAAAACGATAGACAGAACTGAAATGGCTGTCTAGCTTGAGTCGCTGAGCAGAAACGAGGGGGAAGCAGGTTTGCAGCATGTCTTGAAGGTCAGCACCGATGCTCCTCCTTAGAGAGCGTTGGCTCCCCGCTCTGCCCTGAGAGGGCTGTCACCTTGGGCCACCCCGCCCCGACACCCAGGGGCGGGCAGGCCCAGGCATCCACCCCCGTGCTGGAGGCGCCGAGCAGGACGCCTGGCCCTGCCGCCTGCGCCCTCAGCGCTGCCGTGGACCGCTTTGCGGGAGGTGGGCACCCGCTTTCCTACAGAGATGCTTGAAGGCAGGGATGGACAGGCACCACCCAGTGACGTTAGGAACCCGCAGCGGGAGGCAGGGCGGGAAAGGAGCACGGCACGTTCTCGTGGATGCTTATGTCCCAGTTAAGGCAGGATTTTGCGGTGGATTTCATCCCATGTTACTTCTGTTAGCTTTGTCTCTGATCAGCTACTGTATATACCACCATTTCCTAACCTCTTTCACTCACTCACTTCCCAGCCATAAGCTTTTGCTTGTATTTTTGTTAAACTAAAATGCTCAATGTGCTTAGCAAAGTCTTTATCAAAGAAAAAAGAGGGGGGGAAAACCTTGAAATTTTTCATTGCTTCTATGGTGGGACAGTAGCAAATATCTCTAAGCTGTGTTCCAGCTTAGAGGAAAAATGAAAGCCACGTCAAAATAAGAAGATTTAGGTATATATGCTGGAACTTAGACAGCTAAGTCCAAAATGTCATCCTAAGATACCTGACTAAGCTATTGCTTCACTCTGCAAACACTTGCAATCTTTAGCAGAGTTTCCCACTTTCCAGGCTTTTAGCTTCCCGTATGCATGTGCCTGGACCGCCTACTGAGGTTGTTCCACAAGGCAGAAAATCATTCATCATCTAAAAATGATTAATCCTTTCCTAGCAACTATGTTTTAAAAAGCATATCTAGATACACAAACTTAAGAAAAATGGACTGCAAGAGCAACACAGTGGTTCCAATACAGCATATAACCCTAATGGTGCTGTTTGATGAGGACCGTGAAAACATTTCTGAGTTTTTGGAAACCACGAGGGTTTAGTAGGTGCCAAAAAGAGGAGCTGTGAACCTGCAGGTCCAGCTGTAACATTGCTGAATATAGGGGAGTGTCTCTCTTCCACATGTTCAGGTTAATGTATAAGAATAAAGGAGACGAGCTCACTGAACCTAACTCGTGCTCTGTTGTGAACGTGGTGAAAGACTGGAGCACCTTCATCAGCACTGCTAACGTGAAGCCGGATTCACAGTGGTTTAACTCCGTTCAGAACCTGAGCCATGCCATAAGAAATGTAGCTGTACGTACGTGCCAGAATTGAAATTCTCATTATTGCACGCAACAATAGCAGTAGGAAGCAAAGGAGATGATGATTGTGAAATAATTGCCTGCCTCCACCTGCTGAGGAAACAAGTGCCATTTTTTTGTGTTATATGGATATATTATATAATGTCTTGCCATTAGTAGAAATGTGTTTCTTATTTTTAGTACTGTATCTGCATTATCCATAGATACTGCATAATCCAGAGGTACTCTTAGTCTAATTACCATACATGTTAAAATTATTCTTATTCTTTGTCCCTTTCTCCCTTTTATTTTTTCATATAAAGACATTAAATAGCTTCAGATAAATATCATAAGAGTGATCTGTGGAACTAGTGGCTCAGTTGTGTCACAGACATAGGGTGATGTAAGATATGGAGGATATATTTATAGCACTGGTTGTGTTCAGAAAAATCTGATGAAATACTTTTTCAGTGAAAAAGATGGGTTTCATCAAAAGCTAAAGTATTTTATGCACGTGGATTTAATTTTTTTTTCTAGAAAATTAATTTTAAGAAGAAAAATAGGTGATTTCCAAAAGTGTTGGAAGTTAATTTAATAAATTTGAATTCTTCTTTTTTACTTACGTGGATTTCCCCACTTTCTTTATATTATTGTATAAAAATACAACAAGCATCCTGCTTGCTGAAATGGAAGAACTTATGTCTTAAAACAAGAGACAAAAGTCAAAAAACACCCTGAGCAAGAGAAGAAGCAATTCTGTTCTAGACCCTCATATATTTTAAAAGATGCAATACCTCCACTATGATTAGATAGTACAAATACTTGTGTTTTCTCTTTTCTTATTACGAACATCTGCTGAGGAGGATAAATTATAAACAAACAATATCAGTGACAGAAGGCTGAAAAGTAAAGTCAAAGAAGCTATTAAGTTTACTGTGAAGAATGGTCTTTTATTTTATTTTGTTTTTTATACAAGGAACAGTTGGTGGTATTTGTGTCGGCAAGCATTTCATGATTGGTTTAAAGAATCCAGTCTAAAGTCTTTCTCTAAAGAAACAGAACATATAGCCAAGACTGTGCCTCTTGCTTCATATTGGTATCATTACGAAGAATCACCCAGGTAGAATAATGAAATAGCACCATACTGCAATCACTGTTCCCAGTTTGTGAAGCCTCTAATCTTGGTTGCAGGGAAATGGAAGGATGTATCAGAAAAGGGAGTTCTCTCTGCATGTTTCCTTTTTTGTTTTGGTTTGGTTTAAATGCAGACAGTCTTTTTCAAAGGAAACCTCAAAGTTTTTGTTCTGTCAATAAAAGTCCCTGCCAGTGTTCATCTCTCGTCTGTGACCTTGCCTGGAATACAGGCAGCTCTAAAGCTCTGCCATTCATGCATACTAAGGATAACATGAAAGCTAGCCCTTAAGCGTGTAAGTTACAGTATCTTGTGTGAAGAATGTAGGACTCTGTATCAGCACATTTTTCTTCCTCTTTTCCACATTTGTTTACACTCTTGAAGTCTAATAAAAAAGAAATAGGAAGGGATAACGTCATAAACTTTTGACTGCAGAGTGAAAATCAAAGTCAACCAGAAGCAGCCAGAAGTAGCAACATTGCAATCACTGGATTTTCATTCATCTTTTCCACTAAGGACTTTGACTTCCTTTGCTTTCCTAAATTTGTCAAGACACAGTAATAATGTGGCATACTGTGCTTTAGCAGACCAGAAATACTAGTAAGAATGTAGAAGAGGGACCTCTACTACAGTCTCATCAGATAAACCTGTTACCTAGTTCATGATCTTAATTTTACTTTCTCTTGCCCCAGCTGTACTTTATTTTGTAACCCGAAAATAAATTTGGTATTTATTTTGTAAGAAATGAGTGGGGTTTATTCTAGTATATTATTGGTATCCAGTTGTCATATAATATTTTCAGCAGTAGATCTTGAAGCATTTTACAGAAGGGACAACTCACATTTTACAGATGGAGAAACTCGGGCACTGAGACAGAAGCACCCTGACTTTCATGTTGACATTGAAAAGCAAAAGAAAATTACATTTTTAGACACAAACCCAACTTGTTCAGGGTAACTGCCTTGTTGTATTTGAAAGCTCAATGTACAGCTGAATAGGAAAGATACACTATCATTTGTAAAGCTTGCTTAAATTAAGCTAGCATCTAGGGTAATCAAAATAGTAATGTAGGAGAAACAAGTGTGTAGGAAAGAAAATATTTCACTAAAAGAAGCCTGAGACCAATGAATGTAACCACAGAGGAGTATTTTGATCCTGGGTATCTGTAAGGCAACAAATGAGGGTTGTATTCTGAAAGAGTAAATATTCCCAAGCCTTATGGCTATTAGAAGAAAGATGTGTTTTCATATGAACTGCCATTTACCTTTTTCTTAATTTTCACGTTTTGTGCGTTTTGTATTTTGCACAACTGAGATATGATAGCTCTTACATGAATGCAATGAAAATGCCAATTAATACAAAATAAGATTATATTCATTATAAATGGTCACTTACTAAAATACATCGAATGCTGCTTTTCTAACTCAGTGACATTTTTTTTTTTTTGTGATAACATTCAAAAGTAATTATTCCATCTGCTGGTGTGTTGAGCCAGTCAAAGGTGGGAAAGAAAATAAGACAAAGTAAATTAGTTTAGCTTTAATGAAACTCTAGTAAGACAATTATTGGCTGTGCCTTTTGTCAAACTGAGGTAGAACTGTTAGTGATGATCAGAATTAGGTTATTATTTTCTGTGTGATGTTTTTACTACAAGGTAGGTTACTTGATAAATGATAAAATGAAAATTGCTTAGGTTGGTTTGGCAAATGAAATTTGATGTAAAAATTTTCAATAGTACTGCTGTTCACTCTCCCAAGATGATTTTTAATGTATTTTTTGTTCCTGCTCTCATTCTTTCTGTTGCTATGCAAAGCTACAAAAGCCACTCAGCTCCTAATTGAAACATTCTTCAGAAAATTTACTGGAATGTAGGGTTGTTGTGAAATGTGTAAATAAATGTATTTCTCCTCTGAAATTCTCATACTTTTTCTTGTAGGGCTTTTTTTGTTGTTTTCTTTGCCTCCGTTAGGGCTAAATTAGATATCAACTAATAGTATTGATATTTCAGTACTGCTAAGACATGTTTTGTGAATGTCTCAAGATTTGGTATAACTTATTTTAAAAAAAACCTTCTAAAAATAATGTAAGAAATAGAATTTTCACTAAAGAATGCAGTCACCCTCTTTAGATAGCCTTCTGTACTCATCTGGTATTCAATTAACAGGATAGTAGAAAGTCAGTCCATGTTTCATTATTTAACATTTTTATTATTTAAAAACTTTGCAAATACAGTTAATATTTCAAGAAAGAATGATTTTAAACAAACACATTTCAGTCTGAGCTGGGCATAATTTATTCATTGCAAACTGTAGTAAGTGATTAAATATCTCAGTTATGTATATTGATTGTGTTTCCTGGTAAATATATGAAACGTTTGGAATAAGAGGAGGATAAAGTCTTCCTACTCTTTCTAATGCTGGTTTCACCTGGGCTAGTAATCAGAGTCTTTTTTACTTGGTCAGGGATGGAAATGTCACATGTAAATCCAACTATTGGATGCAACTAGCAGTGACCTTACAGAAAATATTTCTGTAAAGGATTAGCGATTTAAGGAATAAATAAATATTGCAGGCAAGATCTCTCTGCTAACAAATTACACATGATGTCGAACAAGTAAGTAAATTTGAATCAGAAGGTTATGTAGTTTATGTAGAACCAATTTTACAAGCCTAAAGTTGCTCAGGAAAAAGTCTGGCGCTGTTTATCCCTTGAGTTCTGCTGCAAGAAGATGGGAGGAGTTCATTGGGAAGAGCTAGGGTGAGGCAAGAAAATGTTGTAGAAAGTCTTGAGGAAAGCATGGAAAAGTCAACCAGGACCTGGCTGCTCCACAGACCTATGGAGCTGCTTAACCAAGGACAGAAAAAAGTCTTCTGGCAAATGATATTTTCAATTATTTCCAAATCAAATTCAGATGCACTGAAGAAGAAGGGTCTTGTGTTTGGATGGAAATTGCTTCTGGGCGCTTTTGTTTATATTAAAAGCAATGTGGATTTTAAGCCTTAAATGGGCTTACTTAGAAATATGAAGAATTAAATTATATTTCTAAGAAGGGTCTTTGTTTCCCACCTCTTCCATCCAGACTAGCTGTGGAAAATGCTACTTTACCTGCTTCCAGAACATCTGCTTTGTGTTGTTTTAAAAAAAAATCATTTTTGTAGTTTATTGCTTTGACCATTGTTTCTCAGTCCTTGCTTAAAATCTCTCATCTTTATTTCAGACATGAGTTGCTTGTCCTCACACTTAAAGCCTTTGGTTGCCTACCTCACCTAGCCCCTGTCATTTGCTGTTGCAATTGTAACGCTTAGCTCCAACCAGCCCATGGTGACTTTCTCTACTGCTCACGTTCATGTCACCTCTGATGCTGCTTCTTACTTGAGGGAGAGGATACCACTGACATCTGCAGAGCTATTGTGTTGTTATCCTTCAAAATCCTCCTTAAAACTCTCTGGTTATGTGCTGCTCGTGCAAATTTTGACAAAAGATTAGACAGCTGGAGGTCTGAGACAACCAGCCTATCATGCTGACCAATACTGCATTTTTTGGTATTTTCCCATCTGTCTGTCTCTTCCCATCTGTGGTTTCTTGTCTTGTTCTTAGACTTTAACCTGTTCAGGGCAAGGGTCATCTATTAATTAATGATCATGCAGCCCAACTACATTACGCACAATGTGGCCTATTACTAGAACATATAGTCCGCAAGGGAAATAAAATTAATTAATGTTAATAAAAACAACCACCTCAGTAATAGCAGTAAATCCTTTTTAGACTTTCCTTTTTAATACTTTGTAGGATTAAGTAGTGAGGAAACACTTAGGTTAGTTCAAGATACATAACATCACTATTATCTTCAAGTATTATCTAAGAAGTGCCTGAAAAAATTTCGCAGTATTTCGAATATTAGTGTTAGGCATCCCTGTATGTTTTGCATTTCTAAATGTGACCAGTGTAGTCCTGTCCCTTAAATGCTGTTGGTTCTGTGTTGTCAAAAATCTGGTTTGTTCTGCAAATACTCAGGGTTTCTGTTAAGAGCTTCATATTGTCTTTACTATACTGTAGTTGTAATCTGTGTGGTTTCACTATTTCCCAAGGAGAATTCATTTAATGAACTCAGCCTTCAGGTTTTTTTATCTGTTTGTGGGTTTATGTTGTATAGTCATAATATTTTGTTTGTATGTATATATAAAATTTTTACATGCAAATGATTTGCAAACTATTTTGCTTTTTGCATAGAACAAGATGTTGTGTGCAGAGTGAATTCATTATCCTTTACATATTCAATATTTTTTATATTTACTTAAATATATACTATATAAATAAGATTGGTTTTCTGCTTGTGTTTCCATATTTTGTGTAGCTATTTACTTGGCGTGAATGCTCTGAATGTTCCACAAGGCTGATCTAGGAATTTGGATCTAAAGATAGTGTGTTATTATCTGCATGTGTTTACATAGTTTAGGACACAATGCCCCATTAATTCCATATTGTTTTACTTTGTTTTTCATGTACCACACCTTAATGATAAAACAGATGAATGGCACTGCTATATTTGAAATATTAGTCTGAAATGTACTTCATGCTATGTACACAGAAGTGAGAAAGACCTCATCAAAGACCATCACTGTTACTTAGGGAAAGCTTTCAGCAAACATTTCTGGACTTTTCACAGAATTCTTGCAGATCGAGACATTTCTATTATCCCAGGGACCAGCGAGGAAAGGCATAAAACTATACAAATATAATCTGAGAATATTCTGAGTTGCTTCCCTCTGAGTGCTTGAACGCGCAGAATAATTCACTCTGGACTCTTACCCAGTTCATATAATTCACTGCTAGTTCTCACTAATCAAAAGTAAAATGTGGACTTGATTCAGGTGTGCATTTCCATTGTATTGCACTTGCTTATTGCCTAAAGTGCTGTCATAAATATCATGTAAGCCTGCCGAGATTGCTGGTGTCTGAAATATTTCTTTAATGTGAGACTTTTTCTAATGCCAAAGCCAGTGCATGGTATTTTGACAACTTTGTGCTAGCATGTTTTATACACATTCTGTAAATTCACATTAACATTAGTTTATTTTGCATGCCAGTAGGAAAGAAACCTGTAAAATTGAAAGAGCTGGAAGGAGGAAATGAAGATTACACATTTTATCTAAAGCGATTGACAAAGTAATTGACAAAGCAAGTAATGTGAGATGATACTAGACAAACAGAAATAAAAATTATCGAGGAAATGTTTTGGTTTAGTATCTGAAATTGAATGAGGAAGCAAGCCACAAAGGTGGTGGTTGATTCTGTCCCTTTTTTGTTGTTTGTTTTTTTTGTGTTGCTCATACTGTTAGAACAAAGTAACCAAGAACGAGGCCACTGACAGTCCCTGAAGAGGAGAGCCCCTGCCAGTGAGTTGTGAGTGAACTTCTCTTAAAAGAAAGTATCAAAACAAAGATTCCTGAAATTGCTGTGTTAATCACTCTGCCTCTGCTTTAACTCATGTTCGAGTTTCTAAGAGCGAAGCAGCGATTTTGGAAGTGTCTGAATCCCTGAAGTCCCACTGAAATATGTTTCTGACTAGCAGACCTTTTTTGAGATGGCATTTTTTTACATTCCATGTATACTTTTATTGAAAGTAAACTATATTTGATGAGGACATTATTAAGTCAATATATTTAATGTATGTCTGTGTCACAAGAAGGCAAGTGATTGCTTCAAGAGTGTTTCAAACTGCCAAAAGCCATCACTGAGAAGTGCAGTGCGTTCCCTTGACTATGCTTTCCCATCCCTCTGTTGCCTTTTGTTTTGGCACAAGCATTTATGTGGCCACATAGGGAGCCACATCTGACAGCTGAGAAGTTAAAACTAATTCAGGAAAACCGAAATGCGAGTGGTCCAAAGAACAGCGTTGCTTATCTGGGTGGAAAGAGATTCAGCTTCACGTTGCCTAAAACTCTGATTAGGGCTTTGCCAAACAGACACGGTGGCTAAAAGACTATTTCACACTTGAGCAGATGCCCAACCAATATTAATATTTACAAAGCAGAAGGCAGCAGCCAGCAATGTGGTTGACAACAGACTGAAATTCCTGATTGACTTACAAATAAATGTCTTTAGAAGAAAGGGGAAGGGAGTGAGAAACGGGAATGATAATATCTGGCGGCAGCATCAGACGGACCCCCAAGGATCGGGGGGCTATATCAGGGATAAACAGCATCCTTCCCCAGCCCAACAGCTGTTTTCTCTGAATGTGATCTGAGGACACGGAATAGGCAATAGAACTGAGCCTCTAAATCCACAGGTTAAGCAGTAGTTTATAGCTTGTCCTATGAATCCTAGGAGGGAGATGCACCTGGGATGTGTTTTTGCAATGCAAAGACAGAGTGATTGGTTTTTTTTTTTTTTTGGTCTCTTCTGCCCTTGTAGAGCTTCTGCAAATGTGTTGCTGGCTTTTAATTTTTTTTTCGTCTTGTAGCTTAAGCCTGTGTTAGACGTGATCTCAAAAAAATGGTTAAGAAAGAACACCTTAAAGACATTTACATCCTTGACACCGAGATTCTCTAGTAGTGCCCAGAATCCTGGTGTTGAAAGAATAAGAAGGTACCTTTGCTTTTAGCTACAGGGGCCAGAGTAGGAGCCGGAAGACTGGGGTCTGCATCAAGGAACTCTCTTCCAGTGGTCAGCATTAAAGAAGTAAACTTTCTGCCAGCACCAGTTCAGGGAAAGAAGCACTGAAGTCTCAAGGGAGTTTATAAAAGCAACATGATCAACTGTCCTCCTTTTGATCCTTCTCCTGACTCCTTTTTGTGGTAAATTGAGAATATCACTCTAGATAAATCTTATTAACTTTCAGAGACCAAATTTATAATTTGAAGATAATTTGGTGGAGTTTGATATCAATTAACTATTTCTCTAAGGGAAAACATTGCATCTAATAAGCAACTAATAAGCATTTTTCATGGACAGAACGAAAGATTTTAGCTCTTAACTGATAGCCACTGAAAAATAACCAGTCAAAAAAAGGCAAATAGTATTAGCATACAGAGCTGAGCATGAACCTACTTTACAGTTTGGAAATGAATGACAGGCACATCTACCAGATGTTGCGAAGACGTTACCGAAATACAAGCAATTGCGACTATTCACTGTAGCAAGTGAAATTATGGAAAAGCCATGCTTTTTATAAAAGTTGTTCTCATTTGTCATGTATACCAATGCATTCATTTCTGAGATTTCTTTCAAGCATTAAGATTATTCTAAGTACACACATTTTCAGATTTTTGGCAAGGAAAAATATTTCTATGGGTGGAGAGAGAACAAATCAACCATTCTATACGTAAAATACATTTGTGTCAAATTGCTTTCATTCTAAAATAACCAAAACCCTCCAATCTCAAGATCAAGCTCAGTCTTACTGCTACTAGTATAATATTTGTATTTTATTGCTGTTACTCTGCTGTTAGTGGAGATTAATATAGCGTAGGACCACCGCTCAAGAATGTGATGACTTGCCTGGTTATTGCTTCAGGAAGAAAATTCTATACTGCTCCAGCGAGTCCCATTTCTCCAAATAACTTACATACAAAATGTAAAGCATCTGGTTGAATCTGGAAGTTTGTGTTATCTGCTAGGAACTTGTCAGATAACTTTACAATATTCGTTTAGCTGGGATAGACTTTTAAAATTTTACGCCTAGGATTTTGCAGAAGATCTTGCAATCTGTTTGCTAAACAGTGGTCTCTTCAAGGGTAATCAGGAGGGTTGACATCTTTGGCTGCAAAGTATTGACCTAGCGATATAGTCCTGAAACAGATAAAATCTGTCATGCATCATACACAGTGGGTGGATATTGGCAGTATCGGTGGTTTCCTGACTTTCAGTCTTTTGATGTTGATTCAGCTTGTACCTTATCTATTCCAAACATTTCATTTTCTTGTATCTCCAGCAGTGCACTAATGCGGTAGCCATCTCTAACTCCATAAAATAAAAATATAATTGTCAATATGTGACTCTGTTTGTAGCTGGATATGAAAATTCCTGATCATTCCTGTTATCTTTAGCTCATCTGCCAAGAAAAGACACTTCTCAGAATGACTTCAAAATTTTCAGATAAATATATTTAATAAAAAGCTGTGGACTCTTCATTGGTTTTACTGGAATGCAACACACTGTCTATGTCAGAATTTCACTGGCTCTTTCCTATTTAAGTACTGTTTTGCCTACCACGAAACCCAGTTGGAAAAGTAACAAATGAAAGGAATGTGGTTTTGTTATTTGTTCAAAACAAGATTATGGTGAAATATCTAATGAATTCAAGTTGGGCACAGGACAGTTTATTGTGTATCTTCTGTCATTCCAAATAACAAAAATAGTTCCCTCTCTATATGTTACTTATCTTTTTATGTTGAGAATAATGATAATATTTTAAATACAGCCTGACTGGAAATAAGCAAAGAAATTTTCCTCATTGATTTATTTAACTTATTCTACCATATCCTTTCTAGAAGTTAGTTTAACATCAGGTGGTAGTAAATGTGACAGAAAAATATTTTTATGATGTTGTGGGTTTTTTTTTTTTTTTGAGACAAAGCACTTATCACTTACAAGCATGTGGTCTTAATGTGAAAGATGAATTGGTTCGTTCACTTCAAGTACCACATAACCATTCACACGCCATCAAGCTTAACACTATTAAAGGGTAATTTCCCCTGTGGGAGCTATGCCCAATACAGCCACAATCTCTACACAGTGTCTTTTTATCTTTCCATGGCAGGTAAGAAGATTTAAATAAAAGGCTTCATCAAGAGTGCAATCACAGACATATTCTTCCTATTGAAATATCCATGAAACAGCAAATAAACACTCCTAAAAATCTTAATGCTCCTAAAGATTACCAGGAAGACTTTAGTGCACTGTTCCTGCTTCGAAATTTTGTGTTGGAATCAAAGCATGTGAGATGCCTCATGGGCTTGGCAGCAGAGGACAGGAAATATTATGGGGAAATTTGCATTTCCTGTTAAATTCTGAATGTAGTAAAACGTTTCAGAATAATCAAGGAGCATGTTTTGCCTTCATCTCTCATAATCGCCATGATTTTTTTAAAAATTTCTCATCATTTCTTTAGTTTGTCTATAATGACTCATTGAATACCCTATTATTATAGGTTCCATAATGTAGCAAAGACGATAATTAAGTCTACGGTGAGGTTTTCTGTAGAACATAGTATTTTCACATGTTCTTGCTCAAATATTTGGGGGCTAAAGTACTATCTGCAATAATTTTGCTTGATTTCACCTAAAGGTGAATTTTGCAGGGATGCCAATAAAAATATGCTTTCTGAGTAAAGTACTGAAAAGTTGTAGAAATCATTCTAACCTCTTTTCTTTTCTGTAAGAAGAGACAGTATTTTTTCACCCTTTCTGCTTTCACCATTAAATTGCTTTCCTTCTAAGATGGTTTTTTACATTCACACTAGAATGAACAGGCTTTATTTTTGAATTAATTTTTTGTATCTTAAGGTCACAGAGTGTGTTGTCTTTGACTTGAATGGGGTCAACAATTAAGTCTAAAACTTTTTTTTAAATGAATGCAGTTTTGGACCCAAGCTCACAGCTCAGAATCAGCTTGTTAGTGAAGCCAAACCAGTTTACACGCCCTGTAGAATTTGAAGCTTTGTTAGAGCACAGGACATATTTACAAAACTGTTCTGAAAAAATGTGAGTAACCTAAGTGCTATTCTTCATGTCGGGAAATCCCTGCTGAGATTCGCAAGACCTCTCTGTGGCAGTCTCATCTGCAAGCCAACTTGCTTGGCTTTCTTAAATCACATAAAATTCAGGTTCTGCTTAAAGTTGCTGCTAAGCTGAAGTTGATATGTCAACAGTGCTGGCCTTTTACCCAAGAGTTCAGGGCTTACCACATTAATAAATCAAAGCCTCCCAGATACTAATTCTCTCTTGTGCCTGAGGGAAGTTAACTCACTTCTTCCAATGAATATGTTACCCTGAAGTAATCGAAGGCAGAAGGAACATTCTCTTCATTTTATTGAAGCTATTCTACTTTGCAGTGACTAAAGCCAAGCCTCAGCTGGGTCAAAGAAGATGAAAATGTGAGCATTCGGCTATCCATAGCAATTCCTCACTCATCTGAAAGAAGGAAGAAAATAGGAAATGTTGAGTTTCAATCCTCCTTTCTGAAAAAAAACTTCACTATAATACACTAAGCATTCTTTGGATCAGGCCTTTAATCCAAAAGTGGTTTGAACTTTTGTACCAGATGAGACCCAAATTGGAAACTATATTTTTTTTTGACTTGAAGCGTTTTGAAACCACACAACATAACAACTCCCACACAAAGATTCGTTTCACTGAAATCTCTACACTGAAGTCTTCAATTTTTCCCGTAAGTGCAAGCTGTCAAGAGCAGAGCTTGTCAAGAGCACTTAGATATGTCTTGCATTATATACATAGTTATTAGTATTGTTTGCTTGGGAAGTTCATAATGGATAAAATTCATCCGTAGGCATAGGGGCAGCTGAGGACTGTGTACCACTTCTTTCCTGTGTAGGCCTGCATATTAGCCTTAAAATAGAAATTAAGTGGAGCGTGGCCTTTCCTCTCCCCCCTTTCCCAACAAGACTAAGTTAGATGTAAAGTGCAATACCTAAAATAAGTAGGAAAGTTTCCTTGACAAACTGTATGGAGTTAAAAAATAAAACACAAACTCTTACAGCTAAATCCAAGCAGTGAATTTAGCTTGATTTTGTAGTGCATTAAAGAGGGCAGAGTGCAGTGGTCAGGAAGTCCCTTGTAAATTTGTCTGCCCAAAAGCTAGTTTTAACCTACAGCTCTAGCAGTAAGAGGCAAGCTGGATCCCTTGCTGGTCTCAGGGAGTGAACTCCTGTGTGGAGCTGTGCTCTCAGAACAGGATTTTCTTCTAAAACTGGAAATATCATTAATACACCACAGAAAATGTCAGGGCTTTAGAGCTATCCTTTTATAGTTCTTAAAAATAATCTTTTTAAAAAATAAAATCAAAGTTAAATTAGACATAAAAGATAATCATTTACCACTGAAGTGTGATATTAAGTACTCAAAAGTCTGGTAATGAAAATGTTCCCACAGTAGCCATAACCTGTCATCAGATTTCACAGGTGATTTCTCTCTAAGCATTCAGTTTAGTGTAATACATTTTGAAAGTTAGTGAAAGGTGATAAAAAACCCTAGATATGTAAGATTGTAAGTCTATCATAATGTCAGATTTGATGAGTATTTTTTCTATGATTGCATATTAATTATAGTTAATTTTACTTCGATTCTTAAGATTAAATCATAAAACACAACAGGATTCCTCTTATATTCACGCTGAATATAATGTAATTTTGAAATAGCAGGTGGAGGAAGAATTCATTCAGGGTTTTAACATAGCTGTGTACCAGAATGAAGGTCCTGTGTAGCCTATTAAAATAAGGATCTCTCTCTACGTAAAACAATGTGAAAAAAATTGCATTTCATGCAAAATCATGTGCAAAGCACATACTGCCAATGCTCTCAAGTGTGTGAAAATTATGAATCAACTGCAAATAGTACTGTTGGATTAGATATCATTTTGTTTAGAGATACAAAAAAAAATAACTTTTGTTCTCATTACTATTATGTTTCTGAGCCATCCAATATAATCAGTCAGTTTAAAACCCTGCTGTCCTCCTGGTTTCATTTTTTATAAAATCATTTAAAAACATGAAATTTTTTTTACTGCATCAGTATTTTTGTACATTGTAATTTTATTAAGTTTTGCTGCAATGTTTTTAAGATCCATTCTCAAATATAAAAATATTTGTTAAAACTTTTTTGGTTACGCAAGTGTTAGTTCCATTTATAACTATGCCTGTTCAAAGGAACCCTTAATTGGTTATTTGATTAATTCAATAGGCTATGTCTAGTAGAACTGGTTTGGTTTTTTTTTAAAAAAGTACATTTGAAGAAACAGAAAATTAAGATAAAATATCCCCAAGAACTTTGTTTTCACTAAAATTACATCATAGAAAAACTCAAGCTTTTGGATTTGTTGGTCTGAGGTTTTTTCAGTTGGTTTAGGTTTTTATTTAAATCAACAAACAGGCTTAATTTTATAGTGCTGGCAAGGGGATTGACAAAACTCAAATAATTTCATGTTTTCATGTATATTTTCTGAAACAACAGTAAAAGATAGCATCTCTTTAACAGATTCCATTCTTCTTGATTGAGGTACTGCATATTGAACACATTTAAAGTGTTGGTTATGTTTTGTTTTCAAATGACTATTTTTATATCAGTTTCAACTCTTACCTACATGTCTTACATCCAGCTATAAATGTACTCCAGAGCTAAGGTTTTCTGTTCTTCATGTCAATACTGTAGTTATTAAAATAGCTGATCACAGCAATCTATGCATATGTTCACAACCTCTTTTACATTTTGCTGTAAAAATAAACTGATTTACAAACAAATAAATTATCTTTGAGACACTGTAGGAATAAAGTAGCTGGGTGAGGAACAAGTTAATTTCTGCATCTGCCACTGCACATACAATAAACTGGGCATTTGACTGACTTAGAGAGAGAGAGAGGAGAATCATAGAATTGTAGAAAGGTTTGGATTGGAAGGGACCATCAAAGGTCATCAAGTCCAACCCCCCTGCAGTGAGCAGGGACACCTTCAACTAGATCAGGTTGC
>JAVKLA010000053.1:20307216-20327073 GCA_034782735.1 Sagittarius serpentarius
ATTAGTGTCATTGTTAGTTTCTTCCTTTCCGTTCTATTAAACTGTTCTTATCTCAACCCACGAGCTTTGCTTTTTTTTCCGATTCTCTCCCCCATTCCACTGGGTGGGGGGGGAGCGAGTGAGCGGCTGCGTGGTACTGAGTCGCTGGCTGGGGTTAAACCACAACAATATATATTAAAAAATAATACAGTCTCATTTTTTAGAAAATCTACAGAAGGGAATCATCCATGATGGAGTTGAGGAGTTGAGGAATTAAAGGTGATAGAGGATCTGTATGGATGAGGAAAAGAGGATATAGCGAGCATGTGGAATAGAGTTCTTGGTCCTCTGTTGTGCTGAGCCACTGTATGGCCGTTGTGCAACTTACAGGGAGAGGTTCACAAACACAAGGAGTGGCAAGTCATCTGCTGAGCTTCTTTTAATAGTAGATCTTTCATGAATCTCTCTTGAAAATTCAGATTGCATTGGCTGAGTAACTGTAAAAATGGAGAACATTTGCCTGTGACAAACACTATTCAGAAGCATTGAATTTTGCAGCTTAAAAAGAAATAACATGGGGTTGTGTAACTCCATGTTACTGGTGCACAAAATTTTCATTGCCATTAACCATAAATAGGCCTTTTATATCAAGCTGACTAAGCTCTTTCTACCAAGCTGGTCAGGTACTTCAACCCAAACCCATCACATAACAGGCTGCATGTTCATCACATGGCCAAAACATGAAAGCCCATGCTTTACCCATGTCTGAGGGCTTCTGAAGAAAAAACACATGAGGGAACAGGCTTATGCATTTTTCTGGAAGGCTGGATCCAGTATCCTGAACAGAGGTTGACAGCTCCTGTATGCACTAAGTATTTCAACAATGACTGTGTGGGTACAGTTTTGTGGGTGCTCTATATGATAATGTTTGAAATTAAGATCACTGCATATAAGGATGAAATATTTAAGAGATACAATAAATGTCAAAACGTAGGATTGGCATTTTTGCCTTTTTCTGATTAGTCCAGGGATAATTTATTATGGTTTTCTTTGTAAGCAGCCAACACAAAGATCAGAGGGAGAGGAATGCAAATTATGGAAAGCTTTGAAGTAATGTCCTTTCATGCAAAAATTCCATGGCTACAAATACATTTTTAAATAAGAAACTGACGGTGAGGAAAGTAGTCTAAAAACACACATCTATAGCTAAGCCCAGCCTGCTCACCTTCCCTGCTTTGCCAGCTCCACTTTTGCAAATTCATGACTTACGGCAGTTCTCTATTCCAAAATTGTGTTTGTACCTTCAAGTTTTGAGCTGTCAGAGCACAACAGATTAGCCTGGGCAAAAGAATAACCTTGGTATTTTTTTAATAGACTTTGTTTCTGTTTGATAAGTTCCCAGGAAGAATATAGCTGCAACTTTTCCCCTTCTTAGCTTTCCTTTCTGTGAATAACTCTGCATAATCCTAGCATGCTGAAGCACAGTTTAAAGTGGGTTAGTGTTGCTGTGTAAATCCTAAAGGTATATATGCCAGTTAAAGAATATTCAGTTGTAGCTTGCTTTGCTATTAATTAAAAGTCAATTAAGAGTTTTCATGGCATCCAAACAAAACAAAAAAAATAATAATTACATTCTGAAGTCAGAAGAGAAAGCTACAATAATTGTTTTTGATGATAGGTCTCTTTCACATTTCGGCAGAAAGGGATAATACAAAATTAGCAGAAAAAAAATGTACTGAAAAATCTGCAAGGCAGGGGGCTATAACTAGCTGGAAGAATGAGTTCCAGGTGAATATCTTAGCAGAATGAATAAGAAAAAAACTATTAAAATGTTGCCTGCAATAGCTGCTTTGAAAAAGATACATTAACTCTTTGGGCACTTTCCAACATGCATTATGGAAAAAATTTAAGTTGGTGCAGCTCTAGTTAGTTAAGAGGCATTTTTTTCATTCTCAGGTTTGATTTTATCCTCACATTTTCTAAAAACAAGAGCTGTTGAAAAGTTTCATTTTCTGTGTGAAAAGCCTTTGTTCGGCCATCCTGAAAGACCCATGAAAGTGTGAGCCCTACAGCCATTCTAGTATCGTCTTTTCAGGCTTTCTGACCTCAACCATCAGCCTGAAGTAAAGTCATCACATGAATGGAAGAAAAAGTGATAGACTGTCTCAGGAGTAAGCACTTAATTAGCCTAATTGATATTTTTAATTGTTCAGGGGCTCAGAGGTGATACAGATTCTGCCATGATTCTACCCACCCCTATTTCTCTTCCACTGAAGAGGAGGGGCTCCAGCCCATTTCTTGTTGCTGTACCTGCTCACTTCATCTGGGAAGAGAAATAGACTTCAGAGCAAGCCTCAGCATGGATTTACTTGCCTTTAAGTTGGATATTATAGCACAAGTGTTTTAGATGACTGGCATCAATGGGAAACCCAAAGGTCACTGTTGTTATGGAGAGAATACCACAGAAAAATAATCTGCAAAACCCAGGTAGTAAGCAGAAGCCACATACTAAGCAATAGGAATTGCTTCACACAGGAATGTATCTGAATTTCCCTATTTCTTTAGGGCTACGAGACAGGTATCTCTTCACATAGGGTCCAGTACCTATTCCTACATTAAACACTTGCATTTTGTATTTGCATGGTTTAATGGCTCCCACAGTTTTCTAAACACAGCTGGCAGGAGGTAGGACTTATGATGGCTACCTGTATGTAAATGTGTAGTGATTGGAAAGCTTAGGAAGCAGATTAAAAGGGGAAAATTTAGCAAGTCTAGGTGGATTATGGGTAAAGTTTTCTTGGAACACAGTTCTGGATTTCAGGAACTAAGATCCACCCCAGTGCATTGGTCTATTCTGGTTGCATACCCAGCCTTTCACCCCTAAACAGGGGGCAAACAGAACCCAGTGTCCAACCCCACAGACAGAAACTCTTCCACTGAGTGTCCAGCAGCCGATTTCTTTTAGTCCTTACTGGTCCCCATTAACTATCTTTATAGACTTTGCTACAGTCCTTGTGGAGTCAGCTGTGCAATTTAAAGTGATAGATGAGCCATAGGTTCCTTTGGAACTGAATGACACCTAAGTAATCATTAAGAGTGCCTGGGACACAGCCGGTAATGTCTGAATGACAGCAAGTTTGGCCGTTACTGCTGTGAGTTCCTATTGACACTGACAGAGCTGAAAGGATGCATAAAAGCTGCTCAGCGGCTCATTGAAAGGAGTCCCATGGCTTCACTTTACAGAAGCTACCACTAAAACTAGCCTTTTTGGAAAACTAACCATCAGACTTAACACAGAGAACCAGTCAAGGAGCTTCTCGGAAAGGCTCACAGCAGGGTGGAGGGATTTCCAGCCAGCAAGATGCTTCTGTCTTGAAGTTGCTGCCAGCCAAGCAACTTCAACTGATTTTTAATTCATGTAAAAATAAGAATAAAAGGTGCAAAAGAACATTTGTTTGTTCTTTGGGCAAGGGGAGGCAATGCTACGCTGTTTCCCTGGGAAGGAAAGGAAAGTGCTATTGTCCCTCTGTGACACAAGGGTTTCAGGGTACACACATCCTCTGGCTGGATGACCTGCAGTCTTCAGACGTCACCTGTGCCACTGAGCCAAAGGGAAATTCAGTTTGATAGTTTGATTCAGGTTTACCAACAGGATAGATAAGTTGAGAAGAAAAAATTTAAACAAAACACACCAAAACAAAATTTGTTTTGGATATATTTTAGGAACAAGGAAAGTCACTTTGGAAGAGTTTGTCACTTTGTAGTTAGCATTTCCTGTATCTGATTATCAGAATACTCCATTTGAACCCGAAAAATGCATACAGAAATCTCTCACCAAGTAAGCCAGAGCATAATTGTCTACCTACCTTGTTTGCCTCTCATTTTCCTTTTTTTTTTTAAGCTTACTTCTCTGCACATGAGAAATTAAAATTAACTCCACTGGAGTTAATTTCAACTTCACTTAATAAACCGAATCATTATGATGCCAGGCACTGATCTCTGTTAGTTTTCTGCTAATGTGAAATGTTTTGTGCATGAGGCCTGGGGAACATTTAGTTTAAACAGGTTCAGATCTTTAAAAAGCAGACAACAGAGCTCTTAATTCCTTTCCAATCAGACCCTATGGACTAGGACTCAAGAAAACAGGGGAGGTGGATGAGAGAGCAGAGAAACTTCTTTTATTTGTTCTTTTCCCAGGTATATGAAAGATAGAGCATTTGAGGCTGATTGACATGTTTATTCAGACACAGGAAGCTAAGAAACAAAACCAAAGAAGTGATTTTACAGTTTTAGGTCTTTTTTTTTAAAATTCAACTCAAGAAAAAAAGGAGGAAACACTGATAAAATAAAGGTAGCCTGTGGCTACTTTCCATATTCCAAAACAAGAAACATTTTGTGACAATTTTGGTTTTGTGGAGAACTTACCCTTTTGCATCCATGCATTGTGAACTAGTGAGCGCAAGAACCATGATTAAAAAGCGACTGCACAGAAAAAGTCTCCATCTTTGACACTTTTCTCTAGCATTATGAGCAAGATTCACAGAAAGACTCATATAGAAAAATGGCAAATGCAGAAGTTTTAGAACGCAATAGTGTTTCTGTGGCACTAAATTAACCTGAGGAACAACCACAAAAAATTACCAAAATCAAGAGTTCAAGAAGATTTTTTTTTTTTTAATTGCAGGTAGAATTAATTAAAAAAAATAAATCCCTGAGTTGCACTAGGATAGTGTAAGATTTATGAGGGGACGTAAAGTTCCATGCTTCATATATAAAATACAAACTATCTCAGGTTAGAAAAGACATACCTCCGTGCAACAACTATCCTATTATTCTTTATTATGGGCTTGTGGCTTCCTGTGAGGTATCTGGGTCTGCTCGCTGGCAATGAAAGAAAGAAATTATTTTGCTTCATGTCTTCCAGCCCAAATACCTGTGAGTATTCATGAGCCTCTTCCCAAACATTGTTAGCACTCACTGAGCTCCCATGGCACACTCTGTAACACCTCCTCCCTAAGTTTCCTGTCCTCTGTCGTTTCCATGAAACCCTTGAGCATCTCAGGTGGGAGGGGATGAGGCAGATCCAATAAATCAGGAAATGCTGCAGTAGGGAGTGTTACTTTAGAATACCTGCACATGCCCGGGGCACCCACAGTAACAGAAATAAAAATCTTATCAACCTTTTCAGAAATACCATGAGGCATTTCAACATTTAATAAAGTAGGCATCACCATTAACATTGCCGTAGGCTTCCCTCACCTCCTGGCTGTACTGCAGGCAGGTGTGGCTTGAGAATAAGAATTTGCAAATGCAGAAAGGTCTGTAAGCTGGTTTAATTTCAGACTGTGAGCTTTTATAAAAGAAATAGGAGCCATTTTGCTGTTACTTCCTTCAGTTCCACCACACTGCATTGCAGAAACCCTCAGACACAGCAAGGATGACACTTAGAAATTTCACCTGCAGACTTCAGATGCCTGAGCTACTGTAGTGGCTGCTAGCAGTACTCTGAGGTGTAGTTTCTGCAGCCCAGTATGAACTGTGAGACTGCTTTCAAGCTTCCATGTCCAGCTGAACACACTGGCTGCATCCCTACTCCAAACTTTTGCCAGCCATCATATATACGCTGGTTTCCCATCCTCAGGTCCTTGCATGTTGGTCTCCACAGAAAGGAAAATCAGGCACTCAGTAGATGCAGTATGTTCTCACCAGCCTGGGAAACAGAAAAACAGGTCCTCAGCATGCTGCAGGGTATACATGTATAGCTTAATTTAAACACAACCTATGTTAAGAAGCATGAGAGAGGGATGAGAAACATGCTTCCTAATTGGTTTCACATACTTCTGTTGATGGTTGAGGACTGGTATATTCACCAGATCTGTGCTCCATTTCTCACATGGAGTGAGAAACGGAGCCGTTCCCATGAAGTTTGACTCTCTTATTTTCATTTCTTCCACATCATCATTCCAATCTCCTCCCTTGACAAGCCTGTACTAGGTTTCGCTTCTCAGGCTGCCCATCCTCAGTTTGGCTCTTTGCCTGGCCAATTCCAGCTACTGCTAGCTCATTTCACAGTTTCTCCATTCCCACTGGTGCTCAACAACCTTCATATGCACAAGGTCTTGCCTGCCTGTTCTTTTCCCAACCAGAGTATCCATTTTTTACACACTGAAAATTGTACCATTGTTTTCTCTTCAATCCCAGATCCCTGTGCCACTACTGACTTTTTCTCCAGCAAAGAACTTAGAGCTGTGGGGCGTCTTTGATGTGTCAGTACCCCAGTGATGCCATCCCTGATGTACCATTTTTATACCCATTGAGTAAATAGAAAGTTATCCAAATTATATGATCCACAGCTTAACCTTCACACATAAGGTTTCCATTCATTGGAGAAGTTTGAGGTTTTTTTGCACTGAAGTATTCCTTTTCTTCTCTCCCAGTCTGGCTTGTGTCTTTGCTCCTTTTGAGACTGATGAATTCTTCTTTTACGCCACCCAAACACAAGCTGAAAGCCACTAACTGTACATTTACAGGAGTAAGTAAAAGATGGATAGAGATGGGCAGATTTAGACTAGACACAAGGAAAAAATTTTTTACAATGAGGGTAGTGAAACGCTGGCACAGGTTGCCCAGAGAGGTGGTAGAAGCCCCATCCCTGGGAACATCCAAGGCCAGGCTGGATGGGGCTCTGAGCAACCTGATCGAGTTGAAGGTGTCCCTGCTCACTGCAGCGGGGTTGACTTGATGACCTTTGATGGTCCCTTCCAGCCCATGCCATTCTATGATTCTATGATACCGGGCTTTTAAGCTGTACAGGCGTTTATGTGATTATCTTGTTGATGCTTCCTCCCGGTTCCGGAGATGTGTTATTTTGTTTTCGTCTTCCTTGCTGGTGCCTCCGCTACCCAAGCATATTCAGTAGAAGTTTATTGATGCAGTAGGCATGTAATGATCTACTTGATATCCCAGAATGCCTATCATGATTCATTATTTATTTATTTTGCCTGAGATGCATGGCTAGTGCTTTACAGTTAAGCATAAAGACGTGTCTCCTGCCCCAAGACAATTGAAAATGACAAAACAAGAACTGGGATCATTGAAATGAATGCAACATAAACACAGAGAGATTGGATGTTCTCTGCAATTTCTGTTAGTATTCCTTAGAATGGTTATGTTTAAACTTTATTACGGTGTGAGGCAAGATCACAATCTCTTCATATTCTTTTGTTTTTAAATCAATGAAATCCCTTGTGAGTTAAATCAAGTGGTGTCTAGACCATGCTTTTCTGCACCAAATCTTCCTAATTACCTATCTTCCTCTTCGACATTTTCATATTTTAAAGACTTACCAAATTACTTTGCTCTATTGTTTGCTCATCAACTGTGTGATCAACTAACTTAGACATCATATCATGCGAATGCAAAATAGAGGAAAAAAGCACTTATGTACAATCTATCCCCAT
This sequence comes from Sagittarius serpentarius, assembly GCA_034782735.1. Taxonomy (NCBI): domain Eukaryota; kingdom Metazoa; phylum Chordata; class Aves; order Accipitriformes; family Sagittariidae; genus Sagittarius; species Sagittarius serpentarius. The sequence goes on from JAVKLA010000053.1 coordinate 20,314,656, forward strand.
ACTGAACATTCTGGTTGGTGTGTGATAGCTGAGAAGCTTTGTCATGCGTCACTAAGCAGGAAAGCTCCTGAATGGATGAGGATGGTTTTTCATAGGCCCCAGTCCTGCAGCCTAATGTTTAAGGAAGACCCTATGGTTGGGCAAAGGTCTGTTGGTATGAATGGGATTCTTGCCCGTGGGTATCCAATTGCAGGAATAATGCCTTAAGATTGAGTCCTTAAGCTTCCCATCTGTTTAAGTCCTAGCAGTGCAGAGCAATATTCTGATGCAGCTGGTAGCCATGAGATCTTACCTCACGGAAGAGCGCTAGCTGGAAGAGCATCATGTTCCTCAGTAACACTGGTTAAACAATTTAAAAAAAAGAACATTTAACAGTTTTGCAAGCTCAGCTACCTGTAAGAATGGAGACCTAAACCTTCCCAGAGACTGAAGGCAGGGTCTCCAGCTTAATGCCACACAGCTGAGTTCTCCAGGCAACCCCATCCACCAGGCAGAAGTACTGGGGTGGGTGGCTGGAGGACACTTTTCTGCTCGCTGACTGCGTAGGACATTCCACCCCCAGTTCCACAAAGGCAGCTCTGGAACGGGGCTGCTCAGCCTCTGTGGAGGGCACTTGTCTGAAACAATCTGATGGTCCCTCACTGCCTTGAGCTGTTGCAAAGCTTAGCATTTGCAAGTCCACTTACATTGCTCAAGTGCAATGCTGAATGGTAGAAAAGGTGTATGCTCCTCGTTGCAGAACCACCCTTTCTGTACCTTCTGTGCTCTGCTGTTTTGTGTACAGTCCAGGTGGGAAAACAAGCTGCTTTTTTTGAAATTTTTTTGAAAGAGAGCACTATTTATTTCTGGCAGCGAGGATCTTTTCTGGCAGTGGCATAGTGTATTCTCTGTAAGCGATCATCAGCAAATTCCTATTTTCTTCCTCCTTTTTCAGGCTCCAACTGCTGCACTGCACAGCAGAGACATATAACTAAAAGCATTGCTCCCACGTGGGATTCTCAGTTTACTGGACACTGCTGGAGGAGAAAGAGTGACTACTGCTACTCTCCCTACTACAGGAGAAAGCCGTTAAAGCCTTAACCTCCGTCTCAGTCTCCAATGTCTTACATGGCTGAATGATGCCAACTGCAGAGTCTGCGGATTCAGCACGGAATTTGGGTTATTTTGTTTATTGGTTTGTGTTTTTTTTCCCCTCTGTAAGCTTTCTTCTGGAGACACCAGCTGCAAATCTGGGCCAGCAGCCAACTTTGTCTCTCCTTGAATAAAAATAAGACAGAGCTAGTGGGAAGTGCAGAGAGGGCAGCAGAAGATCACACAGCCACTTGTATCAGCCTCACGACACTCGCCCAAGATGCAGCGAGCTGCTGAAGTGCTGCCCCAGAGAAGCAGTCTTAAACAATGGCCGTATAGACAGATGGCCACCTGCAGACACGCTGGCCCCTTGCCGAGCAGAGCCCAGGCCGTGACAGCGAAGAGCTGATCTCAGCTTCTCCTGAACTTGCAGGGTGCAGCGCTGCAGGAGGAGAGGGCTTACAGCCCCCTGCACCAGCTGGGCCTGGGCTCTCCCTGTGCCGCCATGACACCCGGCTGGGGAAGTGGCCGTGGAGGGTGCTGGAGGGAGCAGAGTGTGCTCAGTGAGCATGATTTTCGGAGGCTGAGCTGGGAATCATCAGCGGATTTGCTGGGGGGAAGCCAGCAGCACCTCTGTGCCGTTTGGGAGAGGCTGTGAGAGGGGGCTTGAGACTGGAGTCAAGGGCATGAGCATAAAGCAGCGACCGCTCAGTGGGTGGATGATGAGGGCAGACTGGGAAACAAACTGCAAGTTCTTCCCGCTCCCTTGCAAGCCACAGAGGGTAGAAACATGCCTCTAGAAGGAGGCTAAATTCAATAGCGGGGAAATGAAGAGAGGCATTTTCGTGTTTTGCCGAACTTGTCTGGCCCCGAACACTTTCTCTCTGATTAATCCCCCCTTTCACTGAACTGATAATTTCCTCCCAGCACAGACCTTCCCTTCCACCTCCTTACCCATCCGCTCACAGTGCTTTCTTCACCAGCCGCCTTTCGACCAGTTGCGTTGTAGCAGTGCTGCGTATCGGACGCGGGTCTGAGACGGGGGAATGACTGCTCAGCTCCAGCATCGCTAACTGAGCCATCCCCGACAGCATGACAGGTGCGTCCCTCACCTCATTAAAAAAAATTAGGCTTTCGGGGAAATCTGGAGCAGCAAAAGGCTGTCCCGGTGTTCTGCTGGATGACCTGGGGGCTGTTCCTGGGTACGAGCCCTGGGGTGTCACCATTTGGTGTGTACTCAGGTTGCAGGCATTTGGGTAGTTAGGTGATGATGGATGGGCAGATACCTGGAGCTTTAGGCAGCAGATGCATTACAGTTTAACAAATGTCTGGGATGCCTGGATTGTAAGCAGAGCTGCCAGTCTGGCTCTTTATGAACCCCCACCCAGGGGCTGACGTCCCAGCCTCTGTCCGTCCCCGTCCCCAGGGAGGTGCGCGCTGCCCAGGGCTGAGGCTGCCCCTGGTGCCCCGGCTCCCTGGCTGGGGTGGTGGGACCTGACAACGTGTACGCATGCAGGAGCTGTTCAACCAGATATATTTGCAGAAAGAAAAGTAAGACTGGAATACTAAAGTAGTAAAACAAAAAACGATAGTCACAAAAATGCAGGAACAGCAACAATGCCTCTGTCATATTACAATTGCTGTTGATTAAAAGTAATCACTTTCCTGTAATTTTTCTGTATTTTTCAGGTCAAGGAATAGAAGCTGTGCAAACACCTGCCTTGGACAGTTCTGCTCACTGCTCATTTCCCCTTCCTTGCATTCAAAACAGCTCATAATAATTTCATTGAGGACAAAAAGGTTATGTGCTTAAACTAATACAGGACAGGAATGAAGATGTAACTCTGGGTATTAGAAGCAATCACCCACAAAATATAGCCCTTCTTCCAGAACAGAAGAGTCCAGAGGATGATGAAATGTCACCATGCTTCTGGAAATACCTGTTTGTCAGAGAAACAAAAAAAATAACCCTATTCTCTGTCCCTCACCTTCAATTTATGTAGCTGCTAAGACTTGCTTTTAAAAACAATGGGGTTGGTAGAAGGAAAAATACTAACCTTAAACAGTCTTATCTACAGGGAGAGAGTTAGGCATGTCCCTAGGGATACTGAGGAAAGATCTCTTCCTATTGTAATATATGCACAGTGTATCAAACAACAAAATGTGTATATACATATAATAGGTTCTAAATCCTAGAACTAGCATTTGTCATTCATTGACTATTTGCCTCTCTACTCACAAAATCCTAGATCTTTGCTTATTTAGACACTGTCAAAATAACTGTCCATTATATCAGTAGGGAGGGGTTTTTAAACTGGAGACAAAGCATCTTACACCCCTATTAGGTGTCTTTTACCATCATTTCTTGTGAAGAGCCTTAGTGCAAATGAGAATCTGGCACATTCTTCTTCATAAACACTGTCAGTTATTAGCAAGTTAAGATAGAAGAAGAGTCCTTTTGATGCGCCGTGTAGAAGATAATTAATCAGAGTTGTAATTCAGCAGAAAAGTGTTAAATTTAAACTTCAGAAGAATTATAAAACTTAATGAATTGACCTGGAATGTGCTGAAATTTCTAGCACCTTACTTAATTGCTCTATATTAAATGACCTAAAATCATGGTCGGACATTAAAAAATTGAATTGGTTGGCCTGACCTGTGAGCAGGCAGTAAATAACAAACTCAGGAGGGACTGATAACAAATGCCTATTCTGAGAGGAAAAGAATGCATTTCTATAGGAATATACAAATGATTTATATAATGATTCCTGGCCCATGAAGATTACCATTTTAAATCTGTTTCCATTCATTTCTAGGAAGACCCAAAGGCTTCAGCAAGGGGACTTCAAATAATATTTTGAATGAAGGAGTTCCCAATATAAGCATTTAAAGCAGAACATGCTGAATGGGCAGTTTTCTTTCTGCCGCTCTGTGTTAACACTTAACTCCCGTCTCCTTTGTGCTCTGAGTGCCCGGCAAGCAGTCTGTCAGCTGTTGCAGATGTTTGAAGACATGGACTGATGAACGTGCTCTATATACAGTATCTGTGCTCTTCAGATTTTAATGTATTTCCTAGATATTTAGCAGAGTTCCCTAATCCTTACACCACATCTATAAAATTAGGGAAAATAGCAGGGACATTGAGCTTAATGGTCTATGAAACTGGTACAGCCGAACCTGAGGGCACATGCATTGTTCTTGGGAAAAAAAAAGTTCCTAAATAAAACAGTTTATTAAAACAGAACGACAAACTTAGAAATAAGAAAATAAGTTCTGCAGTTGAGCTTTGAGGAGCCCAACTTCACTCTCCATTTACATGACTATAAACTCCGACTGATGCCACCATGCAGCAGAAGAGAATTTGGGCCAGTGTGTAAGTACCATGGCAGACTTAATCACTCCATATGTTTGTTTATTTTATCAATTCCTCCCCCACATATGACTAACGCATGATATTCAGGCCTTCCAGGAGATGAAAAGAGCTGCATCGGCGGCATTCCCTGTGCCGTTCACACTGGGTCTAACACAACAGGTTAATTTAAACGCTGCCCTCCCCACACAAGGTGTCCTGTAGCCAGCCATGACCCATGCTGGGCAAGTTCACAGCCCTTTGCCACCTGAAACATTGGAGGATATTTACTGAATCATTTTCTTCAACTGTCTGTTTCCTCACACTGATCGAAAGTAAGCCGACTGCTCCCAAAATGCCATCGTTTTCCCTTTTTGTTGCCTTTCTTACTCTCCTGAAATCGTGACGTGTTCACCACAGCAGTGGGTGCTGCCAAATTGCATAAGATCACTGGCGCTACAGGAAGAAAACTCTATGCAAATCTAAGGGATTGCAAAAGCTACTCAGAGGCTCAGGTGGCTTTATTCAATAAAAACTAAAGCAAAGAGGCCCTGCAATACTGCTTGGTAGGGACCTGTGCGTTCTAAGGCAAAAATACTGCAAACACTGTGAGTCAGCACTGAAGTTCTGGGCAAGTTTCAGTGCTTGTCAGAATCAGAAAGTCATCCACCTAATTAAGGATTGATTTTAAACTTATACTTCCCCTTCATTATTATGCACTGCAAGAGAGTACTACAAACATTAGTATCCCATTATTGGTTCGTAATGTGGTGCCATTACTCTGTCCCAGCTCAAATTACCACTGTAATGGCTACTGGCTTCCAATAACCTACCCCAATGTGAGATTCCACAAGGGAGACACAGTTTATGTGAGGCACAACTATAAATGTCTCATAATATGCATAAAAGACCAAATTGCACATAAAAGATTGAACATCTTCTGAATGCAAAGCCTCTGCGCTCTCCGCAACAGATGTTTTCTTTCATGCTGCCCTGAAAGGATATATCTTGGGGATTGTTTTAATGCAAATGTATATCATTGTCTCCATAAACATTTGTTGGTGCCACTTGTGGCATCTACCTCCCTTCTACTTTCCCCTCGACTTCTCCCTCCTTTTAGTTTAGACTGGGATGCAAATATGTGAAATAATGTAGGACTCACCCTTTAGAGTGCAAAGATATGCAGGCGTCATCCGCTACGGAGCTGCTCCCCGCTCTCCTGTCACACGCTGTTGATCAGTGTGATTTCAGTTACCTGTACTGCAATTAAGTTTGGTTCCCGTTGCCCACGATTTCTTGTCTGTCTCACTGCCACTTATTGGATGGAGTTCCCTCCTGTTCAGTGCTCACGTCAGTCCTTACAACAGACATGCTTTGCTAAATAAACACTGCACACACTCCGTTCCCCCCATCCAGCCCCTCTAAGGTTATCATTATTTATTTATTTCGAGATTTGCTTTTTTTTTGAGATACTTTAATTATAATTTTCTGTTCCTATTTTGCTCTATTTACAGTTGCCATCATGCATTAACTAAACTTTGATTGAATAATCTTTGAAATATATCCTTAGGAGTAAGCCATATTTTAAAACAAAAAATAACATATCACTCTAACAGGGACGTGGAATTCAGACTACCACTTCTTTTCACACACAATTTATTTATGCATATATAAAATGTAGACAACTACCCTATCTATCAGGGACAATTCCCCATTTAATTCTTCTCTCATATCTCTCACTCTGTGATCTGCATCTCACAGTCAATAACTCTTTTCCTCCCACATCATATGTCCTGCCAGCTTTCTTTTCTATGATTTTAAATGGAAAAGGCAGATTCTTTTTAAAACCCATGCATGACTTTTTGTATTTGTTGATGCAAGAGCCTGTAACATTTTTTATTTTACTTTTTAGAAAATAAGTTCTCTCCCATTAAACATCCACTTCTTTGCCATCTATCATATTAAAAAAACTTGCATACTTCATAGCATTAAGTAATACCCTCTCCATTCAGAGCAGTAACCTGCCATCAGAAGTTCTCTCCTTTTTCTTGCTTATTCCTAAGTGAGGAAAGATTGAAAAGTGTGCTATTGAAAACCTCTGATAAGGATTGGGGACCATTCCTGCTCCATTCACTGATAATAAAGTTCTCATCTTGGACTTAAAGTTAGACTGTGGACACGTGAATGAAGACGTGTAAAGAGCCTAGTCATGCAAATTGTGTTACCCGTTTCTTAAAAGAAGGATTAAGAGTTTCCTCTGAGCCCATCCTAACACACTGAATTTAGCAAGTATTTTGACAGTGAGTCTTCTTGAGTTTTCATTACCCTAGGGACTCTAACAGATAGACAGATATCTAAGATATTTGTGTGGAAGTTATTGTCTTCCCCCTTCGTTAGCAATAATATCTGAATTCGGTGATGCTCTTACTTGCCAGTTTTACCATTATCAAAATTACATGTCCTTATTTCTTTGACAGATTTCTGATAACATGATATGAAACATTGCTATGAAGTAAAGATTTTATGTTATTGCATTCAGGAAGTGCTGGGGAAAGGAAACTGCCTGTTTCCATCAAGTAATTAAAAGGTTTTAGTGTTTTGATGTATAGGGCAAGTGAACTCTCTGACTGGAATAATAATTTGTGTTTCAGTGAACAATCATCTAGCTTGTGCCATATTCAAGTCGGAAGACAAGAAACAGAATAAGAATAGAGCAGAAACATAAACCATTTATTGTAGTAAAATCGTTATTGTTTTAAAGGAACTTTGATCTCAAATCATATTATAATTAAATTATATTTCTGATGAGGTGGAACATATTTATGTTAGAAATGGTCTCACTTTCAAAAGGCTGTAAAGAGGTCTCTGGAAGGAAACCAAGTGGTTGAGGGGGTACATTTGTTTATTCTTGCTTTGTAATTAACAGTCATTAATGACTTAGAATCAATCTGATTAATGGGGCGTTGTCTTTGCAAATTTGTTTTCTGTACTGTAAGGAAAAGACCAAGGAAGAACTGTGAAAAAGGGTATTAAGACAGCACCAACTTCAATAATGAGACTAAGCAAACTATATCACTTCTGATGGAACAAATTAACAAAGAAAAAAAAACAAGAAAAAAAAAGTCTTTGTAAAGACAATTTACCAAAAGCAAGCAGTAGACTACAATTTCAAACTTAAGACCTTTAGGAATGAAATCTGACCTCTAGACATCATATGTGACCCAGAGATCCCAGGATTAATGTTCTGTCCCTTTCAAATTACAAATTTAGCCAAACGCTTTCTAAATTAGATTTCTTGCAGCCAGTTCAAATTAGCGGGGACATGCAGAGTAACTTTAGTAAGTTTTAGATCAGATCTTTGTCTTCTAATGAGACTTGGCTGATTTAAGTAACAAGTACTGGGGAAACAACAACAGCTCTAAATTGGAGAGCCTCAGCTACTGCTTTGACAGTAACTTGCAACACAAACCTAGGTGAGTTTCTTTTTTTATTAATTCTCTTCATATTAAAGCTGATAGAAACTGGCATCCTGATTTGATGTGACAGTATTTGAGCTCTTATTTTCTCTGCAGGACTCACACCTGTAAGTACACTTTGAAAACAAAATAACAGAATCATTAGTACAGTGGATCTGCTTTGGTACTGGTAGCTCCAATTAGCTAGGAAATTAGCTAGGTCTTCACGGCTAAGACTGCGACCAGGCCCCCGTTAGCTCTATTGACTTCCACCTGCTCACAACTGGAAAGGTCGGTTACTGAAACTGAGCATTTTCAAGAATTGAGGCCTTTCTGATTGTTTTAGCTTTTTGAAATTCTTCTTCTGTACAAGCCTTCTTTTCCTCCTGTTCTAGGATAGAGCTTATTTCAGAAGAAGCGTTTGATTATGATCTGTTTCTCAGAGATGCACAAGAAAAGATTTCTTTCAACTCAGCTGGCTGTACTGAATACTATCTGAAATTTTCCATCTGCCATGATATAAGAAAAACTTAACTTTGTCTCCTACTGCACATGATGAACATCTGCTCTGTTGTCAGCTATTTCCAACATCAGATACTTAAATACATTTAGGTTTGAGAAATCGTAATTTTCTTGATTGTAAACATTTGCAAAAGCTATGAAGTCTTGTCTTCTTTAAATACTGGAAAAGACAAACTGAAAATAAAAAAACTGTGATATAATGATTTAAAATCACCATAAAATAAACGATTTCAATGAAACAATGCGGCAACAAACAAGCAGGAATTCTGTAGACACAAACAATTACAGACCTGGGTGTTCTGTGTTTTGCCATAAGAGTTTCTTCCCCCACCGTCCATAAATCATTTGCTTAGGATGTCAGACAGGTGCTTAGGTTGCATCACTGAACACTTAAAACTCAAACATTTATGCATTTTTTTTTCTTTCTCCAAGGGAGCCACCTCATATAAGATTAAAATAAAATCCTTATTTATCCAGAGCCTACAGTGTATTATGAAAATTCAGCTTAAGAAAGTACTGCATGTAAAAGCTCTGCTTTCATTAACCTGAATGAAATTATCACAGATCAGCGTTACAGTAAAAAAGAGTGGAAAAAAACCCCAAACCCACAACATTAGTAATGCTTGATGTTTCAGACTTTTTCTGATGTAAAACTTGCATGCTTGGGAGCCAAAACCAGAAACTGCCTGTGTTCCGGTTTTTATGGGATCAAGATACAATGGATTCATCATGGATGTGTTACCAAAATGAGCTGATTATGAGCCAACAGCAAAAGAGTTTCTGTTTCATGATCTGTCAGTGGAAGAAAAAAACCTCCATCTATTCAAGTTTAAAGCCACAGAAAATAATTCAAAATATATTTTAAGTAATGCTGTTAAGGTAAAGAAAAACAGCATGAAGACACTAAAATTAAAGCAGATAAAGCAAGATGCAACTTCTTTGCATCTAGGTACAAGGCTGATTTTATTCGAGATTATTTGGTCTAAAATATTCTATTCTATTATTCTGTTATTCTTTATTATTACTGTTGAGAGGTCTCCAGTTTCAACAGCTGGTGAACAATTCTTAAATATAAATTTCATTCAATTATAATTTTTCTAATATGGACCATTTTTCTAATATGGACATTGTATTTAAGCATAAAAGGATTTATCTGTGAAAGACCTCTTGTGAAGCTTTTCATTGCATATTTTGCTGGTATAATAATTCTTTGGTCTATGTAATACTATACATAACTCTTGCCTGAAGAAGAGGAAAGTAAGTGAGAAATGCAACAATAATATTGGAAGAAAATTGAGATGGTGGTTTGTGTTAAGAATAGTCTTTCTTATGCAGTCAATTCACTTGAGACCTCTGGGTGTAGTCTTTAGTAAAAGCAAGTGTATTGTAAATAAATAATAACAAATAAAAATATAAGCTTAAAATTCTGTTCCAGAAGCCTATTAAGGACATACCACAGAGCTCACCTATTACATTATCCATCAAAGTGGTTATATTGGAAGAATGTTGTTAAAAGTTTCAAGGTCAGTCCTTGCGAAGTTAGGAATCTTCAGTTACACCTGGTGTTTAAAAAATATACAGAAATCTTTGATAGTCTTACCCGGATGCATACAGTTTTTTTCTTAGCATTGGTGTCGCATTCAGGGCACTAAATGAAAAATGGCTCATTTTTTGAGTAAATATTCATTATGTCTGAATTTTGCAAATTTTGAAAAGGGAAATCTCTTTTAGAGGGGAGCTTTCTTTCTCCTGAGCTGGAACTGTGGCTCCCAGAAATACGTGTCTTTTTCCCATCTTCCCCACATGTACTGCGCATGTGTACTCACTTGCTCTCTCACAGGACAGCAGCAGAGGACCCTCTGACACTAGGGGGTTTTTATACCTTCTGGAAAAATGTTTCAAGTATACTAGATATATGTATGAATGCTTTTCATTATCTCTTCAACTCATCCTGGTTGCTGTGTCTTCATTTATTAATGTCTTCAGAAAGAGTAACACAGGGTAAAACACTTCCAAGAGCCCGAGTTCCCTGGTGCAGAATTTAATGTACTGCTAAAATACTGTTTTAAAGCAAATGTTTTGACCACATAACATTTAGGGAAAAGGACTGTAACCATCCAAAAATAAAACCCATGAAGAACCTAACAGGCTGAAGTGGAGGACATGAAAAGGCGCTCAAAAGAAAGGAAAGTCTTTCGCACGCCTGGGGACCAAGTCAGCCAGATGTGTGCTAACGCATCCGAGAGGCTGCTCTCAGTTCCTTAGAGGTGAGTGATTTTTCACGGGAGATGCTATAGCAGCCCATAGGAAGGACCGGGCACTGTTATTTTGCAGGTACCCCATGGAGTGCAGCTCATTGCTACTCAGATTGGAGTTGCTGGACTGTTTGAATCAGAAGTGCTTCCAACTGGTAGGACTGCTCTAGGCACATCTAGGGATGCAGTGAACAAATGATACTGCGGTAGGGATGCAGCATACGACTGGCAAACTACCACCGACTTTTGTGCTCTGCCCGGATGAGGAACAAAAAGCAAGCCTTGCTCTCTCAAAAGTGTCCAGACAGAGGAAGGGACAAGGGGGTGCATTCTCACCTGTGGCATTTTCTGAATGCTCACCAGCTCTGAACTGAGAGAAAAACCTTTCCTGTTACATTTGTAGAAGCTGACACGCAGACATGATACACAATGTTATTCTGTTCCTGTGCACATAACTGAGAAATCAGTACGAACTCAGTGGCTGGCAGAGATGTACAAGGGACAGCAAGGTTTCAGCAGAGGGATGTTCTGTTGCAAAATGAACCAGCTTTATTACTTCAGGATTTTCCTAGGAAATACAGGGGCAGGAAAGAAGGAGAGACACATTCCGGTATGGTGACCTGCTTGAGTCAAGATCTCTTGGAGGGAACAACGTGCCATTTTGAACCCACCGGACCCAAGGAGGGCACAAGATATTATGAGAAATAAATTATCATGTTATAATTGGCCACCTCCCACCATGAGTGAGAGAGAGGTCTTCCAGAAAGAATTCTGTTGAGGCCTTCTTTGAAGGACAGTTTGGGGCTTGGGTGCTCAGCAGACTGACATGCTATCAGCAGACTTCTTCAGGACACTGCCTTGTCATCTGGGGAGACCTTTGCACACCCCCTGCAGAGAGTATTATGCCACTCTTTTGAATTTTCTGGGAGCGAAGCTTGCAAATCTTGTTTCAGAGCTAGTCCAAGGAAGACACGGCGTCACGACCCAACCCAGACAGACCAGGGAGGGGCGTGGAGAGTTCGAAGTTCCCTCCGGCTAAATTAAGGTGAAGTGACACCAAATGATCGCTTCAACATTTTGTTCATGGCAAAAGCAACTTCAACTCAAAAGGGTTAACAGTAGGTGCTGTGGTTTCTTACAACAGCAGTTGGCACGATAACACGTGGCCACCAAAGATATCCTACAAGCCTTGCTTTTCTGGGGATCGATTCAGGGCAGACGGTAAGGAGAGCCCTCCCGCTGAGTCATGAGGTTCGGAGTGGACCCCCTTGCGTTCTAGGCTCCTCTCAGAGAGGAGTCTAAAGGTGGCTGGATCCACTCCTAGTCCCAGGCTTGGTCAGCAGTGTAATGTCTAAAAGGATGAGGTGTAGGGATTATGGAAAGAAAAGAGCAGGGAGAGAGGGAAAGAGAGAAAAAAGATTTCACCAGTCCTGGGTTTAGCGTTGGTCCAGCCAGCCGAGAGGTCCGGTCCTGTCTCAGAGGGGTGCCCGCACCACCTGAGCCTTCGGTTCGTGCCCTTTTATAATCTCCTCGCCCCTCCTTCGGGCAGACACTCGCACTCATTAGGCTAATCACGTGTCATGCGCGGTTTGTGCTTCCAGAACCTTCGGGACATGGGTCGGTGGGCTGGGGGATCATTTGTGGAGAAACTTCTCCTGCCCTGCAGGCATAAACCCTTCTTTGCTGGTGAGCTGCCTGGCTCAGCAGATCAGAGCAAGGAGCTGCGCACCCTCCAGCACGCCCTTCTCACCCTGCTGCTAGTTGCT
>JAVKLA010000053.1:20327173-20344007 GCA_034782735.1 Sagittarius serpentarius
AGCTGCCTGGCTCAGCAGATCAGAGCAAGGAGCTGCGCACCCTCCAGCACGCCCTTCTCACCCTGCTGCTAGTTGCTGATGGGCCTCTCACCTGCCATTACCTGCTGGGCAGGGTTCGTTGTTGTGCAGAGTTGGTCATCAGGCAGAAATTGCCCCACCACAGTGTTTGAGACACTCACTCTTTCAGTCTCTGACACACGGGAGAATAAATCTGAGTGAGAAATATATACATATAAAAATGTATTTCCCCCCATTTTGGTCTGTCATATGCTTCAGTCATTGATAGTGCTACTGTTTGATATCAGGTCTCCCAAATCCTCTCTCTTTTTGTGCCGTTCTCCCCTAGGATGACCACCATGTGCCTACCTGTGTGCTTGGACCTCCTCCCTCCCACACCCTCACCCGCCTCCTGAAAAGGTGAAGCGAAAGATCTGTTTGGGAGCTGGAAGAGAGGTGCTCTCAGCCAGGTGGTGAAAGCTTACTTAACCGTGTATAACTTTTCCTCATAGGCAGGCAAAGGGTTACGACAGCCCTCTTACTTTCTGGGGGTCTGTGTCTGCCCTGCCAAAGGTGATTCAGGAATCTTCCTAGGGAAGACTCACCACTACGTAGGTTTTTGAAAAAAGCAGCACATTTCTGTGAATCTAGGGATTTTTTTTTCCATTTATTTTACTAGCTTGAACAAATCTAGCAGTCTGGGACTCAGGAAGTGAACCATCAAAAGAACATTCCCCGATCACTATTGCTACAACATATTTATTTAAAAAACTGTGGCCTAGCATTTGCGAGCAATGAGATACATGGCTACTGGGAATACCCTCATTTTTGGAATGGCTCTGACATTACAACAACAGTAATCTGGTGTGAATTGGGGCTGTTAAAATGTCAAGAAACTAGCTGTCTTTGGAGGGTTGTGAGGGTAGATTTACTTTACCGGTTTTCCACACAACGGGTCAGAGGAAACAAAAATCCACCAGCTCTAGGAAGATTCATGGGACAAAAGTGGCTCAGCGTACTTGCAGAATTCCTAATATTGTAAAAAAGTTTTAAAGCCACTGTTTAAAGAGTATTTTCTTCTTTTTTGGGTTTTTTTTTGGTCCTTACTAGTAAAACCTTAACATCAACACTTCATGTCTTAATATTTTCACAGCTAAAATCTGCAGAAATCCACACACACATATGTATATGCATATGTTTAACTGCAGTTGCCATTATTGTAGATTTCTGGTACAACTAATTTAATCTTTTTAATGTACAGTTCACTGAGATAGAAAAGATTATATTAAGTCCTGAAGAAACTTTGTTATCTAAAAAAATCATTGCTATTAATTGTGCCCTTCGCTCCAGGGTAGTATTTATGACAAAAATTAATATCCTCAGTGCCGCCTATTCTCCTTTTAGACATCTATGATTATTACTTCATTTGAATTCATTCTGGCATCCTGAGTATCTTAAATCAAAATGTGTCTTAGTCTAAACATCTAAACTCTGCACGAACAGCCCTACAGGATTACAACAAAACCCATCCAGTCCGATGCCGTGTATTGGAAAGTGATTAGTAATAGGTACCCCGGGAAACAGTGTAGGAAACAGAGCATCCTTATCTTCACACTCCCTCCCACAACCGAAAGTTGGCAGCTGCGGGATTTTCTGACCTAACTGAAGGATCATTATGTTTAATAGGTGCTCATGCATCTATTCTCTGAGACTACCCATTAACCCATTTACATGTTTAGTTCTGCAACATCCTACAGCAACACATTTCCAAACTTAGATAAGTTGGCACCTAGAAGCGGGATCCGTGGCCCTGTTTTAGGGACCTTGGCTTCCGTTTGCAAAATACAAAGAAAGTTTAAGGGATGGGCCTTTTTTTCAATCCAGGCTTTCTATGCCCCTCTTCGCCTTCTGTCGAATGAGGAGGTCACAATTCCTCTCTCGAACACGGAGGAGCTAGACTAAGAGGAAGGGAGCGGCACATAAACGCTTTAGGCTAAGAGGTGGCTGAGATCTCTTCAGGCTTATGAGACTATGAGGAGTTTCTTGACAGTTTTGTTACAATATCCAAGAGTCTCTGAGGCCCTAAAACCAAACCGCTGGCATCTGGAACATGCAGAGGGAGAAAGAAGATGCCTGTGAATAAAAGGGGCATGCTGTCACCATAAAAAAAAAAGACCACGCTGTATGGAAAGGGCCAAGCCATGTGAAACAGAGGTTCAAGTTTTGGGGACGGCATGCCAGTTGGGGGACAGTATCAACACTAAGTGGGTGTAGGCATTTATCTAGGCTAATCGGCACGGCAGAAAAGAGGTGTGTCATGTCAGAGGCAACATTCACATGCACTAGAGGGGCTGGAAGTTCTGGTGCCTGATCTTTTGATGGGAGATTCAGAGTCTATGCTCAGATCTTTCCCTGCCTAAAAGAGAAAGATTGGCTCCCTGTCTCTTATTTCTTATAAATTCAAAGAAGGAATTGTGTTCACAAGGAATCTGACCACGTATTCTGGTGGACTAGATGCACAATTGAGATGATACTGTATTCAAAATGAGTGCCTGCAAGCTGATTTATGTGTTATGAATAGGAGACTGGTAAAGGCAGATTTAGGCAGGTGAGGTAAGGTATGCATGAAAGAGGACTAAAGTCAGTGTGGTAGTTAGATGTGTAGCATTGAGTTAGCGAAAAAAGTAAACAAATCTATGCAAAGCCTGAAAAGCTAAATTAATTTAGTAAATTCATTAGAATACATCAGGGGAAGGGTTTGCTGGTTTGTTTGTTTTGGTTTTTTTTTGTTAGTTCATTGGGTTTTTTTCCAAAAGTTGAGATATATGTTTTAGTCCATGATATGCTTTGAAATTTGTATTTAAAGGAAGCCCTTTCCATTCTGTTTGTTTCAGTGTATTGAAGCTATAATTGTAATTGGACATGCAGTAAGATAACTGTGACATAAATTAACATAAAAGGTGTGAAGGAATAAACTAAAAAGAGCTAGCCACCTAAAATACAGGGTAGCTTCAATACTTTCCTAAAAGCACTGAGGAATATTCTCTGTGATGCATCTTCCAGTATCAGTGAGAATTATGCATGTCAACTGGGGAGTAAAAATAGATCACTCGGTGTTCATCTTTCTTCTCATCAAGAATCACATAAACAAACAACAAAACAACAATTGAATCCATTGTAAATCTTATATAGAATCTGCACCTTTGTTATGCAAGTTGCAAAGGAAAGTAATTAAATTGAAGACGTGGTAGAGGAAAGTAATTAAATTGAAGTGAAGATGTGGCTTCTAATTAAGATGTATAGTATGTTAGTGACTTAATTTCTCAGGTTATTAATTGCTATGAAATAAATGTCTGTATGACTCAACCTTTCAAGCTTCTGACTTTAATGGCAATTCAAAGCCCTTGACATTTCCACAATGTGCTCAGTGCTACAGAGGATCAAGTTCCTAAAAGAAAAGGAAGCATTTTTCCCTTTTTACTTAGGGTCAAAGTAATAAACATCCAACTCCCCAGAGACATGTCAAATGTACATATGGATGCATAAAACCATAATGTGATCTTCCACTATGATTAAACCAATGATGCAGAAAAAACTGTAGACTCCTACTGCTTTGGGCTGAGTTTTGTATCTGTTAGCCTATGTAGGTAATCCTGCAGAAATTAGACTGTTCATTTTGATGACCAAGAATTACTGAATCAGATAATGCTTTATGTGGCTGTTTTAAATCTTAGTCTTAATCTAATCTTGGTGTGCCCAATCTCTTTTTATATACCAATGTAACTGGGAGCAGCTCCAGCGATGCTGACAGAGTTATACCTGAAAAAAGCTGGTATAAAAGATACTGGAATCTAGCCATTTTACCTTTATGCTTTATGACTTTCTGCCCTGAATTTCCTGTGGCCTAAACTTGCTTCTCTGAAAATTAATGGATGTTTTTCAATGACTTCAGCTAGAGCAGGATTGGACCATAAAAAAATTGTGTTAGTACCCTCCCCAATGATGTTCATAGTCCAGTAAACTCCATTAGAAAAACTAATTTTATTCTAAACACTTACAGCATTTAGGTAGGAAAAAAGTACCATCAATCACTTGGTGTTACCCCACAGACAACACTACACACATCAGTGATGCGCTCAGAAGGCAAGATGGCCCAGCTGAATTGGTACAGTTTGTCTGGTTTTTTCGCTTTATAAACTAAAGTGCTGCAGAGATATAAAACACTATGTAGCTATCATTTCTAGTGTTAAACTCAAGCATATAAAAAGGCCTTTTAGGAAAACAGCAGGACTAAACAAAAAAAAGATAAATTTACATAATTTTACAGAGAAATATACGAGACCGGTATTAAAAGAATTGAAGTTTAATAAGATAGCTTTATGATTAGCAGCCAGGCATTAAACTTTAACTTATATGTTCTGTCTATAGAATGATGTTGGCAATGAAATTTTGCTGCTATATAACAGAAAAAACTCTATATACCTTGACGCAGAGTGTGTATTTGTTGTAATAGAAATTGAGTGACTCAAGGTTCTGAAAGGAACCTGTTAAAGGGAATATAACTGACATTAGTTGTTAATATATTGACTTTCCTGAGAAGGGTGACTAGCTTTAGCTATGTAATTTTCTGAGTTCATAACACAGATTTGATATTCAAGTGTACTTTAAAATATCTGAAAATCATCAGAAAACAGTTATTTTCCAAATTATTCTCAAACACCAGAATGGCCATTGGCCATTCAGTTACCATCTGCTGAGTAAAACAGATTATGTGAAGTTCTGATAAAATGGCTGAAAATTTATGAATACAATGGAAGTCATAGAAAATAGTGCACAATAATAAATGTAAGAAAATTGACTGAAAAAACCCTACTTTTGAAATTAAAAATTAGAGCAAAAGGTTCAGTTTAGTATGTTAATTGTTTTTTGCCTAGCTTCTGAAAGAATTAAAATGATATCTTTTCTATTTTAACATCATTTGTCTGGACAAAGTACGTTGACTATGCTGCTTATGTATGTAATGTCATGAAAGGTAATATTATTACCATTTAAAGCTAAAAGAGATGGTTACATCTTTCTGTGTAACCAAAGCAGTAGAATTTTACCAAGCAGTTCCTGCATCCAGTTCAGGAAGTTACAGATTAAAACCTACAGAAAGATTTTTAATACTGATTTAAGCCCTCAAAGTAACGACAAAGCCAGGTTATTCCTTGGAGCAATGTTATTAGTTCCGGTAGGAAAAAGCATTTTGAATTTTTATTTATGAAAGAGAAAACATTCTCACTAATATGTATGTATCTTAGGGCTATCTAAACCATTCTTACAGGCTGAGGCATTTATGGACTCTAGTTGATCATTATTACTTGTTGAGTAGAATGCAGTAATTTTCATTTTGTATTATAACAACATCAAATCTAAATAGGCCTGCTATCTATATAACGTTGGATTACACTGGAGATTATTCTCATTTGTACCCACTGAACTTGGTGAATTAATATGGACAGAATCGGATTCTGTTCAGGTGGCTTTCATGTCATAAAAGAGAGAATCAATCCACCAGAAACAGTTTACCTACACTTTTCCTTCAGTGCAGTAAGTCTTGATGAGGCAGGTGTAAGTAAAAGGGAATTAAGGTCTTCTTTCGCTTCAATCTTTTAGAATCCTTTTTTCTACATGTTTTTGTTATATTCATCCAAAGCCAATGAGAATGCAGCTCTGAAATAACAACAAAGTGTCCTTATGACTCAGTGAAATCATTCTTTTCATGCAATAAAAATAGCATCCCACTTCCTTTCTCCTGTTCAGGCCTTGCTTATTTACCACTTAAACATCAGTAACTGCAATAACTTAACCTTTGGTGGTGTTCTAATGGACCTGCAATTAAACAGCAAGATTTTCATTGGCCTCTATTTGAGTGGAATAGTGCTAGGCACTGCAAAGCGAGCCACCGCAGAGCGTGTGCAGTAGGAAGGCATCCCGTTTGTATGTTCGTAACAACGTACTATGGGCTGTGCATCTGCAATACATTATTGATCAAACAGTTGTTATAAATAGGAGCATCTAGTTTTGCTACCAGCGCCAACCCTCAGATCTCTGAAAGCTAAGATGTAATTAATGTATTCATATAGAATACATAAACTAAGATTAGAAGACTGCCTACAAACAACTGTGTAAGAAAAAAAAATAATCAAGACAAAACTCATTAAGAATTATAATATTCGTTAGATTAGATAGCTTTTATGACCTGTGCTTCTCCCCAATGTGCCCTTCTTCTGTCAACATTCAAAACCTCGTTACAGATTTGCCGAGACAAGTTGGTTCTCAGTTTGATCAGAGAAAGAAAATCATACAATTCCACTAAATCTTCTGACAGTTCTGCTGTCAGGGATGTCAGGCCGGGATATGTACTTTACATTAAATGAAGCAGAATATAGTGGTATAGAAGGGGCTGTAAGAGTCTCTTCATAACAATGATTTATTTATTTTTGAATTAAATATGCCTTCGAGCTGTCAGATGATGCAAGGTTATTGCTGTTTTTTATTATTTATTGTTGGTATTATTACGATGCCTTGGAGAAGCCACGGACTATGATCCAATTGTTCTTGCTGCCGTACGCAGTTCTGCCACGGAACTTATAACTGAGAGTACGGTTAGAGAGCAATCAGGGGCAGGGCTGCGGCACAGCAGGTCAGCCTTACTCTCTCTCTAGCGCGGGTAACAACAGCAGGGAAATCACTGTAGCATGCACCACGGCTGCCTCAGCCCTTTCCTGATATCGTCTGATGACCTTATTCCTCTGTGGCCTTACGCTGCTCCCACCGCAGTCCGCAGCACAACAGTGACGGTGGCCAAGCCCGGCAGCATCACAGACAAGATATAGGACAAGGTGAAAGAGAGCTAGGCAGGCAGGCAGCAGAGGCAGCAGTGAGGCCTGGTATTACGTGCACGGTGGTCACAGGACACCAGCTGCCTGTCTAGTAATGCCTTTTCTCAAGGTTTCATGGGAAAAGGAGGAGATTTTGGGAAGAAGGAAATAACACAGTGGTTATTCTTGCCGATTCCTTTCAAGCCTCAGAGGCAATGGTCAAAAAACCCCACGTTGTACTTGCTAAAAAGAGTTACCACATAGGGTTGGTAAGAGGGAAAAGCTTTTGAGAAGAACAGAAGAACAAGCCAGAGAGATGAGAAGCTGAGGATGACCTCTTCAAAGGAACGGGCTAGAAACAGGAGTTTTGCAAAAATGGCAAGAGTCTTTAGCATTGTATAAGAAGAGAGCGATGGCAAAGATTACCATCGGTACCCAGCTTATATCCAACATGTTTTCTTTGTACTGAATAGCTCTGACAGACAACATATCCATTTTGTAGAGAGTTAAATCACAGCTTCTTTTTTTATGGGCATGCAGGATTACAAAGAGAATAGCCTGATTTAGATCCATGGAGGAGCTGGGCTTCTTTGCCTCTATTATTCAGCAAGGTCTTTCAGACCCTTGCTGCAGAGCTCAGACTGAACAACATCACAGAAAGTAAGACCCACAGGAATATTGAGTATAGGTGTGTGAAAAGGAGATATTAGATTTCCAATATTTTTACCTCAGTATTGGAAAAATTCTTTCTGCCTTAGGCAGTATTTATACTTAGTATAAAAATGTCTATGCAGTACTATCATAATTACTGGTAATTTTTCCTTACAAATAGTCAAAGTGTCAAAAGTAAAGCTCTTTTTTTTTTTTTCAGCTGCTCTGCATTAATGAGGGCTACAGTGTTATTAATATTGTAGAAGTATATTCAAAATCGTGGAAGACTGAGTTCAAAAGAACAAGAAATAGAAGTTCTAGTTCCAAAAGGGCTATTTGGAGGAAGCTGAGCATTTTATCCATGTATGATAAAACAACAGCCACTTTGGCAAAAATTTGAATCAAATCTAGCAAATATGAAAGAAAAGCAAGCGGGAAAGGGAAAATGAACTTGAGAGATGGTAGTAAGTTATGTTGTATTACTCTATTATACTACATTAATATATAACTATGCTATATATTATAGTAGTAAGTTGTCTAAATCTGCTTAACATGTTTGAAGCTTCAATAGGCAAACTACAGGACCAGATGAAAAGAGATGCAAGATGGAGCAGTTGGAAAACCTGTTCTGTTCTGCATATTGTAAGGACATGTGAAATGTAAAGGAGATGTGGATACCTGGGTGTGAGGACATCTGTCTTGTGAGGATATGTGGTTAACATAAAAGAAAAAAAACTCAATAAATAATAAACACATATATGCTGATGTGCCAGAGATAACAGAGATGATAGCAAAAACTGGAACCCTCAAGTCAATGACAGAGAGCTTTGAAGAAACCACTCAAGCACAGCCTGGAAGAGGTTCGACCAGACTTTTTAAGTGATAAGAAAGGGGAAAACGAGATTATCATGGGTCTCATGCGAAAGACACACAAAGACCCTTCCAAGGAGATCTCTCCTTTATTTATTTATTTTTAGACAAGCTCTAAAATTTACCTCACTGAGAGACACTATGACTTCTAGCCAATATCGATTGATTTGTTTCTTTGGTAAGGCACAGGCTCGATGTAACACAGCATTTATACGTACAGAACATGTAAAACTCAATAGGTAGAAACTAGGAGCAATTTCATTGATCCAGCAGTGGTTATCTCTGCCTAGGACACTATTATTTCATTATAAACCATATTACGTAAGGCTCTTTATAATTAAAGCACATTTTTATTTCCCTAGATTGGAGACTTGATAGAAAAGCTGTACTCTCTCTTAAGGAAATTATCTGCTTTAGGGAATGCCTTTAAATATATCAAAGTGGAGGAATCATTACCTTGTCTGTGGCTCATTTGCAATATAATCTCATTTTGGCTCCAACCATCACTGAATGGTAATGGGTATTGATCAGTTGTTTTAGCAGTGGAATAACAGCTTCAATTTAATGACGGTGTAATAACATTATAACGGCCAAGGCTGCGAGCAGAACATGTTCATTATTTCACAAGCCATACAAGACAGCATTAGAGCTTTTAACGTATTTTCTGTATGATTTAATTGTGCATCAAGTTGTGCTTTTATACATGAAACAATGATAGTACACAGAGGATTACAGTCTTTTAAAATGTAAAGTATGTACAACTTACACAACTAGAGCTGATCACATTTCCATTTTTATGTCTAGAAACCTACTTGCTTTTAAATAAACTTACAGCATTTAATTTCCTTTCAAAGGTAAAAGGTACAATAAATGTAGTCCTAGCAGAAGGAAAGGTAAGTGGCTGTATCCCTTCTGCTGTCACATGCCTGCTTCCAGCCAAAAGAGAGCTAACTATTAGATTGAAAAAAAAAAAAAAAAAAATTAAAGAGAACTATCAGATATGTTAAAAATCAGTTTCTAAATTTACCAGACCAGACAATATGACAAAGTAGAGGTCTTCTGTTTTCAGTTCACCAGTGTACCCAAGCTTCATTAATCACACTGGAAGCTGTGATACAAAACACTTTCTCATACCTTTTCTTTTTCCTTCTTTTTTCTTTTTTATTTTTCATGAGATTTCATTAATTTCATCCTTTTGTAGTTTCAATTCTTGGCACCATATCCCCCCCCCCCTTTTTTTTTTACCTCTAAGAAATACCAGCCTTTTTGAAAAGGCTTCAACTCAGCTATTACCTTGACACTAAGTAAATTACTACTTTGTTGAAATAGGAATGTCTTTTTTTTTTTTGCATATAATTTCACACTTTTAAAAAGTTTCCATTCAGCATTGGAACAGAAAAAAAATATTAAATTGTCATCTAATCAATTAAATTAGTGACAAATAAACAATTGTGAATTTATATCCAATACTTTAATTTTCATTATGTATATATTTCTAAATGAAACAAAAGGTTCATTTTCAAAGTGCAAAAGCAAATCTGTTCTTCTCAAAATATCAAAATACTACTGTATAGTACTATTTGAAAGAAATTTGTTGAAATGGAGCTGTAGAAAATTTCTAAGTCAGTCTAATCTCATGTTTAAAACATTACCCTGAGAAAATGTTAAAAAGCTAAGAAATTTTTATAGTTGAATAAGCAAGTGTAGTTTAATCTTGGATTTACTCAAATATTTGAGGAAATCTGCAGTTTTTTGAGAATGAAAGATTCTTCTTATATGTCTTGTAGGATGTTTGAAACTCGTGATGATGTTTTCATCAAATTTGGTTTTTTAACATTTACTCTTTCAGCACAGCCAAAAACTTTTTTTAAACTCCCCACTGAAACATGGTGATTTCTACTTGTGCTCGCTGATTGTAGTACATTTTCCTTTCTTCCCTTTTATTTTTAAAGAAATGTTAGGAGTATGTGAAACTAATATTATTAGCCAGGAATAAACAGATCTACTGTAACTGAAGAAAAAAAAAATTTAATCTAGTTTCCATAGCATGTTTATTCTTGACTCAATTTTGATTTAAAGTATTAAAAGACAGGGACAGTCACTGGTGTCATTAACATGGAGATTGGAGTCTATAGAGGCATAGGAAAATTGTTATGAATGAGATGAAAAAGAGCAAAGAATCAAGATCAGTAAAACAGGTGGAAAAGAAAAAATGCATTAGAGTAAGACAAAGCTCAAAGAGCTCAGAAGAATCTGAGAATCAGCATCTCCCAGTTCTCAAAAAGAGGAAAGAGACTCAATATTGGTGTTTAGCTCATATATGATTAGCCTTGCACTTAACTCATACTTGAATGAGTAAGCCTCAAAACTATCCCAAAACATGGTGTCCCATCCCTCCCACACCTGCTATTGACAAGCCTGCAGCGAGTGATGCATCCCTTACTCTAACTTGAGAAACACCTGCTTTTATTTTTCTGTTAGATAATTTAATCACAAATCTGCATTGTTTTAGCGGAGTAACACAACTGTTATGGCCTACAAAACTGAAGGGTAGTGTTTCCATTTAGTTGTTGTAAACCTCTGAAATAGTTTTCATTAGTTTCAGAAGGTGCTGGGCTTGAGTGTATATCTCCCAACCTACCAGCAACTTTTCTGTAGGCACATATCTCCATCTTCATACAGCTAATTGTGGACTTATGACAAGAGTTTTAAAGTTATGTGAACATATTTTAAATTATTAATATTTTAAACTTATAATAATTTAAAAGCCTAATTTTCTGGGAAATATCTACATCCAATTTTCCACTTTTTCCACAAGTTTATTACCTAGTATGTTCTTCTTGTCAAATACTCATGGAATAGTTCAGAAGAGAAAGCGAGAGCACATTTTAGAAGCATTTTGAAGATGAGGACACCAACCTTATCTTTTTTTCATCATCACATCCACATAATACTTTTTACCCAGTGCTGTAAAATAGCCGTTTATTACACTATCAAAGCCCACCACTCTCTTCGAAAGCAGAGAGTAGGTAAACTACCAGTCACGTCAGACATTACTATGCTATGTATCCCATCTCCAGCAAAGTTGGTTTGACATGCACAATTATCTGTCTAGATGCATTAAGCATACCAGAACCTTCCATTATCAGAAATTAGGCTACTTTCTGATTGTCTTCCTACCAGTACCCTGTGTATGGCATAAATCTTTCCTGAATGCTTTGAGTTTTGTGGTGGGTTGGCCCTGGCTGGATGCAGGTGCTCACCAAAGCCTATCACTCCAACTCCTTGACTGGACAGGGGAGAGAAAATGTAATGAAAGGCTCGTGGGTTGAGATAAGGACAGGGAGAGATCACTCAGCAATTACTCTCACAGACAAAACAGACTTGTAGCCCCCCCACTACCAAAACCTTTCCATGCAAACCCAGCCCAAGTTTCCAGAGGATTTCAGGTCGAATGAAGCATTTACCTGCAGTATTCTTCCATGCTATTATTTTTTTCCGTTTCATTTTACTCCTGACACCATGTGTTGTTCACAGTCTTTTTGAGCCCAAGATGTATGAAAGCAATCCAGTTTATTTGGGAGCACAAGACTAACTTAACAGGATATATCCAATTCTTACTCCAGAATGTGTTTTTCTGAGGAGCTAAAGCACTTGTATTCCTAACACACAGACATTACAACTATACATGGAGCTGTCGACTTCAATAACATAAGCAGAAAAATACGGCTCATTTGTAAACCATTTCTATAGCTTAAAACATTGTCTTTAATTTGTACATTTTTAACAGTAAAACCTGAGTTTCTACAATTCTGCCTTTCATGTTTAAAGATATGATCTTATACTAGCCATCTCAGCAAAATGCAGTTAGCTGTCCGTGTTTAGTAACTTGCCAATATTTGCCTCACTTACCAAATTCCAGCCAGTCTTCATCTTCAGGCATTCTGGTTTCAGCCCTCAGCGCCGTTGTAGTAGTAGTAGCTCATTTAAGCAGGTTGCACAGCGTTCCTTAAATGTATTCAGCACCCCTGTTATAATTTATTCCTAAATTGACTCTGTGAACCTCACTTTCACATACTGATCAGTTCATGCTTTAATTTCACACATTGATGAGCACTGCATGAATAAGTGTGAGATGTTTCTAAAAATAGGTAGGGAGGATTTAACAGGACAGGAAAGCCTCTTGTTAACTGCAAGTAAGCACCAAACTCGCCACAGCTGGGAATCTGGTGTCTGCCTGGTTAAAACCAGCATTTTACATGCAGCTAATAGCACTGCAGTACTTCTGCTATAAATTCTGTTTGTTAATGAGTTCTGAAGTACCAAGAACAATCACACCACTGTGATAATGAATCAATGAAGTTGTCTTTGGACAGAGATGGAGTATACGTTCTGACCTCCAATGCTATTATTTAATATGACATGTTCTCATTGTTTGACTTGTTCTCTACTATGCTTTTATTGCTCAGTAACCTTATGCTATGTAACTGTGTAGTAATTGGTTGTGAGTGTTATTAAGATAGTTAGAGGTCCATGATCAGCACTATGACTAACCCATAGCATTTAATATATTTATTATACTAAAATATAATAAACACAGGCTATTACTGTAAGTTTAAAACGGGGCTACAGACTTTGCCTCCCTGATCAGCTGAGCAGGTCACTTGTTCCATGGAGAGCTGCATCATCTAAATTCCGAATAATCAGTCAGTGCTGAGCCACGTGAGCAGTCAAGGCCTAATCCTCATGGCACAGCAGTAATTTGTCTTCCAAACAAACAAAAAAAAGTGCAACCCGAAACATAATGGCTAGAAGAAAAATTTCAGGTTGAAAATAATCTCATAGTCCCAGTAAAGTGACTTGGTTTTCTGGAGAATAGTTAAACCTAGTCTTTAGAGGTGTAGCCTTCATTATGATGCTATTATTTTATATTACATTATATAGAGAATAACATTTAGATTT
This sequence comes from Sagittarius serpentarius, assembly GCA_034782735.1. NCBI lineage: Eukaryota > Metazoa > Chordata > Aves > Accipitriformes > Sagittariidae > Sagittarius > Sagittarius serpentarius. The sequence continues at coordinate 20,340,520 of JAVKLA010000053.1, forward strand.
ATATAAAATTAATAATGAAGACAGGGGGTGAAACCTGTCACTAGGAAAGTGAACAACCTTATATTTACCACTGTGAACCCTGTTCTCTTCCTAGTGTTTAGAATTTTCTATTTTGACTTCTCATGGGAATAAATAGACAAAAATTATTCAGAACTGTGCTTTTTTTAGACTTTAGCCTAACCTCTGTTCTCTGTGCATTTCAATTCCTGGTTTTACTTTCTGGAAAGCAAGTACTCACCCTCATGTCAGGTCCTCATTTTGCTCAAAAAGCATGTTTCGGTATGACGGTTCTGAAAAGGTGTCTTAAAAACAAAGCCTGGCATTTAAGTTGAGCATATACATGTGAATCTAGAAAGAAATTAATTTCATTTTCTGTATTTGTTTATTACACAATATAATGGGACCAATGTTGAATAAAAAAGCAACTTCATGTGGAGCTTTCCACTGGAGCGTGTTGATTCCAAGCCTGGGAGCCCCAAAGGAGGAAGTTATCTTTAATTGCTTTTGCTTCATATACTTCAACTTGATTTCCACTAAAGGTGGTGGAAAATCCTTTATATTGTAAGGGGCACTTAAGATTCTTTATCACTTTGGCAGTTTTGAAAATGTTATAAATGATCGCTTTTGTTATTTTTTCCCCCACTCTGGCTAGAAGCTAGACTTACTGGTTATCTTTGTGTCTTGTGTTGAGATTCTGAGCAGGGGTTTTGCTTGCAAATGTAAATGTGAAAATCTTAGTCACCCTTTGTCACAAATTAGTCCTTAATGTTTAGTCATATTTTCTTCAGAGTTTTCCACATAAAATCATAGTTATCTTCTTAATTCTTCTTAACTTTGTTCCAGACATGCTTATGTTTTCTCCCTTCTCCAAGCTTCTGTAATCCATTTTTCCTCTCCTTTTAAAAAAAAAAAAAAAGTCTTAAAAATCAGTAGGTGACAACCAAATTTGTGAGGGGTTTTTTTGTTACTATAATTACCGTATTTTAAGTACACTATCCAGCTTAACCTCAGTAGTAAATCCTTTGGTCTTCTGGGAGTAGTAAAGCTCTGAGCTTATTGTTCCTATTGTAGCAACTAAAACTATAATTTCCAAGTTGTACAGAAAATTATATAACAGGGTCTTGTGCACCCCTTGCTCATGCTGGGGAACATTATCTCACTTAAATGATCTTTTTTAGGTGATTTGTGCATGCTCTCCTCTCATGCAGCCCTCAAAGCATGTACAAATCTCTGGGACTTGCTGGTGGATTTGACCAGGTATCTTACACCATGAGCGTAAATGCAGAAAAGAAATATGGCACTTCCATTTCCAGTGGGAGCAGAGTCATTATTTGTGTAAGCTGTTTTCTGGTGGTAGTCCCTAGAAGCAAGGGAGCAAGCAAAAAGTACATTAGGCTTTCTTAATATATCCCTCTATAATTGTGTTTATTGCTCTTGGAATAAGGTTACCTGAGAATCAGCTGTGAGCATCAGGACTTAGTATCTGCCTAAAATTCTTCATTGTTGTGAAATCAGTTGTTACAGTTGTAAGGCTGTTCAGGAGTCAGCATTTCTTGTACTTCCCGTCGCTTATAATCCTAATGAAAACAAAAGAAAACTGTCACAGATAACAATGAAATTCTCAATAAAGGCAAACCAGCTCAGTTGTGAACTCTAGAGCTGCTGGAACAATGCCCCTCTGCAAGAGCTGTAGCATGCAATGAAGAACCGCGTTCTAAATACGCCTCTATGTCCAGTAACATTACACCCAGAGAACCACAAAGCACTAGCTTTTTGTTGAAAACAAAGCCTGATTTGTGCGTCCAAGCTCTTGGTGCTTCCTTGTTATCATGTCACCCGCTAATCGACTAGGTTACTGAGAATAAAATAAGTCAACTTTTCTTTCTGACATGTTGAGGGCATAAGATAGTATAAAAGGCCTAGAAAACTTGAAAGCTCTTGTAATAATATTGCTGAGTTAACTCCTTTTTTCTGCCTGTGGGTAAAAGAACAACTTAGATTTTAATAAGATTGCACATACGATCTCAACTCTTTGAAAAATAATTTATAACAATATTACTGAAGGCAACCCAGGGTCACAATGGAATAAAACACTGTGAAAATTCATGAGTTTTTTTTTTAAATATTTAAAAACTTTGTGAAGTATTTCCAACTGTGTTTGGCATTTAAGAACAATTAAGAATGATCACAGTGAGACTGAATTCTGCTCTCAAGCATCCAAAGACACTGTTATTGAAAGCTGATAAGTAGTCACCAAAATTGCCTGATTTTTCTTCTGCTCCTGACAGAAGATTGAAGTTTTGTAGCAGGAGAACAGAAAATGATGAAGAGCAAATATATATTTCACTTCTGAATTTGAGAAGCTTTGAAATAGTCATCTGAGTGAATGGAAATACTGCAATAGATTTGTGTACTGACTGGGCCCGGTAGGATTGTGTGAATTTGAGGTTATTTGGGATTTGCAACCTGAGATTTCATTATGTCTAATATTATTTTAAAGCTGTTTTGAGGGAGAATTGGACATAAAGGAGAGTCTTTAAAACAATAAAATCAGAAGTGGTGCAGACAAAAGGCAGCATCTTTTTTAAGGAAACCTCCAAAAGACCTATTTTTTTGGCAAGGAACAGCAGCGATGTGTAAGCAATGAGATTGCATTAAAGTGATAACACCCTCACAGCCTCCAATTTTTTTTTTTTTTAAACAGCACATTATAGATCTATGTTACTCAGGGTACTGGTTCTGAAAGTGCCTCTGCTTGTTCGGCAGCTGTGATGTGGATATAATCTGAGACTTAGAACATCAGCAAATTTAACCTGGGAGGCTCCCTGAGCATCTCTAATGAAAGCAAAGCAAGGCTCCAAAGACATTGGAATTGATAGTTCAACTGGTAATAGGAAATATTAGTCTGAATAAAATGCAGATTACATCCTGGGTGGGGTGATGCACTGTGAACATGTGTAGTACATAAACAGAGATTCAAAGGCAATGATGTGGGAAATATTAAAATGGATTTCAGTGTGCTTTGAAACATCACAGTTTTAAAGAGAAAAATTCAATTTTTCAGTTACTAATCCAGACTTGAAGCATGTAAAAGTATTCTCTTCAGAGTGGTGCCACATGCCAAATGAAGGTATTGTTATAATTGTTGTTCAGGATTTACAATCCCATTCTGCCATTTTGATGGGCTCTCCAGCCTGACTCTTTCTCGCATAATTCATCTCTTTATCTCCTGTTAATGAAGATGGGGGACACATTGTATGATTTATGAGCTACCAGTCAATTAAAAAGCATAACTCACAGCAGAAAATGGCACTATTTGAGCTGAATTTTTTTTTATCAGAGAAAATATTCTGTATAATCATACAAAACTTCGAAGGTTTCATTTCTCAGATATTTGGTTTTCTAACAGACTATCAACATGTGACGGGTTGACCCTGGCTGGATGCCAGGTACCCACCAAAGCCGCTCTCTCACTCCCCCTCCTTGAT
>JAVKLA010000053.1:20350185-20376518 GCA_034782735.1 Sagittarius serpentarius
TCCCACTGGGTGGGGGGGGAGCGAGTGAGCGGCTGCGTGGTGCTGTGTTGCTGGCTGGGGTTAAACCACGACACATTGACAAAGCATTATTTTCACGTTTCATAGTTTTTTTTTACAATAATAAAATCATTCTGGCTACTCAATTTTTTCATTTCATACAATGAATACAGTTTTTTTGTATTATCAAATCTTCCTCATAACCTTCTTTGGTAGGGAAAGACCTCACTGCAAGGTTATTTAAGTTTTATAATCCAGCCTTCATATTTGCTTGATTCAGGAAATTACAGAAGGTAATTTGCTGCACCTGTACCGAGAAAGTCTGTTCTAATTACACTATTTTGCAAGCAATTCTGTTTTTTTCAGGTAAAGAATTTCATTTTGAAGTACAGTCTTACTTTGTACAGCTCTACCCGTATTTTTAGTATGGTAGAGTCAGAGTCAGTCTGTCTTTGTGCAGGTCGGAGATTCTGTTGCTCACTGTCTTCTCTCCCCTGGGGCTGAGGTGCTGTAAACTGTTTCTGGACCAGTTTCAGAGCTGCCTGACACTGGACTGCCTGTAGCACACTTTCAATGTACATTCTCAGAAGACTACTGGGAAAGAAAGTTTCGCTTTCTGCAGCCTTGTCCGACGTAAACCTTGTTCCCGGGATGGATTTAATGTATGTCTTTCCACTTCTTCAGTCACCTTATGTAAGGGGATCTATTCCTAGCTGATTCGGAAGTGAGCAAGCCGTCACTGCCAGCTCTGCTCCAAAGGCGGTAAGAGAACCCTTTGCTGTTTCTCCCTCCCACAGCAGGAGACATCAGAGCTACATCAGGGGAGCTTTGGTTTTAATTGCATGGAGAATTCAGATGTCTGCACAATGGTGATGCCTTTTCAGACTGACACCGCCTATGGCTGTAGTCAGCAAAGCTAGAACAGGCTTCTTCAGTGACTGGGACTGCAGCTTCACCTGGAAGAATAAAGCGGGATAGCAGCACCTCTGAAACTAGAGGTGATATAATCAAGCTCTTTCTGAATTTGCAAGTTTAAAGCTCAGCCCCGGTAGCAGCACCCTCCTGGGAGCAGAGACAGAGGATATGGAAACCTCGTTCCAGATATAAAGGGGAACTGAAAAGCCAGAGCCAGCGAATTTTGTCTCTGTGTTATGTCCTGGCAAAGTCAGGTGTGCTTCATGGAAAATTACAAAAGCAACCCAGGAACTCTTGCCTCTGGGCTGCTTGCTGCAAACAAATGTATGTTTCAAATTATTCATGGAATTTTGAACAATGGTTTCATAACCACCAACAATCAAACCCAGAATTCACATGTGCAAGACAAGAGCTTTAGCTTTAGCTTTAGCTTTAGATTTAGTCTTGCCAGGCAGGACTGTCTGTTTAGCACAGTGGGGACCCAGTCATTGATTGACACCCTTCCATAATTAAATATTAAATCCTAAAAGGGATTAGTGGTTACTAGTAAGTTAAACAACCTGACTTCCCTTGCTCTGTTTAAAACCCTGCCTTTGGTGATACCACTGGCAGGATTACTCTGCTCTGCTCCTATTGACGTTCTTTAGAGCTCAACTTAGACAGTAGTTTCCTTAGACACAAATTAATTTCCTGCTCTTCACTGAAGAAGAAATGATTATAAAAACTTTTTTAGGGTTGGTTTTCAGTAAAATAAGAGAAGTGTCAGTAGAACACTATGCCACAGGACAGCAGTTTGAAGGATTCATGCTTAATTATAGCCATTGCAGAAATTAATCTGCAACATACAGGGAATGTAGAGACAGGACAAACCTCTGTCTCATTTTCCAACTGGAGTTGAAGAGAAATTATTAATCAGCTAGCAAAGGTAACTGTATATTTTCAAAACTATAAAATTAGTTACCCTGTTCAAAGAGATTTAGAAAAATCTGTTATCTGTCCAAACACCAAAAAATCTGTGTGATCCCACTTTACTTGTTTTTGTCTGCCATATCTTGACCAGTGGATCAGGTACAACATCTTCTGCATAATTACCTCCAAGCCTGTTAAAACTGGCTTTGTGAGAATTAGGGAATTTTAAACCTCTGTAGGTGACTGTTTTCTCATCCTAATGACAACAGTGTCAGTCAAGTTGGGGGAGAGTCAGCATCTTGCAGAAACAAATCCTTGAAGACTGCAAGATTGTTTTCCAAACAAGCAATGCCATTTCAGAAGAAAACGCAATTTTTGTTTCTGAATTTATTTGCACATCACTAGAAGGAAAAAGCTTTCAGTAGTATGAATGATTCCTTGCTATTCGTGTAGAAGAAATTCTGTAATAAGCAGACATTGTGAACTGATTTCTGTCTCTTTGTAAGTGTACATTTGAATAACTTTTTCACACTTCCTTTTACTGGAAGGAAGACTTTCAGACACAATTCTGAGCTATATGGGCAAAACCCTGGTGTCACTGGTGTCAACAGAAACTTAGCATTGACTTCAATGAGATAGAAACTTGGCTCTGTGTTAGACAAAAATTAACTCAGATGACTGGTTTCTTTTTGGATGTCCTCAGAACTGAAATGCACGATGAACATATTTTTATAGACTTTGATGCTTTCTTTGGATATGTCCTTGCTTCTTGGAAGAAGTCCAAGAGGTTTGTTCAGGTTCATGCAACTCATAAGAAACTGTAGCTGCTGCCTATACTAAGGGAAGTGGGGAAAAAAAATTCAAGTTTGTTTGTGATAAGAGGTTCCTCAAAAACTATGTTGGTATACCGCAGTGTATAAGAGATGAAGGAATAGATCAGTACAGAATAAGATCTAATGTCATTTTAAAATATAACATCTATAGTTTATCTCAGGGGTTTTGCACCAAAAAAAAGAGACCGTATTTAAACCAAATAAATAGGCAATGTGTTAGTATCAGAACTCTGTGTTTGTGTGCAGTTTCCATCCTCTTTATGAATGGAGCAGAACTTTTCTGGGGTTTTCAGAAGGTTTCCCAAAAATCCATAAGTCAAAAAAATGTCTTGAGGTCTGTCTCTCTTACACTCTTAGAACTTTTTCATTTTGTATAAATAATATTAATATATTATAATATTTGTATAAATAATATTCTTGGGGGTTTTGAGACCTTTTTACAAATTTTTGTAACGAAACTTCCCAAGTTACTTACTTTGGGCCACCTTTTTGAGTCATTCCTGCCTCTGCCCTGGAACATGGGGTTACTTGGATTTCATTCATTTTTTAGCAGTATTTTCTTATGTCATTATAATTACATGTAATAATAAGCACAATTTACATTAGACATTTACCAGCTTTAAGGCCTTACAAGCAATGCTAAACAAAGGAATAAGGAAGAGCATATACCTGCAGTTAATAAAACATTGAATCACCACCATTTTAAAAGTCCGTGCCTATGAAAAAAGGGTTCTATATCCATTTTCAGTACCTCCAGTAAGTGGTTAAAAATTAGTAAAGGTCAAACACAGTAAAGCTATTAATGAACCTCTAGAATTTCTCATAGAAATTATAATGGTTGCTTCAGTAGGATTTTGCAGGTTGAAACTGCTAAATGATGACAGAATGCCTTGGAGGTTAAGGGAAAAATAACTTATTAATTGTTTATCAGGCTGTTGCAGGGTATCAAAATCTTAACAGTACAGCAAGTTTATTACTTGGTAATGTGTGTGTGTGTGTGTAGATGACTCTGTAGCATTCAGGGTTTATCACAGGTGTGTCTGGGAATATCTTTTACCCAAGCTCTAGCAGTCTTACTCTTCTGCTTCTCTGTCCCATTGATGATCCATTGACATTGATACTTGCCTCCAAACTAGCCCTGAGAAATTCTGAACTGTCTCCTTTAGGGCATCAAGTGGAAAGGTTTATTTGTTTCCTCTCTTCCCCTTGTATACCCTCAGAGAGCTAGACATGTTCTCAGAGTCTCCCACTGTCACTTGGGAGCCACTCCTTTCCTGGCACTGATGCTGGGTGTGACACAGACTCTGTTGTCACTTTTTGATGGCCAAAGTTATAAACCAGCTATATTAATGTCCACAGTTACATTCTTGCCGTTCAGAAAAGCTTGTTTGTATCAATCATTATGTAAATAGTAATTACATAAAAAATAGGATAGGAAACAATCAAAAGATGTAATCTAGTCCAGCCTCTTACCGTCAGCCAGGATCAAATTTACCCACACCATTCTTTATATTTACCTAGTCAATTCTTAAATATGTCAAATGGTGGACATTCCCCAAGATTACTAGGTCATCTATTGCTAATCCTCAATACCCACAGTGTTAGCAAGCTTTTTCTGATTTCTGACATGAATCCCTCTCTGCAAAAAAAGCTGGAAACTTTTCATATGTGGATCTGAAGGATAAACTACTCCTCTCAGAGAATTTGAATACTTTTGCCTATAAGGCTCTGGAATCCTTGGACTGACACAATATCTGTATTTGTCATTGTCATAATTCTGTGGCAGAAATTAGCAAAATCAAGTTTATATGATCTGCCTTAATTCTGATATTCTTAAATTGTTAACACTTAATTTGAAATGTCATTTTTTTTTCCAGAATTAATCAGAAACATTTGCATGCACACATATGGACATATACACACACTCACACCCTGAATTTATGGCAGATAGAGGGACACACATACTCACATAGACATGGACATGGACTCTCCCGTGTGGCCTCCACATAATACTGTCTTACTGAGAATCCACTGATACAGGGCTTTAGGCATGTCCCCAAAATGTCAATTAGATTAATAAAAAAAAAACTTCCTTCAAGAATTCAACATTAATGTCTGCCAGAGTTGAATTCCACCCAAAAAAGCCCTATTATTGAACTGGATTCTCAAATATATCTTTCTGTAAATGTTTAATGAAACACTGCCAAACAGAAATAGAACAATGTTTGATTTCCACCCCCACCCCTCACCCCCAATTTATAGCACAGGGTCCTACTTTAGCATTGTACACCTTGGGTTAGTTTATGTGCTTGGATGATTCAGTACTGGTGTAGATGAATTTGCAAATATAATAACTCAGCCTACCTCCCTGTGTGACCAGATGAGCTTTTGGTAAGCAGAAGGAATGCCAGATCTAGTTTTTAAAAGCATTTTCCACTGTTTTATGAGGATAAGGATTCTTATAGGAAGCAAATAAGCATACAATCAATGAAAGGATGCAAGAAAAAAAGTAGATTATTTGCCATAAATCCAGACAGCAGAAGTGCTTAGGGTGCGCCTACACTACTGAATGGTATGTATAGAGAGATGACTGCTACATTTTGTCTACGCTGTATTTGGAACACTCTGCATGGTGCCCTGGTGCATTGCTTCAGGTTTGATACCAGAGCGGTACTGATTCAAGAGCACCAGGAATATGCTAAATTGTGCAGCACAAGATTCTTGAGTTCAGATGTAAGGCAAATTTACAAGAGAAAATAATTTCCGCAGTGTATTAAATCTCAATTGTAATTGCATTCTTGGTGTATACTTGGTTTGGCAGTACAAAGAGGACTCAGTGAGTACAGATGGGAAGTTACCCACAAAACTTCCCTTTCAGTTTTCCCTAAAACAGCTGAAAAAATGGCCCATGAAGCTATTCATCCTGGCTATCCTGGGATGGTGGTGTGGGGTTTCCATGGGAGTCAGTCAGCCATTCATTAATGTCAAAGTGTCCCTGAGCACAAAGGAGAACACTAGACATGGTGGCACTTGTAAATATAGATTAGTGTTTGACAAAGCAACAAACTCCTTATTGTGCCATCAGGGTCAAGCATCTTCCGTGTGACTAGTCACACAGATAATGGGTTCTGACTCCTCCACTTCCAGCCACAGACTATTTAATGTAGCCTAAGTGACAAAAATCTCTGTTTAGGGTGGGCTATATCTCCCTTAACTTTAGCCACCAAAAAGGCTGTCTAAACTAAGCTAGCCATCAACGAGCTAAGTAGGTTCCTGCAGTCATTTCAGAGAGATCTTATACATCTGTCGCCTGAACCACGTCCTGACAGAAATTCATCTCCTTCCGTTGTCTTCAAAGACATCTAGATGATTAGCATAGATAGATCCTTACCATTCAGACAGTCAAAATGAGACTAAATGAATCCCACTCTCAAAGAAAACAGATAAATAAGAAGTCACTGTGGAATATGAACCTAAATTTGGTAAAGACATTTATATCCATTCATGACAAGGAGGTATTCTGCAGAAATGGCATTGCTTTGACAAAAAGATCTCTTTGCTGTAGCTTTTGCCCAAGTTCAAATGTATTGACAAGTCTTCAGGAAAGAAAAAGATGAGTGAAGGATTTAAGAAGAGATGAAATACTGAGGCAGGGTAGCCTGGTAGATGGTGATTTTCCTTCCTGACGAGTTTTGTCACTCAGAGCAGAGAGAAGACGGAGAAAGCATTGAACCAATAAGGTTGTGGGTGTGTTTGTGTACTTGTAATTACAAGTTCATTGTTCAGTGTGTGAGTACATAGATCAACCTGGTTTTGCTGTTGAATTTTCTATTAAAATATCTTACTTTTGTATGAGACTGTAATATGTATAAATGCTATAGCTTCTAATAATTTATTATTTCTTTATCTTTGTTCATGGTCTCCTAAGAAGAAAATAACTGTTTCTAATGTTCAAAGCTTCCTGACTACTTTTGAAGTCATGACAGCACTGTTCCTAGGGAGGACTGTGATCTAGGCAGCTGTCCCCCAGGAATAAAGGTAAATTAATGGGAAAAAAAAATCATAGAGATATAAAATGGTGCTTTCATCAATAGCGCTTTTCAGTTTTGCTTTATGTTATGTCATCGGGTGTGGGAGGGGAAGCAAAGTAACTTATACTTTGAAGTGGTAGCATGTTCTGAAGCAGTCATTAATGTAGTTCATAGCTCTTCTCAGGTACCTGAATCAGAGTCCCTGATTCTTTGAGTGCTCTGTGCAGCCAGGATACCTTGCAAAACCCAGGCCTGTGCAAGCAGCCTGGAGGGCAGAAATCTGACAAAAAAACCTATTAACTGGAGAGCTTTGGGGTTGAAAATATAAAATATTTTCCAGTTAAGATGTTATATTTTTTCAGCTTTTTACAAAAACCTTACAGCTAGCCTAGCTTTCAGAAAAGTATCTTACCTTAAATTATTTACAACTAAGAAAAGTAGTTTTCTCTTTAGCTTCTTTTAATTTCAAGTTGAAAAGTTAGATCATAGGTTTCGTTCTTCTTTCTTCACATTTAAATTATTAAGACATAAAATCTTTTCACATTATATTATAAATACATGAGCACATTCCTGTAATTTTCATCAGTTTGCACACAATTTCATAATGTGTTAATGCCTGTCACGTATAGTTATTTCTAATCTTAACAGGGAATTTTAATGTCTCCTTCCATGGCATAAGCATGCCCTTAGTCAGTTGACACATAGTTAGAGGGGTTGCTCTTGTACAATAGAAATCGGTTATTTCCCCTACTATGAGCATATCATGAAGCTTCCATTACATTTCCTTTCCTTGAAAGGTCAAAGAAAGTAGAGGACAATCTATAACTGTTAATTCTTATGATAGATTGTCCCTAATTACTTAATTATATCGGTTGACATATATGATAGTTATTGTGTTACATTATTTTAGTTGATAATGGATAGTGTAATTCAGCTGAAAAAGAAAACTACATGGAAATAAGCTCAATATCTCCATATTTTGTACCCTCTGGAAGGGCAGTTTTTAGCTGACAAGAAGGTAACTGAGGAGAATGTAAAGACCTAAGGAACTCAAATGCTCCGAGCTTTCCTTGTATGTTCTCTCCGATACATTCTGCTTTGAACTAGATCCCATCTAGGATTGGCGCTAACAGGTCTCAGAGCAATGCCTACTTAGACATCCATGGGGAATGCCCAAAGGAGAGTATCAGAACATGAGATGCAAATAGATGATCTTTCCCAGATGCTCTTCCTGCTTCCAGTAATTTGTGGTTTAGGGGATTCCGTAGAGGTTGGTATCTTTGTATTTAACAATCACAGATGGACTTTTCTTCCATGTCTTTGTCCAGTGACTTTTGTCACCCCTGCCATCTACTAGAAACCTACAGCCTCCTGTGGCAGGGATGTCTACAGCTTAGTGACAAGTCGCAGGATAAATCCCTCCCTTTCTTTACTTTAGGAATCATCTTTTAGTTTCATTTGGAGCTCTTTTAGTCTTTTATTGGAGGAGACAGTGAACATCCTGATCAGATTCACTCTTCACTGTTTGTTCTCATACACTATTCACTCTCTTCAAATTACTTGATGATGTACAGAATTGTCTTACCTCTTCCCTCATATTTGCTTCTTTTCCAGCATGGTTCCTGCTCTATAAATATATTTCTCATACCTAAGTAATTTCATAACTTTAATTATCCTTGATGCCCTTTGCTGAAAATTTGCCAATTCTACTAATTTGGGACACTACATAGACAGCAAATATTAAACTGGAATTTCTGACATTATTGCTGCAGTAAAACATTGAATACTGGAGAGTATAACATGGATTTGTTATGTTACAGTTTGCTTCACATTTGCTTCTGAAGACACATTTCACCCTCCATTATAGGAAGGGGAAAGTAATATGCTGCTTTAATTTTTGTAAATTATACTTTCTAGGCATTCAAACTACTGAATACTGAAAAGGTCAGAGTACTATAGTTCACCAGCATAATTTATGATATGTCTCATGCATGCTAAGAAATAGCACACATTGGGGGAAAAATGTAAACTCCATGAAAAAAAATCAAATTAAGCCAAGGATGATGTCCAGAAAGACTAATAGTTTTGAGTTTTAATTTCCTATTGCATTTATGTTACATTCAGATGGCAAAACTAAGCTATCATTGAAATGTTTTACAAATATTAATTAATCCATATCTTAGTTAAGTATTCTTATGAGAAACCAGGGAGAAGGGTGATGTTCCGATCAGACCAGATATTCTTACCTATATTCAGTAGTTTACTCTCAGTGATGAAGGAGTCATAATTAGGAGGAATTAGAATCCAGGACTTCCTGGGTGCCACAGTTATCTTTCTATGACACAAATCTGTGTATATTACGTGATATTTTTGGAACTTTTTGGTGTGCAACAAGCCTCGGACTTTTGCTACTTCTAGGTTCAAAACTTCATTGCGGTCCTGCTGAAGCTACTGTTCAAACTGCTCAGAAACGAAGTCAAGGCCAGAATGATGCTGTCCATCAACTGAAGCTGCACTTTGCTAATGCGATCAAGTGGTACTTACAGGTGCCAGTAAGACTGCCGGTGCAATTTCTGATTTGAATCTGTTATGCTGAATGACTCGAGCCCTGGCTACCTGAGATAAAACCTCTTTCTGGGGGGCATGCTAGTATGGTTGAGTGTAATTGAACAGCTTGAGCCAGGGGCTTTCTCATACAGGCAAGTATGAGCTGTTCAAGTTGTACTCTGCAAGGGACATTTCAATTCTTATCTCACTCCTCTTAATCAGCTATAACCCAGAAACGAATTTTCATGCACCCTGTTGTCTTGACTGAAGAGGGACTAAGATATTTTGAGGGAAAAAAAAAAGGGTAGGAGGTATATGAAACTAATATAACACAGAATTCACTCATGCACGTGTATCTGTTCTTGCTCGACTTAAAAACAACTAAAATAATATTTCATATATCTGAAATTATTTTTTCTTATATAATGGAGGTAAGGTGGTTTTTAGAGGGAAAAAGTAAAATGTGACATCCCATTTGAGCAGGAAAGGAATACATCATGTGTTTGCATTTTTTTAATGGCTTTAGAATTCCAAATACAGTTTGTAATGAAATGGTACCTGTAAATATAATCACAGAATCAACAGCAACTGACTGTTTTGTACCCTTGTGTATCCAGTGGAAAATGGAATTTCCATTATTACGCTTGGCATCTTATTAAACTTTTCTATTCTAATACATTTTCACCTCAACTTTCCTGTCCTAATACTCACAAGAGAAACTTTTTGTTCCTACCATTTATTTATTCCTGACAGAGTGGAATTCACTTATAATTTCTTACATTAAATCACTCTGTCGTTACAAATTACCTTCTTATTTCTAAGCTCAAAACACCTATTTAGGTGAAGGAGTTCATATCCTTTAAAGATATTTTTGTTATACTTTATATTCAATTGGCAGTGTATCGCAATAGCGGTTGAGCAACATAAGTAAACAATAACAATAAATTTCAGAAGATCTGAGTCTCAATAGTAGTAATGGGGTATTATTGCAGGTTGATAATCAATACAATTTATTCAGTCAGTCTTTCTGGGTTTTGGACACTTTCATATGTATTTTCAGTCAAATCTCATTCAAGGTATGCTACTGAAAATAAAATCCTCTTGCTCATACTGTCAGCACAATAATTCCCCCTAATAGAGTACTTCTGAATACATATTTAGGAAGACAGAGAAAACTTTTAATAGACAGAACTATGTCTGAAATGCTGCTGTAGCAGTTCACCAAATAAGACTCTAAAGCATCCTTCATCCTCTGTTTCCAAGCCCTGGAAATAGAGAGTCAAATTAATAGCGCCAAAGAAGCAGAACATCTTCTAAACAGTTGTGGTTTGCTATAACTAGCAGTCTCAGAGCCCTTCATGCGAAACTGCTGACAAACAGTGACCATTCACCATGTGGTACCCTTGGAAGAGAACATTTGAACTACTCTGCAGAGGTCTTTCTGATCGTTTCTCTTACTCTCTGGCAGGTTGTTTTGACAGCAGCAGGATTCATGGAAGTGGGAGACCAGCCTCCCATATAAGAATGCCCCACAAGACAGAGACAGAGCACTAGCTCTCACGTGCTAAAGGACCAAACACTTGTCAAAATGACTAAAATAACAATTACACTCAAGGTAAACCCTTGTCATTGGGACTTGAGCTGAATCTCAGGTAGTATCTTTGCAGGACAACTTCTAACTTCTTCACCACATACGACGGAGTGGGGTGGGCCTAAAGCAAGCTCTGTTTGTAGGTCAGAATATTCTCTATGCCTTGGACTGAAGTTATATCTTGGAGTCAGGAGCCTGAAGGGTGGTAGTGATGCTCCAGCTTCCTTTAAATGGGCAGTATCACCAACAGTGTTTAAACTATTCCTCCAAGCAAGAAAACACACTGGACTCAGCCAAGTTATTCTGTCTAAGTGCAGTTTAGTAACCTTTATGGGGAGATCTTAGAAGGGGACAAAGACATGACAGTTTTCTACATTTTCTACAGTATTCTACAGAAAATTTTTGTCACCAACCTTAAGGTGACAAACACAGCAACAAGGTGCTCAGAGCTTGTCTGTAGTAAAACATGACTTTACTATTGAAGTAGAAAAAATTTTTGGGGAAGGCTAGAATTGAAAAAGTGACCATTTTATATTTTGTTCTGAACAATTCTTCTACATGTTTAAACCCCTACAAAGTCTATATCATGAAAGGAACCTCATGTTTTTAATTGTTATAAAGGTAGCCAGACCTGAAACAGAAAAGAGACATTTTACCATCGATGAATTTTCTCCAAAACTAAAGTAATAATCAAAGACTGTTTTATTTTATTTTATTTTATTTTATTTTATTTTATTTTATTTTATTTTATTTTATCAAATTCTGTATACAGTAAAAGGCAGCAAAAAGGCTATCAACTTTGGATAACGTTCTGAAGTCTCTAGAATGTAGGATAACACCTCAGAGAGCATTGGCCAACTACCATGAATGGCTAATTTTTACATTCTGTTTTCTTTGAGTTTTAACATGTCTGTCTTGCACCTCAGTTTTGTTGAGGATTAAGACCCTTTCAGATGCTTGCTTAGGGACATGCTATGTTATCAGAAAGAGGCAAAAGTACATGGAAAATTACAAGATGTTATAGAACGCTATAGTAAGATAAAGTTAAGCTTCTGTGTTTTGCTTTGAATAAGTGGTAGAAGAAAATTTGCCCTATACATTCAATAGCACTAGATACCACGCAGGACTGTTAATGTTCCCATTTTGACCTCATAGATATATTCAGGCAGCAAATTATCTGCTATTAACACACCCACTTTCTGTCCCCCGCTTCCCAAACAAATTTGGCTTAGTGTGAATGTAGGATGGGGTAATTTGACTTTTGCAATCGCAGCAGACAGCTGTGAGTGATACATGACATGAAAATGAATTATCCCCGCCCTTGCTCATTGAGAACAGATAGCGCTGTGCAGTTATTATGCTGTGTTGTACTCTGTGCTTGACAGGTATGGAGTACAGGAAGATAAAATAAGCCTTTATTCCTAGTTTTATTAATTATTCCTATACATACAGAAAAAGGACTTTATACAAACATCATATTCCTTAATTTCCTTTCTGTCTCTCCCCTCTCTCCATTCTTCATCACTGTGAGATAACTCCACCATGCTCCCAGTCACTCAGGCTTAATAGCAGAGTGTTAAATTAGACCCCCCCCTTTTCCCTTTCCACCCACTGCTAGACTGTTGTTAAATTTTTCCAGTTATTCCTCAGTTAAGATGAACAAGCTATATAATTTCCTTTCCATTTCAGCTGTTACAGTTCTGATAATTTATCAAAACTGTCTTGTCATCTCTCCCCTCACCTAATTCAGCTTTCTTCTTTTCCTCTTAGGCTTTACACTGCAGGCCTTCTGGCCAACTTATCAGAGCTTTTTCCCAGCCCAGCCTCATTGTCCTCCTTCCTATTTTGAGCTCACATTTCACTGATTTGGGAATCTCTCTGTGCCTTCTTTGTGAGCAACAACTTCCCGGTAACAGCTTGTCACTTCTATGTATACCACCCCGAGCTGCCAATGGTTGCTTGGAGTTCAGTTCCTTCAGCTCCCTGACCTCTCCATCTTCTCTCTGTACCTTTTTCTTATTGGAAGCATCTACAGTTTTGCAATTCAGCACATTCTCAGTTTCCTTTCTTTCCTTTTCTCTGAGCCCTTCAAGCTTTGGCTCGCTTACACCAGAAATATTTTAATTATTTTCTAATGCATTTTACTTATTCTGGATGCGGTTTGAACTGTGTCTCAGAGGTACAGATTTGAGCAGAGTTTGTGAGATTCACCCTTTGTCATGAAGTCAAATCAAAATATGAATAAGGGTAAGCAAGAGTGGTTTTAGGGACTTGTGTTAGCATCTAAGTCACTGAGCCATGCTCAGCAGCTCTAGTTTGAATAAATCATTTGAATTACAGCATAATGAGAGCATAAAAGCTTTTTATTTTTTTTATGCTTTCTGACAACTAGTTTTGAAAAAAAATCAACAGCTTGCATAATGTAAGAAATAAGATAAATGGGTCCCTATAAACACATGTATTTCAAATCTGGGTGCCTACATTTAGGCTCCTAAAATCTCCTGTAGACAGTTCTACATGAGAAACCATCTACTCTGAAGTGCTGAGTAGTCGCATCCCGCAGAGACTGCAGTGGCTGACCTGCCTGGTTTCCCTTCGAGCGCACCCCAGGGAGTTTCCGAGACCTACCGGCCACCAGAAAGACCAGCCTTCCTGACCAGTCCATGCTGCCACCTCCATCGGCTCCTGAGCAGTCCCTGGAAAGTATCTGACTTCCAGCCAAGCCCGTTTGTCATATCCTGCACTGAAAGACGCTTTTGCGTTAGCAAGTGCATGTGAGTGCCTGTGTTTTCGGTTTACGGTGTGCTCCTGTTTATGTCCCTAGAGATACAGCCGCATAGGAAGTGTTGTGGTCGCCTGGATGGTGTGACCAGTTCTGTACTGGTCAACAGAGGGCAAGGGAGGGCAAAGGCTTGGTCCTCATTTCTTCTGTTTTGTTTCCTGGACCACAAAGACGTGGCTTCTAGCTTGTTTTCCCACCTCCTAAGCTCTCTCTTTCCCTCACATGTATCTGCGAAGTGGAAGATCCTTCTATACGTGTCCAACCACACACCCCAGAGAGGGGACCGCAGCGTCTGCTGGGGACATGCCACGGGTGGTGCAGGAGAAAGGCACAACTCACACTGAAGTAATGTTTTTGCTTTCTCCCAAGGCAAACAAATGACAGATCTAGCTGTGCCTGACACTTCCTGAACACCAGAGACTCTCTCCCTCCAGGGAACCTCAGGTTAATGAGATGGAAAATGCAGTCAGCAGATTCTGCACCATCAGAAACCACCAAACTTGCACAAACTGCCCCCATACCTCTGAATTGTGCCTTATTTCTAAAGCTAAAAGACTGTTAATACCAGATTCTTAGTTCAGTCCTGATTCGATTTTTAATAACATCCCTCTGCCCTTCGTACTAATATTTTAAAAAGGAAAAGTAAAGGAGGCTGCTTCACAGATATCGAAGTCTCTACAGTAATTTTCAGGCAGAAAATCAAATTGTCTGTGGGCTGTAGATTTTCATAGTGTGCATGCATAGCAGAGGTCACCTTTAACATTAAGGGCATGAATCTCGTTTTCCCTCCATCATTTGAGCTTTGGTGTAACGTCATTAATAACTTCAGCAGATTCACACTGACTGATCTGTGGGGTTACTAAGACCATTAGTTTGGCCCAGACCTTGTATTTAAAGTGTAACTAATGGCAACGAAAACTCTTAACTGTGCTTTAGAGAGAAAATATAATAATGAAAAGCTGCTGACAGCGTCATAGGAACCATATCAGACTGCTTACTTAATTTTATGCAAAACTCTCCATTACTAGATCCCACCTTTTTTTTTGCAAAGCAAATTAACCCATTACCCCCATTTTGCAGATAGAACTGAGATTCTGAGAAATAAAAGAACCATCAGAAATCATTCAAAGGGCAAAATTACAGGGTTTTTTATTCCCATATAGTCCATTACACTCAAAATGTGACAAGCTGGATCCTGTAAAGGAGAGAAGGCAAGACCGCAGTAGTACAAGGCATCGAGAGAGGGAAAAGAATGAAGCCTGGCTTTTGAGCTTGTTTTGAATTTTGTTGCTGGAATGACAACAAGGCTTAGTAACCTTACTCTGAGAGAAACCTGTTTATCTTTCTAGCTACATGGCTACTTACAGAGTTCCTAAAATCCTCAAATATTACTACCTTTGGGTGAAGGAACTACCATAGGGTGAGGCTGTAACATGAAACAGCCAGAACTTGAAAATTTCCAGGACAAATATGAAGATAAGTGTGCCAAATGCAGCAACTGCTGGAGTCATAGACTGAAAACGTGTCCTGTTTTAACTGTTGTGGTTACACCAGAAGCAGTAGGTTTTGACACCGAGACTTTGCGTTTTGCTGCACAGCTGTGAGCCGCACTGTGACACCCTGAGTACAGTCATACAGCCTTGGAGTTCGCTGGAGCGCTCTGAGTCGAATCTACTACCGCTGGCAGAGGCTTTCTGTTAACATATCTTCTTGTAAATAAAAAAAGCTATACCAAAAATAATTGCAGCAATGAGTCACTCCCAAATTATGACCCATTTTCTGTGATTAACACTTCTAGGGTCTAAAGGAGCCAGCTGTGATGTTCAGTGCGTTAGTTCAGTGTGCTCTATAACAAATCAGGTTTTTTTCAAAAGTGAGTAGCGGTCCAATACTAAAAGCTAGTATCTCCTGTTTAATTCAAATATATCTGTACTGACCTTATCCCAGTACTCGCTGTGCATACGTGACTGTGCCTGCACTTTTCCTCCCTCTCTAAACCTCCCACTTAAGGCAGTCAAATTCTGCTTCAGAAATGGTAGTGCCTGAATTAAATTTATTTCAGATTCCTCTTTCCACAGCTACTTGCTTCCACTGATTAAAGAAACCATTTCTTAGCAGCCTTCTGGAGTGACACATCTTTAATACATCAGATATCTCAATTTGGCCGTATCTTTTATGGAGTACAGCCAGCACCTGTGTGGCTAGATCCTGTATATCATTCCTCTGCCTGCAGTTCTTGAGATCTGTGGATTTGTTGGCTTCTAAAAAGATTTCCGGCACTACTCAAAGATGCTTGCTTTTCTTGGCTCCTTTCCTGGATGTCTTTCAAAGCAGTACAGTGACTTGCAAGGATCTATAGACCGAGGTTAAAAGCACGGAGCTAATTATCTGGGTGTAGCACTAAGGCACCTGGATGCCTGCAGTACAGAGAGCAAAGTAGGCAAATCTGTGACAGTTTGGTTAATGAATTTCTATCACAAGTCATCATGCTCATAGCCAAGGCAATAAAAACGAATCTAACTGGTATTTATGGTTGTTGTGACACAGCAATGCATCCATGTGGAGTAAACTTTGAGTGTGTATAAAGCACTGGCCTCTGATACATGATCATGCTTCTGTTTGTGTTAGTCGGTGTGACTGGCACAACCTATTACTGACAGTTCCCCATCCTCCTCTTTAGTATTGTGGTATCTCATTTTGAGCAATGACAGTTCCTGAATTTCATCCTTTGCACCCAATAAATCATATTGCACAATATGTTTATACAATGGCACAGAAATCTGCTTTTACAAACATTAAATTTTATCCAATTCTTAGTGAATTTTCCAACAGTAGTGTTTCTAGTGCAGACAGGCAAAACCTTCAACACGGATTTGCTTTTTTGGCAGTTTACCTTTAGATCAAAGTCTGCATGTTATGTGTTGGTCCATTTGTAGTGCTGGATTTTTTTCTTGGGAGAAATGGCTTATTAGTACATTAAAATTCAGGAAAAAATTATGCAAAAATTGTATGAGAACAATTAAGAACATAGCTGTGATCAGTTAAGGATTAATTGGTGCTGGTTTTGAGCTACTGTGTAGACAGATTTTTCAGAGTCTATTTTCACACTTAAACCGTTTAAGCAAATAGCATACGTTACTTTGTAATTCTGAATTTATATCTAACTGAATTATCTGAATACAGCCAAGTTACAATTGTATAGCTTCTACTTCTAAGGTTTACAGTGATTCAGATCATCACTTCTAAGGGTCACAATTTTCTGGAAAAACAAAGTACATTCTTTATGTTCTTTTGATTGTTCAGAGTGTATTTGAGTTTCCTGAACATGTGCTATGTATTTACACACTTTTCATGAGTAATGTTTTCCCTGCATTGAAGGTTATTTAAAAAAAAACCCAAAACCAAAAAAACAACTGAAAATACTGAAACAAAAAATGCGCAGGGCTTTTATTTTAGCATTTACCATGTTTCACTTCCTACTTCCCCCCCCCCCCAATCAAAGTAATACCAGAATGGGGTTAGAGATAACTAGAACTTAATTTACTGTTTCAGGTGAATGTGTATATCCATTAATCCTGTCAGAACACATTTTGTTTTACATACTTTTAATGACAGACCTTAAAGATTTCTGCAAGGCACACGCTACATCAGCGTTCATCCTAAGAAGAACATGAGGTTAAACAGAGATGGATGAGAATTTCCATTTTAATTTCCTGTGATTTAGGCATCTGGTTTTGCTCAAAAGCAGAAATTTTAGCATTTCCCAGAAAATGAAATTACTAAAAGAACATTTGGTCAGTCAGCAATGTTTGCTATTATAAAGTTGAAACAATTTTACTGAGCTTTTAATCTAAAATGAATTTTGAAAGGCTCCATTTTACAGAATGTTTGTGGAAATGTTTCAAAATGGCAACACGAAGTTTTACACCGTCAAAAAAAAAAAGCTTTTGCCGTAAGAACATGATGGCTCCCATGTAATTTCAATGATAGTGTTCTGCTAAGAGCTTCCTGACCAGATTGATTTTTTGGAAGGGGAACCTCATCAGGCCCTCCCCCCAGGGGGCTGGGTCTTCTGAAAGTTCAGGTTAAGTAAAGGCTGCGCAGGTGTGAAAACTGCATAAAGAATTCACTTCCTTACTTATGATCTTCATTTCAACTCCTGTCTGAATCTGCCAAGGATGTTGATTTACACCTGTGATGATGCCCAAAGACCGTCTAGGCAGCTACCCCGCTGGGACTGCCAGGGCACCCTCGCTCTCTGCTCTTCTCAGCTTTTCTTACTGGGTAACCTAACTTTTCTACTTTCTGTTTATAAATGGTGGAAGCAGTTACTACAGGATATTGATTCTTTCTGGTTGATCTTGAAGATAAGCCATACTATTAAGCCTATAGTACTGTTTGCAATGAGTTTTGCTTTTGCCAATATTGCTAGCAGTCTATATACTATTCTACAGGTACAATGGCATACATCTGTTAGGTTCAGCGCTCTGTTTAATGAAGAGTAGTCTCAAATGTATCATGAAGACTGGATAAAATATATCATTTTTGCCCATTTCACCTACCTGAAATATTTGTCTTTGTTGCTGTCTCTTTGTAAATCCTGGCAAAAACAGTCCAAAGGAGCTACATCAACTGTGCAAAAAAGATTTGGAATAGTCCCAGCAGGAACTCTCTGGTCTTTCAGTTGCAAAAGTCAATCTGATAAACTCAGACATTTCCTACAGCCTAAGCAAGACTACATAGAAATTCAAGGAAAACAAGGGCAAACTCACCACATATTAGGTAAATATTTTGTTTTGCCTAATGTTCTCTTCTTCTGTCTACAGAAAGAGAAGTTTCTTGTTCCTTTTATTGATTTCTTTTCCTCTGTCGTCGCATTGCATTAAGGAACCAGACCAGAAATTCAGCTTAGAATTTGATCTAGTGGCTTACTTACTGTACATGCCTCTGAAAGAAATAGCGACCATGAGGATAAAAGCAGGTTAAAAAAACCTTGGAGGTGAATGTTCAAGTAAAATCCCACCCCCTAGTTCCTTCCAGCTGAGAGCATAATCTAACAGGGTTTTTCATCCTGAAGTATGATTCAGTTTCTAATCCTGTATTGGGTGGTTTTCAAACTCTCCCTTGGGAAGCTGTGCTTGATAGCAGGGATGGTTTTAAATCCACAGCAACACCCTCTTTTACACAGTGGGAGTAAGGCAACTGATGTCTGTCCCATAAAAGGCACTCCAGCAGGTGCTCCAAAACAGGGCCCACGTTAACTGCAGAACATGTCCTGGGTCACTTCTTACATGTTTGTGTCAGCCTGCTTCTGGTCTTGAGCCACACCGCCATGTGGTGGTCTAAAGACAAGTCTCCGGACAAAAAAAGAGGTTTTAATCTTCACTGTTGACAATCCACACTAAATTACAGGAAGAAAAGGGAATTCATCTTAGAATAATGAAACCAGACTTGGTTCAGATATAATTTGGGGATTAACAGCAGCTGAACCTGAGGCCATCATCTTCTCTCTTTTGATTGCTAATCATCAGGAAGTGCCCTCAGCTGATCATTCTTGCTCAGTTAAATGAAAAATATGCTAAAGGCATAAAACGATAACATTCAACCACTATCTCAGAAAGCTTTGGCTAAAGAATTACTTATGCCAGGAATCCGTTTATCTGTAACACCTTGTGTGAACTATGGAGAACAGTAACATATGCTGTATATTGGCCGTACTCTGTTTTTCCATAAATGTACAGTTTCTTTAAGTTCTATAAAACGTCATGTAACATAAACATACAGGGTGTAGTCTTCACAGAAGAACACTTTTCATTAAAGGTCTGCTTTTCCTAAACTGCCCCCATTATTGAAAGTAAACATATTCTACCTGTACTGAAAGACAACTTTCTTTAGACAAGTGAAGTGCTGCTCTTTCCAAGAACTCTTATAAAATAGATTGCACTCTTTTTGTTCAGTCTGCCTGCCTGTTTACATACTCTTTCATTGCACCAAATAGCCAAGGTAAGCTGGTAATTTCTTCCTCAAAGACACTGTGAACCTTAAAATAAAATCTAGTATTGGAAAACTTTGAGTATTTAAATGGACTCCTTTCCTGAACTCTTTTAAAATGTATTGGATGGATTAGTTTTCAGCTTTTTAGGGGACAATGTAAGAGTTTTAGCGTAGCTTTCAGAGAGTCAAATATATCATTAAACAGGATGAAAATTCTCCCTAGCAGATTATAACTCTAAGAAGTAAAGTGGGATCACTTAAAGTTAATGAACAACTAGCAAAGACTATGATCACTCTTCTTTATAATTCTCCTTTTCGCTGGAAAAATAATATTTCAGAGGGCACGGTTAAAGTTGATGACAGAACAAAGCAATGTGAAAGAAAAGCAGATCAGTTGCATAAAGGACTCCAAAAGAAACAAGCCACGTTTTTGTTTACTGCCTGACTGCTGTCAGCGATCTCTCCATAAGTTATCAAGCGAGAAACTAATATGCGACAAAAAAGAAAGGTCACTCACCACAATAAGTCAGCAAATGTTTAGAAAGGTTACACATTACGATGACAATTGTGAACACCATAGTTATTCCATGGATGAGCAGTGAGGCAGTGAAGTTTCATTAAAACCAGAGTGATGTTATTAAACTTTTATAATTTGACTGGGATACGTGCAGCAGCATTTTTCATAAGCTCAAGCCTGTGCAACGTGCAATGAGGGAACCAATAAGTAGTGAATTACAATAATCAATATGTGAAATGACAAAAGCATTAATCAACATTGCAGCAGTGTTCTGACCTAGGAAGAAATTAGTTTTATATAGATCACATAAATACTAGATAAATTACATACTGGGCCAGATGAATGGCTCATGTAACTCAATTGCTGATATATGCAGCTGGTGACACATTTGGATCCAGTGATGAATTTGGATGATTACATTTTGACATGATATCATACTGAGTCAGGCAATTAGCATAACAACATTTTCACAAGGACTTATTTTGATGTAAAATTTATGTAGATTCAGCTGTGCTCATGCATTTTTCTTGTTTGCATGGGACATTATATTGCTCCACAAGAAAATATCACTTAGTTTTGCTGGTACAGGTACCCACAGATGGGTAAGCTTAGGTATGCATATTCCTTTACTGGAAACAGGAAAACTATGCTTTTTTTTTTTTTTTTTAATTGAAAGGGACATCCCTTAATAGAGAGCTCTGGATCAAAAGTGATCAGAAGTGATTAATAAACTAGGCAGGGGACCATTCGCAAGTGTTCAAAGGCTTCGTAGCACAGCGAGAGAAAATTAGTGTTAAAACTTGTGTGTTGCAGTTATCCTTTCAGAAACTTTCTGTTTGAGCTTTTTGATAGAGGTGATGCAAAGGTAGCAGAGAGGGTATTTCTTGTCTCGTTATCTATAGCCTCATTCTAAGTACCTAGAAATGTATATATGTTTATTGCAATTATTTATATACAATATATAAAAAGTAAGGGACATGCTGGAAAACATTGTTACAGAAATGTTTTAAGGATGGGTTTAAATGAAAGCAGCCTTTAGCAGATCTCTTCATTAAAGGCAGTATAGAATAGCACCAGTGATATCTATACATATATAGCCATTCTAATTTTCTCAGCTTTCCATTGAGATGGATGATAAGACTGTTTCAAGTGTAAACACTCTTCTTCAAGAGATACGAATGGGTCCACTTGCTATCCTCCCATGTTAAGATAAATGACTTGGTGCATACACTGTTGGTGTGAACTTCTTACAGAAATGAAAGGAGAGGGTGAAAATGAATAGCAGCATGGCTGCATTCCCTAGGTGCATCCGCCTCAGGAAATACAAGCCTCTTTGGAAGGGAAGCAAGAGCACAAACATAAACAATAAGCAAGAGAAGATTTTTTGGCTAATAAGCAGAAATAGCTGTTAAAATTGAGAGACTTACCTAGAATGTGGCTGGTTTTACTAACCAGAAGAAAAGCTCTGCGTGAAGACTCAAGGGAATTTTCCAGGAACTTAAGTGTTAGAAATAAAAGGTAGAGGGGTGAATTTGAGGTATCTTTAATAAATCTTTATTAGATCCTCGACTTTTCTGTGTTCTGTATATAAAAAAGCGTATGAAAAATAAATGAAAATGACAGGTTGTAGGCAGTATGCTGGCTGACATTGTGGTGATATGTATTGATCCTGCCAATGTCTCAGAGCTGTTCACTTGCAATGATTGCTTTTTTGACTGTTCATTCAATTCTTGTTAACAAAAAATTTGGAGTGAGATCCATTAGTCTCCTCAATTGCTAGTGACTGTCAATGAAGAGTTTGTTTTTACTTGGGCTAACTCTAACTTTGGTAGATGAAAAGAATACCCATGAGGTCACTGAATAATTCAGGAATGACTCAAAGCCTGACCAACAGCATTAAACTGAATTTATTCAACAATTTTGGCAGAGTCGTAATAACAAAAGTTGATTTAATATTCAAGTAAGGGATTGAAAGAACAATGCTTTCCCAAGAAATCTGCATACCAGAGGTAGATTGAGCAGAGACCTTTATCTTGTTTCAAGAGAACTAGGGCATGTTATTTCAGTGTCTGTGAATACTCGCCTTTTTCCGCACTGTTACTAACACAGTGGAAGGACTTTATGTTAGAAGCGGTAGTTAGACTTCTGTGCAAATGGGGATTGCCTTTCTTTTCATAGCTAATATTGAAATAAACTGCCATGCCCCCAAAAAATTAAATGCATGATCATCCAAAAATAGAGGACCTCAGTTGAAAATCCAGGCTGCAGGGAAGAAAAAAATAAATCTTTGAATTAGAAAACTGATAGGTCAATTGAGTCACACTGAACACTTGTAGATTCATCCATTTTCTGTTTCCACCATTGTGATTGTTATGAACATTGAAGTGTCAAAAAAATAGAAACAGTAACAACTGAGAACATATTGGGACTCATTTTGGATATGCTGTGCAGGCATATATAATAAAGGACAATAGTAGTCCTAAACCACCAGCAATCAAAGCTTCATCACTCAGTTTCTCTAGAATTTTATGCATGATTATTAAAGAGTCATTGATTGAAAATCTGTCTTTATTCCATTATAATTACTTTGCCCAGTTTCTCTAAGTCACTGGAAAATATATCTAGAGTTACAATGTTGAGTGAAATATTCTTTTTAAGTATCAGAAAAGGTAATGTAGGCAAAATTCTATAATGTTACCAAAAAAGACTGTACTTTGGGGAAATTTTAAATACATGCTATTTGCTTTTTGCCTGAGTGAGTACACTTTGTGTGCTGGGCATTAGCACGAAGCCTGTCATTATAAATAACACTTCCAGACAACAAGGAAAATGAATTTTGGCCCATCTTTATTGTTAGTTATTCCATAGTTGCTTGTATTTCATCAGAAAATATTATGTGCCTATCATATCTAGAAAAATATAGTTGTTCTATTATCTCAGCCTAAAAGCTAAAAGCAGGAAAATATAACATGGTCTGACATTGCGATTTATTGTACAAAAGTGCAAACAGGGGAAAATGGATATGAAATGAACCTAGCAAAATTAATGTGTGCTTTGGTAGCCCTTGCTTTAGAAGAAGGTTACACTAAGCGGTT
Source organism: Sagittarius serpentarius (assembly GCA_034782735.1). Classification (NCBI taxonomy): domain Eukaryota; kingdom Metazoa; phylum Chordata; class Aves; order Accipitriformes; family Sagittariidae; genus Sagittarius; species Sagittarius serpentarius. Next base: position 20,373,397 of record JAVKLA010000053.1, read on the forward strand.
TGCTGGTCTGGAAAAATTTCCTTATTTTTCAACCCTCTAAAACTTTTCCAAATAGTTTATAGGTTCAGTCTATCACCAATATGTATGTCAAAAAAATTCACTGTACTGCTGAGAAGTGGAAATAGGTTTTTTTGACAAGTTCATGCGTGAATTACTGAAAGATCAACATTGTCACATAAATAACTGCTTCAGAAAGTGAACTAAAGCCTGAGAGGTTTTAGCTTTTGTGTTCCAGGATTTTACATTCACTAATCCTTAAATGATGGTGAAAATTTGCATTTTATGCTTATGAAGAGAACTTCACAAAAAGTAGAGAATGGTAAAATTGCTTAAAGTCCAAAATAAAAGTATTCTTATTGGATGGGGCCGTATAGCTCAGTTGTGGGGGACTTACTTTTCTTTTGAACTGACAGTAACTCTATAACTGCTTTAGAATAAACCTCTTGGTGCAATAAGAGCCATGCTATTTAATTAGATTTATACAATAGCTTCAGAATCTTTGTATTTTTTTCACTCTAAGAGCTGCTTGAAGACCACCACAACATGACCTTCCAGGCTTCTGATCTTCCGTGAGAAGTACTACAAATCCCCCTCTCCCACTGAGTTGGGTACGGTGTGAATACAAGAATAATTTCTTAGGACATACACCACATCTTGGAAGTTCAGTTCTGCTGTTGCACTTATATTTCTATAATCTGCTACTAAGGTTTTGTTCTTTTTTTGCAACAGAGTTGTTTGTTTGTGGGGGTTGTTTGTGGGGTTTATTGTTTGTTTGTTATATCGGTCCTCTGCCTTCAAGCACTTTATAGGAGGAAGCATGACAGCTTTTTATTACTAGAAGACAGGAATCGGCATTATGGTGAAGCCAGTGAATAGTATTTCTCTAGACTTAAAGAATGCTGATCTCATTTACAAAGTACATTACTTTGCTTCCCATTCTAAGAGGAATACATTAATATTTTTGAAAATGACATTTCATGATTAGCTAAGCACGACACCTACACAGTCATTTCAAATAAGATTGCCTGTTCTCAAAATTGTTTTACTATGTCAAAGGAAACAATAGTCTTTCTTGCAGGTCTGTTTAAAATTGAAAAACAATTATTTAAATTCACTTTGACTCACAGGCCTGACTTTTCAGTGAAGAAATAAGCTCATTTCTGTATTTTCTTTCCTAATATTCTGTAATATCTTATTTTCCAAAGACTTTCAACACTCAGTGGATTTGGGAAGCAATTTTCATTAATGTTTCTAGTGAAAAATGATTTAAGAGCATTGGAAAGCTAATTGACCGGAGATTCATGGGAAATATTTTGCTTTTTATATTAAATATGAGTAGAATTTCAATGAATTAATACAGGCTGAAAAGAGATACCTTTTCAAGGTTTCTTCTGTGATATTGTGACATTTAGAAACAAAAATAAATGAAGAGAGGCTTCTTTCCAGTGCAGGTCAACATTTACAGTATCTAAAGGGAGTAGTCTCTGAAGTAGTACGTCCAAAATGGAAGGAGCATGCCCTGTGATGCGGTGAGATAAAAGCTCAACGGTGTTCAAAGTGTCAAAGATGACTGATCCGCCCCGAGCCCTCACCTGAAGTAAATCAGCGTATCTCCACCGGGTTCAGTGAACTGGGTCCGTAGTGGGCTGTTTCCCTCAGCTCTACTACCTATTCAGCTATACGTATTTGATCACTTGGACTGTAAGCGTCAGTCTGTCAGCGTAACGGTGGTTGCGATGCCAGTTAGAGGTTCTCATTTCAGGCACCCAGCTCCCTGCTTTTGATGGTGACAGCACCTACCACGTGTGCTACACCAGCCCAACATGAGAATATTCTGAATAATGTTAACTCCCTAGTAGGCTGGACTAACGTCTTTTGCAATTGCACGAGCCAGTTTGCGTCACCATGTCTGAATTATATATAAGGATCTAAAGGCAGGAAATGCAGAGAGCTGCACTTGTCAAAAGGCAACAAATCTAGGAACATACTGCTGAAACACACCACCACGGCATAAGCTTCCAGAGATTAATGTGTGAAATGGCAAGCTCTCTGTGGTTTTGTCCAGCCAACTTTCAAGATTACTTGCCAGAACACATACTGAGGTCAGTAAATACATCAAATACCTACATCTGTATGTTCACCTATGATCACGATACCAGTGTAATATTTTTTGCTTTGTGGAAAATATACAGCAGTAGCTGGACTGAGTTCTGTGTTTGTTTGTAATACCTAATTCTGTCATATGAGACATTTAAAAAAAGAAGAAGAGGAAAAAAAGAAACAGAAAACCTATTAAGCATGCTCCAAAGACTGTAGAAAGGATTTCAAAGATAGACTATTCACTCTTCAATGTCAGACGCTCATTTTTTTCTAAGTTTCATCCTTCAGAGACCTTTGATCTGATTCCCATTTCCCATCTTGCAACTTCAGTATGTATAATGTTGCTTCATTATTTTCTGACATCTTGCCTCATGGTGAGCAGGTGTAACTTGAAAATAGTATATAAAAGCAATCTCTAATGTTGTTTCCAACCCCTGAAAAGTAATCTATGCCTGAACCACTCATTTGAAAGAAGCAGCATATCTTAGGTCCTTGAAGTTTGAAACAACTTTCTCTTCTGCTTTGCGGTTTTGTGTGTGAAGCTATTTGGCTCACAGGAACCTTAAACTTCATGTACCTACCCTATTTTGATGCACATGGCTATATGCATGTTCTTAGGGCAATTCCCATGCTGGATTGCCAGTACAGGAAGGCCAACACAGTGAAGGAAAAGGAGCTGAGGAAGGGAAGTTACTCTGCTTTCCTTGCTGGTCAGATTACTTGTCACAGAATACAGCTGTCCATGACACGTATATAACTTATACTATGTTTACCCTCTCTGTGTAGCTGTGACTCAGGTTACTGTAGTAGTACCGGCCTTCTGGTGCTCTCAGACCAGGGCTGAAGTGCTTGTATTGGCCAACATGTTCCCTTATGTCACCCATGTGCTTCTCCTTAAGCTATCTCAAGGCAGATAATAAAGTAAAATAAAATAAAGTTAAAAAGAGGAGAGAAGAGAAGAGAAGAGAAGAGAAGAGAAGAGAAGAGAAGAGAAGAGAAGAGAAGAGAAGAGAAGAGCAGAG
>JAVKLA010000053.1:20376618-20420066 GCA_034782735.1 Sagittarius serpentarius
GAGAAGAGAAGAGAAGAGAAGAGAAGAGAAGAGAAGAGAAGAGAAGAGAAGAGAAGAGAAGAGAAGAGAAGAAGAGAAGGCGGCAAGGAAAGGAAAGGAAAGGAAAAAGAGAAAGGGAAATAAAGAAGGAAGGGAAAGAGAGAGAGCGAAAAGAAATCTGTTAGAAACTAGGCCATGGATCATTATGACAATAAGAGTTGCTTCTCTGAAGTTATGGCTTCTGAAATGGAAAAACATTTTGACAACTTTAATGTCGCAGATCTAAAGTATTATTAACCTCCAAATAAACTGCATCTTCTCTTCAGGAGGAGTCTTTGATCAAAGCACTCTGTTTATTAGTTTTTTTCCAGGTCATATCAGCAATATATGAAATATTTTGACCATCAGTTTGCAGATGATAATTAAGAACTGATTATAGGGATTTGGGAAGCAGGGGGAGGATAGGTTTGCTTCATTTGCTGTACTTTAAGCCCAAGAGATATAAAGGAAGGTATTGCTAGAGTCTTTAGGAACGCCAGTAGAATACTTAAAACATTATTATTTGTTTTTAATTTGGAAACTGAACTGATTTCCTCAAACTGCAAATGTAACAACTCATTCTAAACTTGCATCCTGCCTGCCATGCTTTTTGACCCTGCTAAAATAACTGCGTCCCCTGAGCCAGAACATGTGAAAGGAAAAAATGACGCTTAACATCATGTAGATAATGTTGGCATACGCAGTATGTCTACATGCACTGCACTATAATCTGTAAGATAACAACACTACAAATGTGCTTTTTGTTCAGATTTAGCTATTCTTTAGTCAAACTGGGAAGAAAAAAGACTGAAGAACAAACTGCAATGTTTTACTAATATTCTTTTTAAAAAATTTCTTCCTTTTCACTGTTTATGCTCTTGAACCTGCATGAATTCTCTGCAAGTACAAGGCAAAAATTCACTCACGTTTACAAACATATTTTCAATGTTTGTGTTGATAACCTTCTATGTGTTAATTCTGCACCAGTATTTTCTCATGCCAGAAATATTTGCGAAATCTGAAAATAACTTTGCATAATGTGCATGGCAAAGTTAGTTAAACTGGATTTCAAAGTTAATGATCAGCTTGCTTACAGCAATCACACAGCTTCATGTATTATACTCAGTACAAAACTGTTCCTCTATTTTGTCCCATTCAAGCAAAAATGAGGAAAAGTGGGGTTTGAAAATGAGAAAGAGTCTTAATACAACATAAACCAACAGATATAATAAACTTCTTTCAGCAATAGAACAGTTACTTATTTACAAGAATTGGGGCTTTTAAAAAAGTACTAGCCACAGTATATGGAGCAGCAGCAGATCATGAAACTAGAAGACAGTGTGGGTGCAGTAAATGCTGTTAAAATACCTCTCTAATACTTCATTACTGAACGTTAGCATGTTTTCTTCTTTAAGACAATTTACAGTAACCTGGTAGGTTACTGGAAGGGTTTAAATTGAAATTAAACGTAAACAAAATCTGTTTCATAAGCTAATTAACCAGTATTCGGTGAACAAATTATTTTGTGATTTTTATGGTTCCACAGCTACATTCCAAGGATGTTATTTGACTAAAAGGAAATACTATATCACAACTTTTATTGCAGCTCAACAAACACACACAGAAGGCCAGTTCTCAGAACTCATTACTGAAGAGTGTTTCAAAAGAAACATGAATATTTTCTGCAGAATTAACAGTTTTAAAATTATTATTAAAAATGTTTGAATTGAGCATTTCAAAGAACATTTTAATATTTCAGAAGTAAAGTAAATCATTTCAGACTGGAGTAACATTGCCTTCTTACCAGAGACATTTGGTATAAGTTAATTTGGTTTAAAGAAAAACCTTTGACAAAATCAAAGCTTTTGCATGAAAGGAACCAACATAGCTGAAAATAACCCTCATAAATAAATAAATAAATAAATGCCATGATCTTAGTAATCCAATTTGTAATGTTACTTAAAAGGGATCTTGTTGTTAATTAGTTTGCTATATGGAGATGTAGACTTTCCATATAAAAGGTGATCTTTCTGCTGTGCTGTAAGCAGAACTGATAGTCTAAATAAATGAAGCAGGCTAAAGGTGGGGTGGGAAAGAGGCATAGCGTGGGTCAGTGGCCAAACTGCAGCAGGCTGGCATCTGTAAAGAAAAGCATGTCCCAGTGCTGGTCTGTTTAATGTGTGTCTGAACACAGCTCTTTTACAAGAAAAAACCAAGCAGAGATCTAGATTAGATAAGAACCGCCCATTTTAGAAGTGATGCACATGCTTGTGTTGCATCTAGGTGAGGACTATTAAAGAGAAACTTTCACTTAAGGACAATGATTTGTACTTGTCTAGGAGGCAATCTCCCGCATTTCCCCTTGAATCATTTGGTACAAGCCATTGTCAAAGACAGGACAGAAGTCTAAACGGGCAACTAGTCTAATTAAGTATAAACATACATTTCTGTATGGTTATAACCACTACTGCTAAGCACTTCTCCAGAAAAACTGAGAATTTAATAGATGTTGCCCAAACAGCCAGAAACTCATCTAAATCAGCAGGTATTATAACCACCTGCAAAGTAAGTTTGAGAATCTGATTTTCTACAGATAGGGCAGCTATTTGAAAGACCTAATTACACTAATTATAGTAAGTGTTTCATAATGTTTCATCAAAAACAGTGACCCACTCTGCATAGCAGGTGCTCATTAAACATGGAAGATCTCCTATTAATAATCATTTACCCCTTGCGGAAACTGTGTACTGTAAGTAATAAAGATAAAATTTAACTTCCCCAGAAAGCTACCTAAGAAAATAATGTTTCAGTGAAACTGAGTTGAAGCTACCTGTTATTTCTTCACATCCAATGAACTGAAGAAAAAATAAAGCGACCATTCAAGGCCAGGCTGGACGGGGCTCTGAGCAACCTGATCGAGTTGAAGGTGTCCCTGCTCACCGCAGCGGGGTTGGACTAGATGGCCTTTGCTGGTCCCTTCCAACCCAAACCTTTCTATGATTCTATGATTCTATGACCCTGCACTCTGTTGATCCCTCAGAAACAAAATATGGTTTCTCAGTAAAATATGTAAGTACTAATCTATATACCACAAATACAAAAGCGAATGGACACTCTGCTGTAATCTACATGTGCTTTCAGTACTGTTGTGCATAAAAGCCATATAGCGTGTCTGTTAGTAAGTATTACTTAGCATATTAAAGAGAAAATCTACACACCAGTTGAGGAAACTTGGGTAATTCTCTGGTAATGTCAGCAGGACAAGTTATGTCCTACTACGGGGCGTCAGGCAGCATGAGGGAGGGGCGGTAAACTGGCCATAAATTTCAGACCACAGAGAACTTCCCCAGGCTATAGTGGTGAAATGTCAATACTCTTCGTCATCCTAAAAATGGCAAAATGACAGCACGTGTAAGATGGGATTGGACTTATTCCAGTATTTTTAAGTTAAACGCTCTAGTCAGCAATAACCAAAGAAAATTGTTAAGACCTAAATTTATACAGCACTCTGGTATACAAAGGTTTTTCTCTGGCCTGCTTCCTCCCTTCTCTTTCATCCACTGCTTTATGCCTGTGTCTTTTCATTGTCAAATGTGGCTCTTCTTAGTTTACCAAGTTTTCACTCTAGTGTAGAATTCTCGTTAAACCTATGACTCTGCTTCTTTTCTTTACAAAATAATCTCTTTCAGCAGCTGTAGGAAATAAAATAAAATCAAGCTTCTGTGGAGGAAGATTTTTATTTCTTATACTTCACCTTTCAACAGTTTTTGTGGTTTAACATTTAACATAACAAATACAAAACTTGCAGAATAAACAGACAAAATGGTGAGTACTGGTGAGCACAGGGCAGTCATATAGAATAATACAGATTTCTCTTTTAAATTGGGACCATTCAAACAAAATTAATTTATTTTAATACATACACTTAGGGACAAAGAATAAAAGTCATGCTTACTGACATGTATCCTGTAGCCTGGACAGGAATGACATTGAAAGAGAGAGAAAAGATTAACAAGATTAAGTAGCTACAACTTCCGGTCAAAAAAAGGCAAATTAAAAAAAGGCTGCTTTTTTTTTTTTTTTTTTTTTTTGGTACTGGTGACTAACCATTTGGAACAAATTACCAAAGAAAGTGGGAAATTCTTCACCTTTTTTTGTCTTTAAATGAAGACAGAATATTTTACCAAAATATTTACTCAGATGCACTCTGTTGGACTCAATACATGGCTTATGGACTGTATCATTCAGGTCAGAGTGGATGACCTGATGATCTTTTCTATCTTTAAAAATCAATGAACCTACAAGAATTTACAACAGTTAATTGATTTCAGCCCCTTCTACCTGCTGTAGGTATGATTAAGTTAGAAGCAGTGTTAAGTATTCTAGCAGACTTACTCTGTCTTATCCTTTATTTCTTAGCTTGTCAGGTCTCCTTTTTGCCTCCGTTTCATCTTTTTCTTGTTTGTTTACAAACATTTGAACCAGTTCTCTCAATTCGTTCAAATGGAAGAAGTCTGAATTCTAAAACAAATAGGAAAAAGCTTTAGTCTAGGATAAATTAATTTACATCCAAAGCCCTGTTCTTTGCTTTCCCAGTAAAAGAGACGTCTCTCTTCGCAGCTATTTTTAACCATTAATAAGGACAGGCCCAGGCCCCCATTTCTCAGAAAGCAAATATGGCTGTAGCGTGCTCAGCCCCAGCCACAAAATGAAAGGTCAACAGCTTGTGCAAGGTGAACTACCTTATGCTCCCATCGTGAGTAAGCACTACCCTCCAACTGTAAGCACTGCTAAACTTAAAGTTCATTACAAAGGCTGACATATACAGTGCAATGTAAGCATTCTTTTTGGTTTTATTGCCTATGTAGCTGGAAATCTTGTCTGTGTATCAGAAGAGATATTACCATGGCAGGAGCAACAGGTACTATCTAGGCCCATTTCCTGCAGCTTATAAATATCCATGCTCGTGATTCCCAGGAATCATCCTATTGCTTGAGATCAGCTGAAGGTGAGTAACCTGAGTTGTAATTATTACCCTCACACTTGTAGAATGCATTTTTCCGACAGGTAATTTCAAAGAAATGCACTAACCATCTTAAAACACATTTAATATATTTTAAAAATACTTCAGAAATATTCTTACAAGCCCAGGTGGCTAATGCAGCTAACAGATGTGCAAATTTTGTCTGGGGATTACAAAAAAATGCAGTTTATTAAATTGTGTCATATGGCAGATGGGTAGGAGCTCAGCGGAGTATTCCGTTGATTACTCCATAGTCTCTGCAGTCAGACGAAAAGCCCCAGCCTGCATTTTTGCATACCCACAGTTCCCGGGGATGCCAGTCTGCATTTGTTAAAGAAAGAGAATTGAAACTAAACACCTCAGGGCTTCTCCAAGGGTTTCTTCTCTGTATTGGTTAATTCTGAGCATTGTCTTCTTGTGTCCAGGAAAAGAAATTAAACAGGGAGACAAGCCCTTTCATCTAAACAGCTACTTCTTCTGATAAACATGGAGTTTATTACTTACTATTTCATCTGCTCTACCTAAATAGCCCTTTAAACTTTCTTTATTAGCTGTAATTACTTTACAATACTTATATGAAGGCTTGGACAATACTTCTGGTTCTCGAACAGCTTCCACCACTAAATGGAAAAGCTCTTACAAATCTAATTTCCTGTTCTTAGTTTACAAAGGTCCCTGTGCTGCTTGGTGACTCACAATCTTCCTATGAGTTGCAGCAGTCAAGAGACAGAGAAAGCAGTTTTACGTTGAACCAGCAAAACAGTTATCTTAAAAAGAATAGCCCACTTTATCCCGCTAACACAAATCTTCTGCATTCATGCTTACACATTAGGATGTGTGAAATCAAAGGATAAAAAAAGTAGCAAAAGCATAGCTCTTGAATAGCAAAAATGGCAAATAGTTGTCATAACTCAAAAAGTTATCATGACTATGGATACTATTGATTTCAGTTCAAAATAATGTTATGCAGGTTGTCATTAAGAGCTAAATAGGAATATCCAGAAATCACCAACCTGTTTTATGTTAAAAGTTTTCTACCCTTAATAATGTAATTATTTCATTTATTATTGCAAGAAAATGTTGAAAAGTTGAGTAATATTTTTCTCACCCATTACTGTAGTGATTGGAATGTAGTTATATAGCAAATGGCACACTACAAATGGAATATGAGTATAAAAACGGCTGCCATCTAACCCTTTCTCTATAAGATCCTGCATTCAATTATCTATCAGTTTGTCAAATTTCAGCTGTTGCAGCTAAAATTTTCCATGTCAGCAAATGCAGTTCAGACAGAATTTCTTTTGGAAAGTTTCTTAAAAAAATGTTTCCCATACAAAATTGTTCGGCCTGTTCCAACAATGGCAGCGAGGACTAATAATTGGTTTGTTTATGTTACATTGGGACCAAGAGGCTGTGGAACAGGACTTTCGATTTGTTGTTGCTTTTGGCTCAGGGAAGTAGCTGTTTCACCGAATGCCTACAAAAACTTGGTCAGCTTAAGAAACCGTGAAAAAAAGTCTTAGCGTCTTTCACGTGCTTCCAGTGTCCCTCCTTCTGAAGAGTCTGTGCAAATTGCCTCCGAAATAAGTGAACAGTCTTTTCCTTGAAATTATTACTCATGACTGCTATGGGCAATGGGTCTCTGAGAATGCACTTTCCACTGCTTTACGTGTGGCTATTGCTGGACCCCAAGAGAAAGCACAGCAGCCTGCAAGAAGGGGAAATGCAGCCTTACAAGGCAAAAGGTCTAGAGAGGAGCAAGGAGCATGCTGGAAGGGGGGAATATGCAGTGAAACTAGGACAGCGAGGCTGCAATTAGGAGACGGGACGCAGAGAAATGAACAAAGGAGGCGAACAGTTGAATAAAGATCTGCAGAAGAGGGTATGGCATTCAGGCTTATGGACAGAGATCCCCTAGGGAGGTCATAAGAGGACAGGCGGGGACAAGTTAAAGGGACAGGGAAGCGCGGGCCCAGAGGACAGAGAAGCATCTCTCCAAGTGCAGAAATGGACCCACAGGTGCCAGAGACACATCAGTCATCAAAGCCTGGGAATCCTCTGCTAAGGTGTGGGGCTCGCCCTCCACCAGTACCGGTTCACACAGAGACTGAAAACACCATAACTCTTTATCAGCTGCTCCCCCAAGCCACAGCAGCTCTGCTCTGAACATTCAAACCCTGCCCATGCATGGCTCAGTGTGTCTATAGTTTTCTTTCATGACTGTAATCTCACTGCCCTTCATGTCCTAATTAGTAAAAGGAGAACAGTCCCACCCTCTCATCTCGCAGGCAGATTGGCAAATGATGTGTTTTCTGCCCTCAGAGCAGGGTCTGAACAGTTGGCAGTAAATAAAGCAGAAGACCACAGGTTGACAGGGAGGCTGGCAGGAAAAATAAATAAGTACTGACACAGGCTGTTCTTCCCTTCAGTGCACCCAATGAGGCAGGAATCTGTGAAACAGAAAGTAGGTGGTTATTGAGTAAAAAGCCATAGGAGGGGAAAGGGGTGTCCACAAAGGCTAGCTTTAGCACTGGAGATTTTAACCTCCTGTCCTGTTGTCAGCTGGCAGAGAGAGTTCCTTCAGGGGAGGATTTAGATGTCTTAAAACTGGCTCTTATTCTGGATTTGCTCCCCAGACAAGTTTGCCTCTCTCCCTCAGCTGAGGAGGGACCCAGGGCAGGTAGCATCTCTAGAGCTGAGCTATGCTTTGTGAACTTTCCTCTGTGCCATACTGCAAGTGTATAAACTTGTTCTGCAGGAAAAATAAAATCATCAATTATTAAAAACGAGAGAAAGCAACCCCACCAGTAACATTGAAATAAATCCTTTAATGGTTCTTCTGCCATAAATGCTCTGTGAATTTTAATGGTACAGGAAGCTTGGAGAGCTGTCTCTATGTTTCTGAACTCAGCTGGGACAAGTGCATGATTGGAAACAGCATGAAAACTTCCTAAAGGATCAATTTCCAACTGCAAGGCTAATTAATTTATTTGCAAAAGAAAACCAGTACTTGCTAAAACTTTGGGTAAAACAATACCATTCTTTTTATATAAGGGTGTTTGCATCTTTCTTTACACACAAAACCATCTTGAAATACAAAACAATCTTGATTTAGTATTTTGAGAGCCAACAGTGGAAGCTTTCTGAATATGTTAGAACAGCTTCATGGAGAGAGCTGAAAGCATCAACCTGACATTTTATATCTGAAAGCGATTTTCCACATGCGGCTCAGCAGAGAAACTGGAGAGATGCTTCAGACAAACAGCAAGGCAAAGGTTGGCGTGACTGACCAAGAGGGGCTAATCCTGCTACAAGGCAGGTGGTGAAAGGCAAAGCTGCAGCTTTGTAGATCATGGGAAAGTGTTTGCACTAGGTATGGTGCTAGAGAGAAAATTAGTGGAGAGGCTTTGAAGAGACTGACATGGTCAATTTGACAAATCCACCTAGTTTGTAACATGCAAGCATGCAATACCCGCTTCTCACAGGTTTTTACCAGCGTAGGGCAAAAACCCTTTGGACAACTAAGTTCAGTGGATATATTGTTGTACTGCTAACTGCAGCGTCCTTGCATACAGATACAGCACTGGGAGGAGAATTTTTGAGTGAAGATCCTCGGGCTCTGTGCGAATACATCATGCACTATGACAAACCCACTTCACTGGGCTCTCTAACTCCTTGCCGTATTACTGGTGACCATACTCTATGGTGACCATACTCTATGGCAAAGGTCTTTGAGATGGTGTGAAGGGGAGCTTATTCAGGCTCTGCTGCTTTTCCAAGTGCTTATGAGGAGGGACGTCTCACAGACTGAACTACAGGAATAACTGAACAGTTTTAAGAAGAGCATTATTGCTCTGATTCTCTGTGGGGCTCAGCTCCATCACTCCACAAACAGTAAACAGCTCAGCCTGTGTAACGTGCAGCCCCAGGAGAATGAGCAGCAGGGCTCATATGGATGAAGTTCCCCGTTAACTCCTTTTTCACCCCCTGTCGTTGCAGGTTTGGCATTGACTGAACTAGCTCTGCAGGCTTTAACCTTTTCCACCAACAGAATCAGAAAGGAACGATAGCAGGCTCAGCTATGGATATCAAGCCAAGGACTCACCATATGGTGTTTTTGTTTCACACAAGGGGAAAGATTGCTTTAAAGACCAAGGGCCGAATTCATCCCTGGTGTAAGACTATTAAATTCAGTGGTGTTAGATCAAGCATGAATTCAACAACAAACTAATTCTACGTGATGGGGAACAGGAGTCAAGGATGGTTTTTTTAATAGCCCAAGGATGTCTGTAAGGTAAACTCAGTTGAGCCAAGTTTATTTTTTTTTATGTTTAACTGACATCTGTTCTGTGAAAGCCTGCAGCACACTGGAACCATTTCCCAACCTTTTCCCCCTCTATAACTGCTGTGAACTTCTGTGACAGCCAGAGATGGTGGAAAGGCATGTTTCATGTGAAAATGGGCACTACAAATGACGCAGCAGATATTATGTTAAAATACCCTGACATTGCTTTAGTGATTCTGTATTCAAGAAAGAAATATGACAAGCAAACTTTCCAAAAAACAGTTGTGTATTTTTGTTAGAGTTTTCTTAGAGATTTATTGACACTGACAGCAGATGAAGTTTATCCATCGCTATCACCATGCGCATTAAAGAAATGAGACTGGGGACAATAGACTGTGAGCTAGCCAAGCTACTGAGAGTCTAAGCCCCTCGGGGACAATAGACTGTGAGCTAGCCAAGCTACTGAGAGTCTAAGCCCCTCTTTTACATTTTCAGAGCATTTGACGTGCAGATCAATTAGAGGGTTTATTTCAAGTCATCTTCCATAGCACGGCAGATATGACATGCAGAACCCCCCATAACGCAGACAGTCAGTAGAGTGCACGTTGGTACACTTTTATCTTTACAGCATGTTATCTCATTTTTACAGGGAGAGGTTACTAGAATGAACTGGTTGAAATGTAACAAGTAAATGAGGAACCTGGCTTTTAAACCTGATGAGCTATTAAATAGATGGGGAAAAAAACTGGTTGTTAACATGAGTCAGGTTGCTTAAGCTGACTACTGCTGTGGGTTAACTTAGCAATAACACCTGAGAGAGATTTTAGAGGAGATTCTTGAAGCCTGGGATAATGTCTGCTGAAGCTGTACTCAAGGTAGTGAAAATCAACATTTATTCAACAGAAGCCAGTGAAGTTAAACAGCTATACATCCAAAAGAAATGTAATTGGAATCAGATCCAGTATATATTTTTTTTCATATAACTGGAGATTTTACATAGGTATTTTAGAACCAGATTTGGGGAGGGAAAGTGAGAAGTAAAATAATGTGGCAAAACCTCCTACAATATCAATGAAGGATAAGACCTGTCTGCAGAATCAAGTTTTGATTGACAGAGAATAGACAGCTGAGAAACAGGTTTAAAGACAAACAGGTTGTCCTGTGACTCCAGCTGTTGCTAAGAGGCAAAGTGGCTGCACAAAGCCGAGAGCTGAGTTTACAAAATGGTCAGCTCTCGTAGACTCCTGTGAGAGACAAAAACCTGTCCTGGTGGATATAAATTATTCATGCCTTAATCATGCTATTGATTCTGGCCCTAAACTCGGTGCAACCAGAAAAGGTAGGAGTGACTGAGAAGAGAAAGGAGATCCCCTGAAGGTGCGGTCTGGTAGAGCAGGACGCACTGCTAGTGTAAGGAGTGAGGACGAAGGACGCACGAAAGAAACAAGGTTCGTATAAACCCTATAGTGCCCTGATATTCTGCTGGGAAAATTGAGAGAAGCTGAAAGCATTTTAGCTGTTAGTGGTTACCTTGCAACTGCCAGGGATCTTTTTTATTCAGCTTCCAGCTGACCACCCATGGTAAGAAGCAACCGGCAGAGCTGCCCGTCTCTGAAGCCAGCAGTCTCCAACAGCCGTCTTTCTTGCCAAGTGAAAAACCTGTGTCAATAGTCCTGCTAGAGGTTGCTTCACCCTCTGGAGCTCCATCACTCCCATCTGCCACCGCCACCGCAGAATCCCTCGGCCCGGGTCACACACAGCCCTTTCCCCTTTTCCTGCCCCTGAGCAGTTGTGGCACCGTCCTCACCAGCGCCCGTCGATGCCGGGTGGGCTCCTGCGGTACCCCTGTGGTTTGGAGCTGCTTTTTTCTCCCCGGCTCCCCTCCCAGGGGCGGCTGTGGCTCCGACTCCCAGTACTGGAACGGCTTGGCTGGCAGCCGCAGCCCGCCTTACCACCTTTCTCGACGCCACCCCTCACTCAAAGACGGTAGAAAGCATCACCTTCATCCTAGATTTTTTAAGTCTTCAGTGGACGGTGTTACACATCAGGAAATACCCGTGAGATGCAGGACCCAGGGACCCCATGCCGTATTGCTTATTGAGACTGAGAATAAGCTGTCGCAGTAGGCTTATGCTGACAGCATTGGCATCTGTTTGCAGGCTTTTTCCCCGAGCAGCGGCTGTGGCAATAAGTCCATATTTTGTCTGATTCAAGGACAAGTGATTTTTATCAGACTGACATCTCGTTCACTTTGCTCAAGTGCTCTTTTACCAAATACCCTAACAAGTATGTCTGCAACCAGCAACACTTCCAGGCTTGCATTCAATTTGCAGACTGTACGGTCACAGCTGAAATATTATCTCTATATTATTGGGAAGTAATGAATGCGTTTGACAGGCACCTAAAGGCACTATAAATAAAGATATTAGATTTCTTCCACACTCAAGGACTTAGACAACCCTCTTCTTCTGTCTGAGCTCATTAACACTGTGCTTTTGTTGAACCTGCAACACATAAGATTGCAGGTAACAAGGTCAGACAAACATATCAGAGATGGCTCTCTCTGCTGGAATCTACCTGTGTTCTTTTCTGTATTATTTTTTTTCTCCTAGACATGTCATTTTCCTCTAAGAAATTTATATTTTTGTCTGTCTAGCTTTACTGCTGAATCTTTTCCAAGGCCTCTGGGTGTTTTGTTTGTGCCCTTCTCCTCTTTTTCCTCCCATTAGTATGTTTTCTATGTACCCTTTATATCCTAAAGGTGTTAGAGTTGCTGAGAAGTCATCGCAGGTATTGAACACAACCTAGATGGCACTCCTGAGGAACAGTGTGAACAGGGGAGCTGAGAGCAGTGGGAAAAGAGGAAATGAAGCAAAGGGTTTGGGATTGCTGAACAAACACAAATATGTGTTCTGCTTCCTTGATGGCATCTGCTGAGACATAAAAAGAGTAGAAAACTATAGAAAAAGTCCATGCAGACACGCAGACACAAACCCATTACATTTTAAAGGAAAGATTTTCATAGCCTCCAAGGGGGAGAAAGAGGAAATTATTCAAGAAATATCTTTGTATATCCTTTAATCTGTGCTGGCACATAACTTCTTTTTTTCCCTCTTTTTTTCTTTTATCTTACTATAACCCAGTAACACAATGCACAATGCTAAAGACTGCTACCAAGGATCCACTCCATCTCTTCTCTGAATTCATCATTAATAATTTGGACAAAACTTTTAATTTCTGGGATGCTTTGGCATATGCAGACCAGAGGCCCTAGCTACTGGTGGCTTGTTTTGATGACTGAGAATACACTGGAATTAATCAACAGAGCTGTCCCTAGGCAACGCTCATAAATCTTCAAGGCTGTGGTACAAGCTAGCTGATTGCCGTAAAATAGTTGGACATTTCCCAGGTCAAGCAAGGACTGCATCTGCACCTCATCTGCATTTGTCACAGCATCTGAGAAATGTCCTCATGGAAGTTTTTTCCAGGAAAACCAAAATTCAGATAAAAATCCTTTCTATGGCAGAGATCCAGTGACAGTTATTAAAGAAAAAAAAAAAGTGCAAGGGGTTTGGAAGTCATTTCTTGTCACATGGGAAGGACTAGTAATATATTTTACTTTGTGACAGCATCATGCACCTTACTCCAATTCACCCTTGATTTGATTCAGGACTGCAGAGAACTGAAGAACCCATTCAGGTCTCATGTCTTTGGTGATGCTACTGAATACCTGTCAGCTAATCAATATTATCTGTGGAGACCTAAGGAAAGTGGCTCCTGCCGAAGGCAGAACATGATCAGAGCTGTGAGTCTACATTAGCATTATATTTTTAATACAGCAACTATATCATGTAAAATACAGAAACAGATTAAGAATAACAGGTAAGAGAACTCCCCACACATGAAGCTTGGGACTTAGCTTTTCTCATACTCCCTTCTTTCGTGATGAATCCTCCGGCCCAGATTCAGCCATTGGGGGAGTCCTGAGGAAGTGAAATTTGAGGAAAAAGATTCTCTACAGGTTGAAGAGGGTTTAAGATACCAGATCCTTGCCTTTCTTTTAAATGCTCTCAGGCATCTGTTAGGGCGGAAAAGGTGGGTACCTCTATGTTACCTAACAATAAGTAGCTTCCATATCTGCTTCTGTTTCCCATCTTAATCATGTACACCACTTGAAAGAATTATGCTTATGTATAATGTTTTTTTTTACCGGGCATATATCAGTTCATTGAGGAAGTTGTATCCAGTAATCTCAGCTGGCTAAATGGTCATTTTGATTTGTCCTTATCAGTGGAAGAGGTTAAGATATCGCAGACATACTATCAGCCCATGATTAAGCTATGAGCATTCTGTATAATTCAGCTTGTTTCAACTTATTAACAAGCCCATCCTAGCTAATGACCTCATTCTTGATTACTTAAAGAAAATAAATTTACTGTAATGCCATTATTTAATATCCAAGAAAAATAAAAAAATACCCCACCTACTGCAAATTTTTAAGACAAAAGTAACTCTGTCCGTTTACACTTCCTAGAAGTACAAACTATGGAAAGATGCTATTTTCACTGGATGTCTCTAAAATAAATGAAAAGAGGCTGTGGAATCAGTTATCCTCATAGTTAACTGTGAAACTGAATCCTATTTGTAGGTTTGCATCTACTGATAGTCATTGGTTCTGGAACATTTGATCATGACCTGAATCTTTTTAGCTTCTTAGCTCTGGCTAGAGAATGAATTTGCATTACCAAAAAGAAAAGAGAAAAAAAAATGAGAGAAATTAAGCAGAAGATTATAAAAAGTGTAAGGTGGAATTAACAAACTATTCTCTGGTGCAAATGAGTGTAACATATACCTTCAGCAACTTCTGCTTTGTCCTTTGCATTGTTGCTTTTCTTCCAATGCCCTATATACATAAAGCAGGTGCTAGGTGAAGAAAAATAACTGGCACACACCCACACATTC
Source organism: Sagittarius serpentarius (assembly GCA_034782735.1). Taxonomy (NCBI): domain Eukaryota; kingdom Metazoa; phylum Chordata; class Aves; order Accipitriformes; family Sagittariidae; genus Sagittarius; species Sagittarius serpentarius. The sequence continues at coordinate 20,390,907 of JAVKLA010000053.1, forward strand.
AATCTCTGTTCCATCAGTTATTCTTTAAAAAGTGACAAAAGTTCTGCTTCAAAAGATTAGACCGATTAAAACACTATTTCTTTAAACAGAAATTTGGAAGAAGCAGCAACATGAATATGCTTCTGTGGAAGGAGGAAAAAAAAGGTCTCTTCTTCAGCCTTTGCTTAATTTGTTTTAAATACATCTGTGGCTGCTCAGACTTTTGTGCTAAATGAGTAGTGAATTTTGTCTCCATTACCTGATCTGAGTCATATTTTGTGGCGCTGTTTGACACAAAATTGTGTTCTTTTTACTTTGTTTACGCGTTCTCTTGTCTTCTGCCTTAATATTGGCAAACATTATGCATGATCAAATGGGCTGTGGGATAAAAACTCGTAATACCATGGAAATGTTACCTAGGTGAGTTCATGTTATTAAAAAAGAAAATAAACAACATTTATTATAGTATTATCAAGCCCAGTTATGCTCATTTTCAGATTCAGGTGAATTGTGTATCATTCCCACATCACAATCTGCTGTAAAATGCAGCTTTTATCTCCATTACTTGGTAGTTGAGTAATTTTTGTTGTGATTTTCACTACCAGCTATGAATCTTGCCTCCATTAACACCCTTTTCAGCCTTATCTGCATTTCCATTGTCTGTTTTCTTCCCACTGTGAGCAGTTTGTACATCTTTAGTAGCAAACTGTTTACTGCAAATAGCGTCTCTTACCTCATACTCTTATAAGTTGCAGGTCCCCTGAAGTTTTGTCTTCTTTACAGTCCGCAGCGCTCTCCTCTGCTTTGAATCAAATAAATCTGTGTATCTGGAAAAGACATTTTTCTATTATGTTTCTTGCCAAAAGCACCATTTTTGCTTGTATATACAAGAAAGTGAACTGTCTGACTGAAAATATCCTTTAAAAAATATTATTTAAAGCACGTCAATATTCACACCTGTGCTGTCTTCATTTGAAATGCTACCTCAGCTCCCATGTCCCACTAGTTCAATGAAATAGAAATTGGAAGACAGGAAATACTGCTGTAGCTACTTGTCTCTCAAAGTAATTAGATTAGAAAATTATCTTAGCTTTAACAGCCTGGAATTCTGCTGAATGCATGTGTGTCTGTATGTGTATGTATGTGACGGGTCATTTACCATTGCTCTGTTATCAGCTGCATATTGCATTTGCCACACACAATAGTATAGCTTTTTCTCTGCACTGATCATTATAAATGGAGACAATATGAAAGATCCATGGATACTCCATTTTGTTTGCACTCAGGAGGGTTTTATATAGGGTAAAGCAAGAAGGCTAAATGAGTATTTAGGTATATCTATCTATCTATATACTCAGTATATGCAGTTTTCATATGTTTATGTATTTATATATGTAAATATTTACATATATAAAATTTCACATTTTTCTGTAAATGTTTAGGCACATATATATGTATATGTTACATAGGAACAAAAATGCTATCCCGGTTCTCCTGGATCTTTCTACAATGCCTGTAGTTCAGTGAACTTGGAAATTTTTCTACCATGTTGCTGCTTTTAATTGATCTTAGACCTACTTTTTTCAGTAGAAGAACAAAACAAGGAATTTATCACCTTGGTAAATGCATTCTGAATGATTCTTAAGGGAACTGTAAAACTTCTGTTTCTCCTGATCCTACCTTAGACCTAAAGAGAAAACAAACCATTATGAAATGAGAGTCAGCAAATGAGCATTTTCTGTGCGGCCTGTACAGTTTATAGAATATCTGCTTTCAGATATCTGGCCTTAGAGAATTAAGGTGGTACAGAAGCCTGAGCACTTCAGGAGAAATATCTAGAAATGAAAATTGAATTTTTAACAGTGAAATACAAAGCAAGGCTATTAAGGAATGCCAAAGCTAGGATCAGTTGTGTAGACAGACTTAACTGTCCCATATGGTATAGTTCAGATAAACACTTCAAATTGTGTCAAGTTTATCACTAGCTAATACGTCTTTGAAGCACTGCATAGAGAAATAAGCTACTGATTCCAGTAAATCATTTGAATTCCACTCAGATGAGTGCATTTTCTAACTTGTTGCAGAAGTTTTGCTTCCTTATGTGACTTAATATGTTTTCTCATAGATTTGGAAACACATACCAAATTACATAAAAACCTACTGTACAACTTACTTTGTAACAGTGTGTGCAAACCAAAACCTCCTAAGACACTTGCCAGACTACTGTACCAACATAGAATGAAAATGGCCCTGTGCAGAGCGTTCGTCCAGCAGCAAAGAAAATGGGTGAGTAGGCTGAGAAAGCAAACAAAAGCTGGCTAAAATGAAAACCAATTTTTTCAGGAACATGAAACAAACCTGAGAACAAGTATGGATCCACATAGAATTTCTAGTAGTCAAAGCTGCATGTCAAGTACAGGGAACTACAATAATCCTAGAGAACAGCTGGGTACAGGGGGACAGCCTGAAATTGGTATCTTACTTTCACATTTTTTGCCAAGTATATATTACCTTATATCTCCAGAACAATTAGGTTTGTGCTACAAACCCATCCTGCTATCCACTGAGTATATATGTACACACTTACAGAATCGTTTATTCTTCAGCACATAACCATCTCGCGGCACTTCACCTGCCCTAACAAACGGCTGAACCGACAATGCTGACAAGACCGTGAAGTTTGTCATATGTAAAAAATCCATACTATTGCTCCTCAAACGACCTCTTACCAGCCAGAGTTTGCATGATACTTGATAACTGCTGGTCAGGCTTTTATATGATCCCAGCATCACAGGGTGCAAAACAAGTCAGCTAACAGTATGGCCAAGTGTCCTTGGTTGATAATGCCTGTTCCTTCCAGGACACAACTGCTCAAATCTGCACTACTCTGCAAAGCTAGAATCCTGTTTATAAGTCTATTCTCTGAGTCGCAGGCATCTCAGACATGTTTAAAAGCTGTGTATGCTAATTTCTGACGGATTTGCTTACCATCCTTAACAAAAAATCCTATCACTTGCATATATATCTATGAAAGACTGATGAATTATGAAGAAAAGTCTTGCAAGGAGATGGTACAATGACTTTAATACTACAGATTCTATGCATCTGTTTGCATGACTTTTTTTTTTTAAATAAGTTAATTTTACCTGCATCAGTTCTCCCCTGTTGTGTATAACATGCTTGTTGATAACTGATTTTTTTTGTGTGTAATCCCAAAATCATGGTTTTCACAAAGTCTACGGCTGCCTACCTTTATGAATAATTTCAAATATTGCCATTTAATTAATTTATTTTCTTTTGGAATCCTAATGGAGCTGTACAGAAAAACCAATTATATTTACATTTTCATCTTTATTTCCCTTTGGCGTGACAAAGATCTTAATGAAATTCTGTTTCAGACATCTCTGCATCTTTCCCACCTGCTTTTGTCTCACACCTCTGTGATCTATAGATCCTGTTAACTACCCTCTACCACTGTCACAGGCTACTTTTCAAAAGATGGTTAAAGATTTTGCATGTCTTTTTCCAAATATACAGAGTTAGCTTGAGATGGCATTAGATCTCCTTTACCTCATTCTTGTAAGCGACATACCAGCAAAAGGGTCTCATCAGGTCCTGATTTACTTACAAAGACAGTCTAAATCACGTAATCCTTGGCAAATTGCTGAGCCCGAGATTAAAGCAGACCAGTCTGCTCAGCAAGACTCTCTGTCTGCTGTGGGAATTTGAAAAGTACAAGCCATTGTATCGGGTCTGGCTGAGGTGGAGCTAATTCTCCCCACAGCAGCCCTCACAGTGCTGTGCTCTGCATTGCGAGCTAGAAAAGCGCTGGTAACACACCAGTGCTTTGGCTCCTGCTGAGCAGGGCTCGCACAGCGTCAGGGCTGTCTCTCCAGCATTTCCCCCCGCCAGTCACCGGCAGGCTGGGGCTGGGCAAGACCTTGGGAGGGGACACAGCCAGGACAGCTGACCCAAACTGACCAAAGGGATATTCCATACCATATAACGTCAGCTCAGCTATAAAAGCTAAGTGAAGGGAGAAGGAAGGGGGGGACATTCGTCGTTTATGTCTGTCTTCCAGAGAAACCGTTACGAGTACTGAAGCCCTGCTTCCCAGGGAGTGGTCGGACATCACCTGCTGATGGGAAGTAGAGAATAAAAACCTTTTGTCTTCTTTTGCCGTTGTGTGCGACCTTTGCTTTTGCTTTGTTAAACTATCCTTATCTCGACCCACGAACCTTTTGTCATATTTTCTCTCCCCTGGCCAGTCAAGGAGGGGGAGTGATAGAGCAGCTTTGGTGGGCACCTGGCACCTGGCCAGGGTCAACCCACCACAGCCATGTGTCTCCAAATATGTACAGTAAAATCTTCATCAAAATAAAATTTACTTATCTGCAGAATAAGAATCCCCACCTGCCGTACATCAGGTGTTGCTGTTGTCTGGAGGAATGCTGCCGTTGTGGACAAGTACACAGATGAAGGGGCTAGCGGACAGCACAGTAAGAAATGTTTTAAATCAAGTTTTACACAGAAGACCTTTCTTTTCTTTCACCAAAGGGGCTGATGGTGAATAGTTATGGTCCACCTTTCTCAGACTGGTTGAGGCTAGAAGGGACCCCTGCAGATCATCTAGTACAACCCGTCAAGCTCAAGGCAGAATCACCTAGAGCAGGGTGCTCAGGGCCATGTCCAGTCACGTTTTGAACATCTGCAAGGAAATGCCACAACTTCTCCGGGCAACCTGTTCTACATTTCAACCATCCTCGCAGTAAAACAACGTAAATGGAATTTCTTGTATTTCAGTTTGTGCCCATCGCCTCTTGTCCTGCCTCTGAATACCACTAAGGAAAGACTGGCTCTGTCTTATTGATTCCCTCCACCCCCACCAGCTGCTTATACACAGTGATAAGATCCCCCCAAACTTTTTCTTCTCCAACCTGAACAGCCCCGGTCTCTCCTTGGAGCACCCTCAAATGCTGTATAAGGCTGAGGTTCTCAATTCCTTTTTTGCTTCAGTCTTCACTAACAAGGTCATCCAGGGCCCTGTGCTTAGGGAAAAAGATTCCAGGAGAAGATCCATCAGCAGTCGTAAGGTCATTGGGTATTACTTGGGAAAACTTGACATATACTTGTCCGTGGTGCCCAATGGAAGGCATCCAGGGTGTTGAAAGAGCCAGATGGTGTACTTTCAAGGCCAAATTCTATCATTTTGGAAAACTGATGGAGAACAGAGGAGGTCCCTGACAACTGAAGAAAGTTGTCATCGTAAATCATCAAAATCATAACGTAAAAATTAAAGGCTTCCGTTGAAACTTTTTTCCCTCTCTTGGGATGTGCTTATACATTGCTGTAGAAATTGCTTTATAGCAAGTAAAATCTTTCTCATTTGCTTATTATTTTAACACTGATTTAGACATAAGGTGAACATTTATAGCTGCTAGAATTCAAACTTTCACCTGAAGACCTTATTATACTGTTACTGTACCACAGCTTTTTAATATATTGGCACAAAGTTTCTGTGGTCACGTAAAACCTCTCTGTAGTTCCAGCATTTGTTATTGCTCATATGCAATGAAGTGGAATATTTAAGAAAGATAATAAACTGTGTCTGTTTAATGCAGTATTTTCCACAGATGTGGAGTCCTTATATTTTTCTACATTCTTTTACCAGCTTAGCACGCAATTGAAAACGGGAGTGGTTTTGTATGCTTACATTTAGTCATGATCTCTGCCCATTTACCTAAGAGAAAGCGAAATCCAGATTGAAAATCTAACAGAAAACAATTTTAATTGTGAGTCCTGAGATCTTTGTACATTGCAACTCTTTTGCAAATGTCTGAGTTTTACTTCTTTCCAGATCATTCCCTAAATGTAGTTTTGAAATACTCTCTGAAGAATAATCTTGCATGTGTTTAAAATTCATGAAGCTTCCTTTATTAAAAATATGTAAAAGTTAAGACAGTCTAGCTTTAATCTGTTTTCCCAATATACCATTTATTTCTAGATGCTGAGTATTTTTTTATAACTTCTGATGTCTTCTTTTATGAATGGAAGTTTCCAGTCCCCAGAAGTTAATTTCAGGATATTCAGGAGTATCTGTTAATGTCATCGCAGCTTTTCTTTGATTTTCATGCCTAATGCTGCATCCACAAAAGAACTTTCAGTTCCATAAACCTATGTACTAAACTAAATTTTGAACTCCAGGGTTAATAACCTTTACTCAGCGTGTAGTACATGAAGAGGCTTGGGAACCTTGTAAAGGGGATCACACCAACTAGCATGGCAGGATGGAGCAGAAGTCAGATAAAACAGGCAACTGAAAGTGAAGGAAGAGTTTATTTTAAGACCTTGAGGGTGAGAGGTTTGAGAATATATGGCAGATTGGGATTCACTGACTAAACTTTCTAGTTTGTTCCTTCCAAAGGGGAACAAGATCAGTCCTTCTATTTTTGGTAGTGCTGCCCCTTTGCAAAAGCTCATGGGTTATAACAGAGAATGTGTGGGAGATTTGGGAATAGAGGGCAGGAATCAAACCTGCCTCTTGTACTCCTGTCATCAGCTGTCTGATCAGGCTATACGTTTGTCTAGGCTCAACTGAGAAGGGAACTGCATGGCAGACAAACAATTTTCATTCTTCCTGCTGGCACCATAGCAGAATACCGTTCAGGATTATGTTGGGTCATACATAGGAATCTCACTGCATTAGACCAAAGATTACAATGTTCAGCTGGAGGAGTGGGAGGCTGGGAAGCACTGGGTGGTCTAAAACTGTTTCTAATGAACTGGCTTCTTTGTGGGACATGCCCATTTTAAGACCTTTGATGTTCAATTTAGCTACAACCTAGTCCTGTTAGGACGATGTGGCTTCAAAACAGAACTGTAGTTACCTGAGGAGTTCATCTGGTAAAAACTGTAGTAATTACGGATGGAAGTTTGTGGATTATGCTTTTGAACCATTACCTAAATTCTGTTCAAGTTCTATCTCCAAAGCATAAAACTTAGTTTTCTTTAATTTTGTAATCCCTGATTAGCATTCTACCTTTATAAATTAGTTGTATTTGAAGGAAAGAATTTGACTTCGCTTGTTTTCTCTCGAAACAATTTGTAACGCTTGCTAAGATTACTAAAGGCAACATTTTCCTTCAGAGTAGGAGAAAGCAAACTGCTCTGTTTTGTTGATTGGTAATTTGTAGAGAGCAGCAGGAAGCCATCACTTACTGTTCACGCATTTTACAGGCACTTGTAATTTTTGACACCATGTAAGTTCACTTTGCCTTCTTGCCTGGAACTGATGGTGATATTCCAGAATAAATGCCAGTGTTTGCTGATTGCCATTTCTGGTGACTATCTGTGAGCCAATATCTAATTACAAATTCCTGCACATCATGATTATGTGTATTATGCAATGTGGCACTGTAACATGGACAGCTACTGCCAAAGACATTGAAGGATGCATATACAGCATTAATTTCTTGGCAGAAACATATCCTCTTTTGGTCCTCCTTCGATGTCAGCCAAAATGGTGCTGTTTATGGACTGTGTTGAAAAGTTGCTGAAGACACAACTTCTCATCTGTTCTAAAGTAAATTGAAACTCAAAGACAAAAGAAAAAAACAGTTTTTACTAATGTGTTCTATGAACATTTCAATGCAAAGATGTTTCTGGTCACGTAATATCATGTATCTACACAACTTCTTTACGAACACTGCAGTGTCAATACATACTGTATTCTATGCGTATATATATATATGAGGTATACTGAGGGTGAGTAGAGTCTATATAAGTGATAGTGTTCAGAAAACTGTGTATTTTGATATTCCTCTGAAAAATTCAATGAGCATAAGTAGACACCAGTTTATAATTCCTTTGAAAATTAGAGTACATTGGGGTTTCAAATGAGATGAGAAACTTCTTTTGGATTTACATAGCAGAAGCCTGCTTCCAAGACAGCTGCAGATGTCAAACAGAATATAATTAGGGTGAATTAAATCATTCTAGGGCAATAATACCACATTCCCTCAATGAAGAAACAAACTATTTTAAAATAGTTTCTCTAATGAGTTATTTTTCTGTACTGCTTCTTAAAGATGCCTATTTGGGGACCATTTATGTTGCAATATGGTATGCAGTTCTTTACCCAGAAATCATTTTAAACACTTTGTATTTCTCTGATGAACTTATTTGCAGGATCAATAGAAGATACTTTAACTTTAACAGGTAAGGGGTTTTATGGTTACTATTTGATTTCTTTTTATATGAAGACTGTTATAGAGACTCCCCTTGGGATGCTGAGTTTAAAAATTACAGAAACATAGTAATATTTTGGGAGATGCAGTTCTGTTTTTATTGCTTTACATGGTTTGCATATATTTAGGACAAAAAGTTGAAAGGGTTTGTCAGGTTCTAACTAACTAAAGAGATTTGCAAAACTCTGCGATGACAGTGAAATATGAGTTCCAGTATAGTGGTCTGAAAAGCAGCATGGATTAAAAACAGACAGAGTGAGAAAACAGTAAAAAAGCTGTCCCTCATGAATAGTGTAGTGTAATTTTTATTGTACACCACGCTGATGTTGTTCAAAGCATAATTTCTGTATGGCTGAATTCTCTATGGCTTGCTACGCTTCTGTAAGAGGCAATGTTTGAACTGATGTACTTATAATTTGATATGATATCCTCAGCCTTTTTGTTGCTCCTCTCAGTCTCTATGAATTTATATCCGCCTGTCGTGTTTTAACCCCAGCCAGCAACTCAGCCCCAGCCAGCCGCTCGCTCGCTCCCCCCACAGGTGAGATGGGGGAGAGAATCGGAAGGGTAAAAGTGAGAAAACTCATAGGTTGAGATAAAGACAGTTTAATAAGTAAAGCAAAAGCCATGCACACAGTCAAAGCAAAACAAGGAATTCGTTCACCACTTCCCATGGGCAGGCAGGTGCTCCGCCATCTCCAGAAAAGCCGGGCTCCGTCACGTGTAATCGTTGCTTGGGAAGGCAAACGTCATCACTCCAAATGTCCCCCCCTCCTTCTTCCCCCAGCTTTATATGCCGAGCATGATGTCATATAGTATGCAATATTCCTTTGGTCAGCTGGGGTCAGCTGTCCCAGCTGTGTCCCCTCCCAACTTCTTGTGCATCCCCAGACTGCTTGCTGGCGGGGTGGGGTGAGAAGCAGAAAAGGCCTTGGCTCTGTGTCAGCGCTGCTCAGCAATAACAAAAACATCCCTGTATTATCAACACTGTTCTCAACACAAATCCAAAATGCAGCTTCCTACTAGCTACTGTGAAGAAAATTAACTCTATCCCCGCCAAGACCAGCACACTGCCCTACAAGGTGAGTGAAGGGTAACTTGAGAGAAGGCTTACACCTGCTGAGCTCTTGTGCCAGCATATTCTCGTTCCACGTAGCTGGCTTGTTATAGCTCTGGTTTGAAATGTCCTTCTGGGCTTGGGCCTAAGATCAGGATACGTGCTGGTGAGCCCAGCTGAAGAGCAATCTGCCCCAGCAGTGCTGGCTCACACCCCGCAGAGGGCCAGCCAAAAGGCAAGACAAGCACCAAGAGCTTGAGCTTTTCTCCTCCCAGAGCATGGTGCCTGGTTTAAGGCCATGGTGTGAACAGACATCTGCATGAGCTTTGATCCATCCTGAATGACCATGTGGACAGAATCCTACTGAGCCTCCACACAACAACCTGTTCCAAGGATCTGGTTTAGCCCGTTTCTCCCAGCAGCTCAGCTACAATGCTGCTGTCATCTGTAGTCCGCATCCATGAGGTTTTCTGACAGTCAGGGGAGAGGTGCCTTTTCCTAACACACAAGTTTCTCAGACAGAGAACAGCACAGCCCAGCACTTCCCAAGGCACCCCTTAAAAAGACCGATACTAGGCCAGAGTACGCATCCTTCAAATTCTCGGTTGCCTCGTCTGCCTATTTATTTTGTGTGACTGGAAGCACTAAGAGACTAAACCACTTCTCTGTGCAGGTAATACAGATGGATATTCACAGGAATAAAGAATAGTTACTGCAGCTTGCCAGAGATCAATCTTGAAAAAACAGTATCTTAAGAGACAACAGATTTCATGTAATTCCTTTCTTTTTCTTTGCTTGCTTTTGATCAGAAGATTTTACAAAAAGCAGCAGAGATAGAGAGTTATGGATGAAACTTCATTTTATAGGAGTTGATCACTTTTCAGTTTTTACTGCTGGTTCTAAATTGCCTTAATATTTAGGTTATTTGAGAGATTCCTAAAATGATTCTGTGCTTTCTTAGGCTGTTTTACAAGATTAGTCTATTGGAATTATTTTATTTGGGAAATTAAGATTTTCACAATAGTTATCTTTTTTCCTCCAGTTCCTTGCACATGCCTTCTCCTCCAGAGGAGTGAGGCCTAGGGTAGACTCCTCAGAGAAACAAATGAACAGTAATTTGCCTAACGATACCCTTCTACCACAGAATAATGATACTGCTTGACAAAAATTGGCTTCTATTGACCTCTAGTGACCTACGGATAATGACTCTGCCTGTGCAAACTGTTCCACAGCTGGGAGCAGAGGCTGAAAATCCATTCAGGCTCAGATATGTGTCTGTAGCCTCAAGAATGATCTGATCCACTAGAGCACCAAACTTTTTGCCCAAGTATACACAAAGTCTGCCTCTCAGGATAGACCAATGTATATGACTACACACTTTGAGTATCACCCTTCATGCATTTTTTGCCTGCCCCCATTCAGTAGAATCTGTTAGAATTTAAGTAATCCACTTTTTTTAGGAAAAACACTCAAAGCAACCAACACCCCACACACACCCAAGAAAAGCATTCAGACAAATCATTTTAGCCATGGGAAGACCTCTAAGCTTTATTTAGTTGAAGTGGTTAGAAAATTGGGAACAATTACTGATAGGAAGATAAAAGCAATTCCCTTTTTTCTTAGAAACATATTGTTGTAGTAGCTGTTGGGTAGTAAGGACTAGAATTGCCTTAAAGCGCTGTAGAACATTTCTCATCCTCAGAAATACCCGTTTTCATCTACTTGCATTAATAATGGCCTTGTGCAATGGCACTTGCACTTCACAGAGTATGTTCCATCATATCATAACATGACCACAGACACGACTCATCTGCACCTATTTATGTTGATTTTACTTATGTGTGATATTTTCATGATCATTGTGTAAACTGATGGATTATTTCCTGCGTCATCACTAGAATATTGCTGTCATTGAAGGTAAGTACCTAACTCAGTAAACTGACAAAGCACAGCTCCAGAGCGGTGGGAAATGTCAGAGCAAGGCAATAAAATGGTGCATCTGCAGAGACATAACTATGATCGATTCGCAGGCTTTCAACAAGGGAGTTGAATCATCCTGTGACCTCATTGAATGAAAATGACAGTCTGAAAACCAAAGAGCTGGAAAAAAGAAGATTCTTCCATTTCTTGAGGGAAGTGACCCCAGAAATTATATACTCTGATGTTCAGTTTCCATGCACAGTCAATATTAGGTGAAGTATTTTATTTAAGGATATGAGTGACACCTAGCTTCCAACAAATGCACTTAAGAGCAGAGGGAGAAGGTAAAAAGCCTAAAAGTCTGACATAAATAGCCGATAAAAAGGCCAAGAGTTTTTTTCAAAGGGAAAAGGCTGTTCATTTCGTACATGCTTTCATCACTTTGAAAAGGGACACAGTGAATAGCTGACTAATGGTAAAGACATAATTTTTAATCATGCTGTAGTCAGTACCTGGATTGAGATATGCGACAGTTGTGAATACAGCAAGTGAAGTCTAAAACAGAACAAAACTTACGCATATATATGTATAAACACAAATATACAGCCACAAATAATAAACAGGGCAAGGTAGTCAAGAGTTATACTTGCAACAATCAGAATAAAAAAATTAGGCTTTCATTAAACAGCTATTTTCCATCTTTGTCGTATCAGCATATACACTCAGACTGCCTTAGTAGTCAGCTGTCTATGGAAGACTCAAAATTCACAACAGCAGTGGAGAAAGAGTGAAGCAATCTAAGGAACAAAGACATAGCAGGAAGAAAGAACCTATAGCTTCTGTCATTGTTTCAGTCCAAACTACGTATCTGCTTAATTCAGTTTGGCACAAATGTACAGAAATACTCCTGGAGTTCAGGCGTCAGTAGCAGCACTGTGATTCCCCTGTGTTCCCTTTTTTTGTCTTTCCTTCCTTCTCCAGGTTCTCTCCTTCCCATATAGCTGTTCGCTCCTGATGAGCAGCCAGAAGCACACCATCAACAACACCAAACTAAAACCACTTCCTACGCATCCTATCACCCTCAAGCAGAGGAGAAGAATCCCAGAAGGGCTGAGATTGGGAGGCACCTCTGGAGGTCATCTTGTCCGGCCCCTCTGCTCAAACAGGTCCAAAAATGAACCCAAGTTTTTTATAATCATTCCTCTAGTCTACAAAGAGGCTTAGCCACCTTTTCTCCCACCACCTGCTGCAATTTGTGAAGAGCCCCGTGCCAGCGTACTCGGTGTGCCCTGGGAGTGCCTACTGCCGCAAGCTCTGCAGAGCCCAGCCGCTGGTACTGATAACAGAAACTTTCACGTGTCCTGCCGGAGGCAACTCTTCCATTGGGGTGATGGCGGTGGGGAAGTCATTAAGGACGGAACGGGCAGATTTGTGTATGTCTAAACTGAAAGTAGGGTGAAATCTTGTCAGTCTCTTACTGGATGAATGCATGTTATTAGAAAATACTTAAAACCTGTGTAAGTGTTACAAGAGGAACACAGGAGTTAGGTCAAATCTACTTATTGGCTACATCTTTTTAAGGATTAGCCAGCTTGTTATTTAGAAGAAAAGCTATGCCAGGACCATAAAACCTGATTATGAGCCACTACACAAATTACCATGCTGTAAAGATAAGGTTTGGCTGATACCTCGTTGTTTGATTTTCAAGTAACCCTTAATTTCCTCTACCAGCTCAGTATGCTAGTGCCAAACCTGAGCAAAACCACAATGGTTAAAGAGCCAAGTTTTGCTCCTAGATCTAAATTTGCAATTTGTATTTTTTATTGTTATTGTTTCTTCCTTTCTCTTTCACTTGTCCTCCCCAAGATTTCCGATATAACCCTTGAGATGGAAGTATTTCTGCTAAGCTTGTAAATTAGTTATTACCTTCACCTAGTCTCACTTCATTTTATCAGTTCCAGAAGCTCCCCGAGTGTAGTGTACTGAGAGGCGTATTGCACTTGATTTAGAAATGCCACAGGGCACTGTAGTCTGCATTTCTGTGACCATCTGACCTGTCTGCTTAAATTTAACCGGATAAAACTCAGTATACCCCTGCATTTCATAATTGAAGAGAGGAAAATAAGAAACTGCAAGTACAGATAAATCATGATGCAGCCCTCAATTTTGTGAATGCCCTGTCAACAGTTTATTCTGAATTTTGATTAGTAACCTGGTCATAGAAAATGTAGAAGAAGTGTTTATAGTTGGTGGCAAGAAGATTAAGTTAATTTTAGAGGACAGAACAGAGAAAAGCATGTGTCAATCTTTTCCAAAACAGCCAGTATGACTAAAAGTCAAAGATCAGAAGCAATCTCAGTGCTTCATCAGTCTATCCCTCTGCACCAAGACATGGTCAACCGTACTCATGTCATTCGTCATAGGTATTTAGCTTGCTCCTAAAGACTTCTGTTAATGGGACTGAGTAGATGTAGCTTCTGTACTTTCTCGTCCTTATGCTGTGTTTCCACATACATGGTGGTGGGACGTGCTATGTGGTTGAGATGTTGCAACACCCAGGCTACAACCTGTGAGGCAAGACAGTGTGGATAAAAGTGAGGTGAGTGACTGTCCGTGGCAGGTGTTGCTACAGTACAGATTTTATGGAAGTTCAGACTCAGGCTTCTAGATCTTTGGTTGAGAACTGCTTAACTGAGGATGGCATCCTGGTAGGAGGGAAATGGTAGGAAATACTGTTACTTTACATTGGATTAAACCAGAAAAAAGATTTTTTTTTTCATAAAAGTATTCACTTTTCTGTACCAGTAAGCTGTCTTGCAGGGAAAAAAGTTTTGATTTGAAAATCAGCCACATAAGACTTCCAATGCACAATAACACTACATCAGTTTTTTTAAAATTTATAGGTAATATTTTTCTGACAGAGAAAACATTATACCTAATTCATTGCAAATATTTTGGACACTGAAGGAATGACTGGATAAAACTTAAACGTGTATCACTCATTTTAGTTGCCAAATCACTGGCATGATCTCATTGTCAATATTCTTGAGCAGTTAGAATCATTTGTAAGTACTTCAGAGAACCAAATTACCAAGATTAATAAAATATAAAATTTAAACCACAAGACCACGTTTCCGGCTGAAAGCAGTTGCTGTTTCACAACACGCTGTGGGCAGCAGTTTGAAACGTAAAATCAAAAGGCAAGATACAGGAGTGGGAGGGAAGCAAAACCGCCAAAAAATTCACAAAAGAAGCTAAGAGCACTGTGGATTAAAAAAAAGAAAAAGAAAAAAGGTAGGCTAAGGACAAGAAGATAATTTTTGAAATGAGAATTGGGCTAAAAATTTTCTACTTAATAATATAGTCTACTACTTGATTGTAGCATTCTTCATAACGATACAGTAAGATTTTCTGGTTTATATTTGAATTGATAATATCAAAGCTTTTCCAGTTTTAATTGAGGAGGCTTTAATAGGAGAAAACATTTTAAAATTACCACCTCATTTTACTGGAATTTTAGATAGAGGACATCTCTGACCCACTGTTAGCGATTTTAATTAAGTCTTGGCATGCCAGAGAAAATAGGAATGAATAAAATATGCCATTGCAAACATTTAGCCAGGGTGTGCTGGGTGACCCACATGACTATGGGCAGGTTAGCTAGACATCAGCTCTGGGGAAAATAATGAGAGAGCTCATACAGGATTCAAAAAATAATTAATATAAAAGACTATAATTAACATAAAACAAAGCATAGAAATATAATCCAAGCAATCAACATGCTTTCCTAGAAAATGTATCTTGTCAAACAGTTCAGTTTAATTATTTGAGAAAATTACAGGTTTGATTATTACAGGTAATGACACCAGGCATTTGACTTAGAAGCACCTCATGGTCTGATATTAAAAACAGGGCTGTATTTTAGATTTTCAGATGCTGCTGTCAGATGGAATCGTCAGGGAATATGGGCAAGGTTCCACCCAGGCTTGACAGTCTTCAACCTTTCCAGTCATTATTCAGAGTAAATATGAAATAATACTTATTTTTCATTATAAAATGGATAGACCACACTAAGAGTAATAAATGGCCATGAGTTCAGAGCAGCCATACAGAGAAATTGGATCCTTTCATAATTTGTTGAGCCAAATGTATGTTTGATGTAGCCAATTGCAAACTTACACAGCTGGAAAGACATGACAGCTATGGGATAGGAGGCTGTGGGGGAAAGAAACGAGCCTCAAATAGATTTACAAATCTCACAGGCCAAAGACATGAACATGAGCTTCCAAGATGTGGAATGGACAAAAATGGCATAGGAAATTTTTCACTGTACTAATAAGCAGCAGTGAATAGGATGAAGGAGGCAATTTGTGAACATGGTATGGAAAAGATGCAACAGTTTTAATATTATATTTTGAAAGAATGTTGACAGATGAAAGATAATTACACCACACACACACACCAGTTCCTGAGAAATAGTTTAAAGTTAAAAAAAATAAAATGCAAGCAATACAAGATCCTCAGGGTCTCCTTAAACAATAATCAATGGTTATAAATTGACAGTTATTTCTTTATTTTGTGACTGCAAATGTGACTAACTAGTGAACAATATATTGAAGAAAATGAATTAATTCTTTTATGTCTTATTCAATGAAATGCTTATTTCATACATAACCAGTACGTTTTGACACCTGTGGAAAAATATGTGGCCCAGGTGATACAGGACATCAGACTAAATAATCTAAGGGTTCCTTCTTGACTTAAATTACATGAATCAGTATGTAAAATTAGCCTCACTGACTGGACCTAGCAAAATGCAACTATTCACAGACACTAAATTAATTTTAGAAAGGAACTATAATCCTCTTACTGGGAAAGAGAATGAAATGGAGATAGTATAATTGAAATGACAGAAACAAAATCCATAGCCTATTGAACAGATGAAGAAATGTATTAGCAATGGATGTTGTTCCTGTTTCATTGCTCTTGCTTTGATTCTTCCATTATTTTTATCTAGAAATTTCAGTGTACTAATATGTATTATTATCTGACAAAATTTTGAGATACAGCAATTTAAACAATGCAGAATTCTTCAGAATGACTGTTCACACACCAAGTGTATTATTCCAAGATATACATGGAAAGCTCATTCCAAAGTAAATAACATTGGTGTCCTCATCTTACTTTCTTCTAAGATTATTTTCTGACAAGGAAAGAAAGGATCTGCCTCCTTCTGCTTTGCTAATGCTTTTTTTAGCACACGTACAAGGCAGGTATTCTTTTCCAAGCACTAAGTTTAAAGATTTGCTACTTTTTGTGAATGTTTTTTAACTTCACTAAAGGGTAATGACCATCGTTAGCAAGCCACTATTGAATTTAACATTAATAAACAGATTTGCAGTGTCCCTCTGGGCTGTCCAACAAGGTGTAAATAACTGTCTGTTTGTGTCTTGCTGGCTATCCTGAGTGCAACACCCTGGTGATTTTGACTACGTTTTCTTTTTCATCTCACTTCAAAAGGAAGTTGTGATAGTTCCCAGCTGCTGAACTGAGAACTGGTGGGCTAGACCCATACCCAGCCTACCTTACTGATGCGTCTGCCTCCTACCATGTGCAAGAATAAGATTTTTTGATAGCTAAGTGCACTTTACACATAGCAGATGAATGATTTTCACAGTGGCAGCTGGGCACCTTCCTGAAACCCACGTAAAAAAAAATCACTCAGGTTGTTTCTACATGGTTTAGTTTTTTGTATTTTTCAGTATTCTTCTCCTTCTGGAAGATTTTTCTCTTTTTTCCTCCTTCCATATCTTTTAACAACCCAACATCCTACTTACAGATGTATAGAGAAAAACATGCTTTAATTGAACAGGAAAACGGAGTAAATTTAGGCTGTTGCAAATAGTAAATAGTATCTGCTACATACTGGTTTTGGCAAGAGGATTCAATTTCTTGGCAAGATTGCAGCTTCCACTTCTTACCAGCTTTGTGTCTCTTAATAAAGAGCTAAAAAGGCAGGAATGTTTCAAAACAAGGACGGGTACTTCCATTCCTTGTGATCACAGAATAAAAGCCATTACACCATTTTCTGTAGCTTATTTCCACCAGCTCTTAGCCTTGCTATCCATTTCCGATTAAATTATGTAGAAGGCCTGAGTACTACTGAGGAACTGAAAAATCAATGAATGTGTTAAATTATTATGCTGTTCATAGAGCATTAGTATGAGATAAAATGAGTATTTTCATCTTCAGCTGCTTTTTAATTAAGAACCTTCCATTTTTCTTTAAAATGTTTGAATATCAGCATAGAAGATGAAGAACTGGAGGGAAATGGAGGCAACATGAATAAGAAGGATATAGGAGGGTTAAGGTTCTGAAGTATCCCTTACCATAACAACCTTAGCATGCTAGCAAACAGTATACAAGAACATCTGTTCTTGTTCCTGAGGATATCTTACTCTTTCACACCTTTTCACCTATCAGCTTACTACTGATGACTGCATTTCTATGGCTAATGTCTCCCAGATTGTTTTATCTTACATCTGAAAAATGAAAATCTAATATTCAGTCTACATTTTAATTATTACAAAAGCAAAATGTTCTTTCTTTACTGCTTATCTCCTTTGTTTACAGATCAAAAACTCCCATGTATTTCAGTGTTCATCAAGTGGCAAAAAACCTGTGATATTACCTTTTTCCACATATCCATATTATATTATATCTGTAATGTGAAGCTCCGTCAACATTAACATTAGCAAAATGCAGAACTATTTTCATTAACATTGGAAAAGTGAATCTTCCAATTCATTATTGTAAGATCCACTTTAGGAGTATAAAGTCAGATTGATGAGTAATAAATGCATATTATATAAATTTAATTTCTTTACTTGGTCGTATTATGCAAAGCAGCCAAAATGTAATGGCTTGGCTCAGGTCAGGTCTCTTACAACGCCCTCGTAGACCAAAGCACTACCACCTCTTAATACCAATGGGAATATTATTTTACAGCCTTTCAAATGAAGACAGAGGAGGACCATCTTCTGTTTTCAAAAGGTACATATCATCACATTATTCAGATGGGCAAAATCTCACCTTCTTTGTCAAATTCTACTAAATGTTTTAACACTTTTGTAATAATGATGAGATTAATTTGAAGTGTCAAATGTAAGACTTAAGTGCAACTACAAGGTTAGCTTTATCTAATATTTGCAAAATTTCCAATGTATTGTTCTTTCAAAAAAATTCTCTGGATCTCTCTGTTAATTAAGGATATCGTATAGATACCAGGAAATGACATTCAATGGTGCTAATTACCTAAAAGTTGTTTAAGGAATTATTAAAACCTCCCTGAGAAGCTCAAGAAATGTGTATAATTACACCTACCAGAGGTCTCCTAATAGACAGGAGCTTTACCTCCTCTGGGTTGTGTATCTCAACTAATGAGTCCTGAATCCAGAAGTCCAAATGACTGCTTGAAGGGATATGGATACAACAGCACTTTTTTTAATAGCAGTTGATTAACAGTTAAAAATATTTCATAAAATTAAGTAAAAAACAATTCTTTTCATAGCTGGTTTTGCTGGGATTCTGAAAATTCTGCAATATAAACAAGCGTATATTAAAAACAGTTCTTGTAATACATGAAGTGGTTGATATAGCATCTATTTGACATGCCTGAAAATAAGACCTGTTATCAACAAGTCCCTTTACCAGACTGGTTATGGGTCAGGACACCCTGCAGGAAGTAGAAAATTGGAAGCAGTTTGCTTTGAAATGGGAGAAATAACAATAAATTATTAATTAGGCAAGATGACTTTTTTCGTGGTTATGTTTACACATAAACCCTATATACTACAAAAAGAGAGAAAATGCAGAGCTATGCCCCAAGTCAAGCCTTGTGAAGAAAATAGTGGATTTTATTTGACAGAATAATAATACAAAATACTTACCAGCCAAGGAGTATGATCTACCTACATACACATTAAGTACAAATGTCTGAACTGTCTAAAGCGTAACTCTCCTGTCTATACCAAAATTTTCGATGGAAGGACTAGAAAGATGAAATTTGCCCTTTTTTTGTTTTGTTCCTATTACATGTCTGAAAACATTTATCTCACCTCATCTACATTTGAATGGGAAAGCAGGTACATTAGCAACACATCCCTCATGGCAGGGTGATTCAAGGACCTGTTAGAGTAAATATCGTTCGGTTCTGACACAAGGGCTTCCCTTCTGTGAAAACAGGGGTGAAGGAGCTGAACACCTTCCATACGTGCAGTGTCCTTCCATGCATGGCATGGAAAAAGTCTGCAGCCAGCAAGTACAACCCCCTCCCAGATCTGGGAGCTGGCAAGCACTCCTGGGGCCCTCAGTATGTATATCAGCTGAGATTTAATGCAAATTTAGCAGTAGTCCTGGGCAGTATTTGATGTCTCTGAGCTTATATCAGATACTCTGTCAATTTGGAAACACAGTCCTGAGACACTGTCTTTTCAATCAGTATGAAATCTGCACAGTTCTCAGAAATACCTGGAAGCACTCAGATGTTTTGTTCATACAAAATAATTATAAACCCCGGTAGGTCCACTATGCACAAAGCAGGCAGCCTAATGGCCAAAGTTGTGCCCCAGGGTTGACGGTAAAACCCTAATGCCTTCCATTATACTTCTCAGACCAAGCTAATGGTCACGCATAAAACACCAGCCGCTGTGCTAGTCGTTGAGATACCGAACTGTGATGGTGTAAGTAGTGGCTGACGTGCCGCATGGGGCAGCTTCTCAGACAGAACAAATTGTCATTGATCCTCTGATCTTAGCAGACTGACCTGTCCAAGTGAATGAGCTGACCCAAGAAATCTCCGATCAGTCTCTCCATTTGTGACTCATCTTTACAACGCATTGCGGTCTAGGAACACAGTATAATAAACCTGTTCGAAGATCACTTTGTTTCTCTGTTGATGCTTTTTCATTTGCTATCCTATTAATATTACAGGAAAGCTAATGTGAGAAATCCTCTCTTTGCACTGAACTTTGCAATGTGGACCTGTATCATGTCTGACAGTGGCCAAACGCATAGGCCAGGGTACAGGAACAGAGCAAGCATACAGGCACACTTCTACCACCTCTAGCATTCAGTAGCTCAGAAGTTAAGGACTTCCTAAGCCAGAGATTGGTATCTTCGGATTTATATTGCCCTTGATGGACTTCTTTTTTTTATTCCAAGAGTATGCCTAATTATCTTTTGCAACCATGTAAACTTTTAGCATCCACATCCTCTGGCAGTGGTTCAGTAATTAGCTATTCTATGGAAAAGTAAGTAGTTTGGTTTTAAACTTTCTGTATGAATATTGACATTGATGCCTCTATAGCTATATTGCTCAGAATGCTGATTAAGTATTTCCTATGTCCACTATTTCACTCACGATTTCTGCCACATCTGAATCATTCCTTTTTCTAGACCGAGGAGCTTGATCCATTTCAGTCTTCTTGAGGGGAGGCTGCTCTATAACTCTGACCATCTGTCCTGCTTGTCTCTGTAACTTTTACAGTTCTGCTACAGCTTTTTTAACTGAGTTCAGAAAAGCGTGTGGTATAAAGAACTGGGCATACCAAAGAGTTACTCAGTGGTATAACCACTACTGGTTTTCTCTCAAGGTTTTTCTTAAAACATTCTGTTACTCTCTTTCTACAGTTTCTAAGGATGGAGATAATGTTTTTGTAATCCTATCCAAGATGTCTTAAAGATCTTCTTTCAGAGTTGTAATGGTTAACTTAAAGCCTCTCGTTAGGTATGTATAGTTTGGGTTGTTTTTCTGTGAGAGAATTACTTTGTACTTACCAGTGTTGAATTTCATCTGCTACTTTATCACCTAGTCACTAGGCATCATGAGATGAATCAATGTTTCATGAATTTAATGACATATAATAAAGTGTTGTAACAAGAAGCTCAATCTAAATAGCATAAAAGACCATGGGAAAATTACTTGGCAATTCCACTGAAGCAAAATGAAATGTTTCCCTGTTTAGTGGCTTTTCACGCGAAGAATGAATAGCTGTGCGTTCAAACTTCAATGAAGTTTTGGGGTGTAAGAAGATTATCTTAGATACATGTCCTCAGTTTGTATTTTAATGGAAAAGATGATGTCAGCTGGGATGTTTCAATAGCAGTTGCTGGGTTTGAAAGTGAGGAAACGTCAGGCAGGATTCCCAAAGTGGGTCATTGTCTCCTTGCCTTGGTGGAACCCATGTGATGGGCCTCGGGGCACGTCCCTACATCTATGGCAGACTTCACAGCAATGGCAAAAATAAGTTAGGACAGGCCCTTTGATGATCAGGGAAGTCCTTTATATTTCTATATTACTTCACAAAATCTTGCTGTTCTGTGTATCTTTTCTTGTGAAATGATACAGAATTAAGCCATAAATAATTATGCCGTAAATCTAAAAACAATCTAGAAAAAATCAAATCCAAATTCTCAGGCAGGGTAACTTTGACTCCTAGAAGTTTATCCGTGAGCATAAAGGAAGATTAAGATCATTCAGGAAAAAAATTGGCTGCTTCTAAGAGCAATTCTCTTCATAGCTGCAAAACTATCCTCTCCCTGAATAATTTTTGTACATTAACAGTAGGCTTTGAATATTGACATTATTACAGATGAGTCACAAATCCATAATGCATATGTTTCTGAGGAGATCTAAGGCTTTTCTTTTTATTCAGTCCAGTGGGAACGGGCTTCAACGTCTCTCATGAGGCTGCCAGTAATTCATAAAATCAGGGCCTGGTGACCTTAAATAAGTTGCTCAATTTTTCTCTGTGAAAATCAGTCTGTCTGTAAAATTATTATTCAACTCTGCTGTCACTGCACGGATGAGGAAAAAAAGAGAAACATGAAAAGAAAACTACGTTCAATCATCAATGGTTTCCATCTTCCTAATTCTCCTTGAGGAAGATTTTATTTTTGCTAACCTCGTATTCTGTAGGTTAAGGAAAAGACACTGTTCTGACAAAATGTACATGGTATGTGATTCCCCAGGCTTAGCCTGCAACTCCTAATGATTGCTAATTTAGCCAGCAGACAGGTGCTACACTTTCACAGCTACTGAAAAAAAAATTCTGAATACATTTTCTGTCAAGAACTTCAGGGCTTAGAAGAAAAGCAGGATGTCATTTTATGCAAAAGCAGTAATTTCAGTGTTTTATGTCATAAAATCCAAGGTCAAAATCATCATGGCAGTGAATAATCCTCGATCATGTAGTTTATAAGTTTTAAACTAAAGAGTAATAATTCCGCTCACTGATACGATGCAGTAAGCCACACTTGTTAATCAATCCGTTATGATAAATAAAAATCAGCATCAATTAAGCAAATAGTCACCATAAGAACAGTTTTAAAGCATGTTTTGAAGACAAAATCCTGGTCAAAGTCCAGGATGAAAAAGAAACAGTGTTCCAGCCACGAAGAACAGAAGAGAACAGATGGACTGGGTCAGCAAAAGCTGCCTGCTCCTCAACTTCTGTTCACAGAAGTACGTTGTGCCTTGTTGGCATGGAAAATCTCCCTTAGAAAATGCACAAAGGCCATAGGGACCCAGGCCCTGCTATGTATAATCAAGCTGCTGAAAGGCAATGCTGAAAGGCAATACTGAAAGGAAATACTGAAAGGATGATAAGAAATCCCAGAGTCCTTTGTAGTGCCTGTAATGACAGAAAGGGGTTTTACTAATGGACCCATTTCAGAAACAAGTAAGAAGCAGTGGTAGTAAGAATTAAGCCAATGTATATTAGCAATACTAGCCTCTAACAACAACCAGATCTTTTCTGTTGTATCTGAAACGTAGTGATCGAAAACATGAAGTACAAAAGAAAGCAGCAATGTCAATAATATTAAAAGTTTCCGGTATCAAACCATCCTAAAAGGACATTTCATACAACTTTGCAAAGCAATTTTAAGAAAATGTGCTTTCCAAAACACAAATTAATATTCAGGAAGACACATGTTAATCAAAAATGAAACCTTTGACAACATAACAAGCTGAAAATTCTGAGATAAATGGGGACTTTGGAAAATAGCAGAAGTCTTTGAAAATACAAAATGAATTGGAATTTTTTTAATGCTTCTTCCTGGTAATCATTTTAGTGCTTTCAAAATGTTGCTATTTGATTTGAAAAAAGACTGGTGATGCAAATTTAATATCACAGCTATTGCAAAGTCTGTTATAAAACTTTGCAACATATATTGAATGTCATATAAACGTTTTCAGTTATCATTTGTCAGATGTCAGTGTAAATTGCATTAAAATCCCACAAGGAAGTGTGAAAACAAGTTGTGCCTCCCCTGAGAAATACTCAGTTGATGTGCTTAGCTGTGTTCTGATTTTGTTTACATAATTTCCTGTATTATGCTTAACACTATAGTATATGAGCATATTTTGTTAGTGGGTTAAATATGTGCGATGCTTGCCACATGGTATTCGTTTTCTTATCCTGTTCTGCCACAGTTGTGTGTGATTTTACATACATACACACACACATCTGCTTTTAAATCCATTAGCTAGGTAAAGCTGAGCAAAAGTTTTTCTTAGACAGAGATTCATAATGGTGCGCTCTTCCTACAGAAGTTTTTTCTTTCCTCCTAAAGAGGGTCACTAGTATGGGGCCCTCCCAAAATAATTCTGTTTGCCATGAGCCTCATGATGGAGATCCTTTAAGCAAATTGTCCAGAAGACAGCTGTCCAGACTCTCTTTGCTAAGGAAAAGAGGCACAGATGACCTGGGAAGCACCTTGGATGCCGAGAAAGAGATCTCAGACAAGGTCCCGGGAGGATCCCACTGCCTTCCCCTCCTTTCTCCATTCCTATTCCTCAGACGTGGGATGCGCCAGGGTGTGAGACCGGCCTTGGGCTGCAAACTGCACATCTGCAGGGTTTCCCACCCCTCTCTGCTACTTGGGGTCTCAAGGAAGGTGGGCTCCCCTTACTTGCTGGAGAAGCATGACGGCGCTCGGTACAGCTGCTACGTGCTCGGTGGGGGGGCTGCTGCCAGCTCTGCCCTGCCCTGCAGCCTCCCCCTTCTCCTCCACACCACCCCAGCCTCTTTCCTTTGTCTCCAGGGATTCCCAGTTCTGTGCTCATTGCCAGCTGCAGGACCCGAAAAGGATTTTTTCCATCAGGAAAGATACGGTGTGAGCTTTTTGACGTTGTATCTAAGGTCTGATTCTGGTGTTTCAGTAAAATAAAAATCCCAGTGTTGGAGGAGTGTCACTGTGAGCAGGAATGTTACCAGTGAAGCCTCTACAGTCAAGGGCTGCTTCTGCTGCACTTTCCTGCTGCTGTTTGCCTACAGGGAGGTAGGTCTTCGGCGTCCAGGTTTAGCCTCTGTGTTAGCCTGGTCCAGGAGTCGAAGCCTATCCATGATGCTGGCAGGCTTACAGTCCTCTTTAAGAGCCCCAGAGGGAGAACATCACTGAATGGTTTGAGAGTGTTTCTCCATGAACCAGTTGTTTCAAATCAAACGGTACACGCAGCATAGCCTGCTGCCCGCGTTTTTTCACAAGGTGTAACGACTGGTTTTTTCCAGGCTGTCTGAGCTAACCAGAAGCCCCGAGGATGTGTTAGTGTGAACCAGGTGGAGCCTACTGATGCTGACTTTCTCAACAGTGGGGTTAGTTTGCAGAGGTCAGCACTGCTCCAGCACCACGTCAGAGCAAGACTGGCAAAAATTGTGGAAAGTGTGCATAAAATGGCTAAACCGCAGCATTTGTCATGTTCTGCCAGCTTCTAGCGAGCTCGTAAAGCAACTCTGACAAATTAGATCATACAGGAATGACGGAAAATAAACAACTTACAAACCAGAAAGCCAGAAATGTCTCCCAGTCTCAATAATGTGAACAGTAATGTAAATAATCATTATATTTCTTTAGCAACTTCTCTCAAAACAGTGGAGTGACACTATTGTAAACAACTGAAGGCTCGTGGTATTTCCAAACCATTTTATACGAGGAAATGTTTATGCAGGATATTTAGATGGCTAAAAAAACCACAGGTTATGTTTAAGGGCCCGGTATGTGAACATTCCTAGTGCCACCTATTGGCAGAGAGCACACACGTGAGTTAGCGTAGTGCTACGCGTCCTGAAATACACTTTTCCTTAATAAACGTTTGCATTTGACATTTAAAATACCATTACAGCTTAGAATTAAACTCTTAAGAGGCACACACATACATGTTCATTTCTGATTAATGCATTTACTTCCCGAGTGCTGCTGCTGCCCGTGAGATAGAGGCAGTGGTAGATGATGCCCTGAACTACCAACCTAGAATCAGCCGCCCAACGCCCTGAGAGGGCTTCTGAGGCTTCGGCCTCATTTTGTCGGATAAATAGCATCCCTTTCTTTTTCCTGAGGTAATTCGTAAATGAAGAGCTTTAATGAAGCCTTGAACAACATACAGTGCTTGCCAGAAACTAATTTGCACTGAACCTTTTAAAGAACTCTGCTGATTGTCTGCCTTTTCGTGACAATGTATTTAAGTAATCATAATGTCTGAGTGAAAGTCTATTACTATCTGTTTACCTCAACATTTTGACATTTCAGTAGGAACTTTTATTCTTTCATACCTCAGCAACAACAACAACAACAAAAAAAAGGGAAATAATTGTACCTCGTTAGCAGTTTTTATGTACTTAGGACAAGAATGTAGAAAAATAAATGATGGAAAGGAAAAGCTCTTAAGTATGGTTATTGTTTGGCTCCAAATCCTGCCTTTTCTTCTGCTGGTGTGTAAGGCGGAGGCCAGAGAGTTAGGGGGGGCAAATCACCCTGCCGAGGATGCTAGCCACACGTGAGTCCTTGCCATGGCAAAGGAGAGTGTGGGAGCAAACGCTCACAGTATATAGGGGTGGCAGAGCCTGGTGAGACTTGATCACACCGTCTACAACAAATTCGCTTCACTCACTGTCATTCGGCAGCAGCTTAGCGCCTGCAAACATGAGGACCGAACGTCTCCTGCGGCATAGTCCAGAACAACAACTCGCAGCCCCGGCGGCGTGGGGAAAGGCGGACGAGCAGAGAGGGCCTGGCAAAGGCTGGGGACTCGCGGAAGCCGCTGTGCCCCTGAGTAGCTGTCAGGGGTCGTGGGTATCCCCAGGGGAGGGTGAAAAGGGAATGCTCAGGGACAAAGGCGTGCTTTGAAAATAGTGACAACATTTTCATACCACCATTTTTTAAGTGTCTAGTTTACTCGTTTTCTGTTCGGGTTTTAATTAACATTGCTAATAGTTTCCGTGAAGAATGGAGACAACAGTACAATTGTGGAGGTTAAGAGAGAAGGATTTTGCAGATATCTCGTTCAGAAAATGCTATTTTTCAAGTAAGCCAGCAGCAAATGTACTCTGTTCTAAGTATCATACAATTTAATGACAATTCAAGACTTACTTCAAACAGTTAATAAAATAAAGCACAAAATTAATTGTGGAAAAAGGTGCTGAAATTGATTTTAATACATAAAGACAAGTACCATACAGTATATTTTAAGATTTTGTCACGCATCGGTGCAATATTTTCAAAGATGTGAACGTAAATTAAAATTGTATACTTTTCTATTTGAAGTAATTTTGAAGACATTTATATTGCTGTGCTTATGAGAACAGAATTTAGTATCTCTCTTTAGTCTTTCAATTTGTTTTTATGAAACAAACCTTCTGTGCATCAGGGAAGGGAAAGTTAGGGCTAGAAGAACTAAAGCAAGAAAAATAGATATCAGATAACTGCGAAGTTGTTGACAGACTTCAAGGATTATGAGAAGACAAATGCTTTTTAATAGCATTAATGAGTTCAGCTTTCAATACAGACTCCTAAACTCCAAACAGTGGTGGAAGCAATTCACATAAAATATGTATTAATAAATATTTGCATGATAATTTATTTTGTTTGTAAAATATATTAGCTAGGAAAGCATATATATTTAAAACAGGCTTCTCAAAATGCAGGCTTTAATATCAACCTCATTAATTACGTGTGCTTACTCTGAATTTAACCTCTTGGACAGCTGAAAGGGGGCTTTCAGTACAGCTTTGAGGGTAATGTGAACCCACTTATCATTTTTACCAAATTGGATTTTAATGAGTATCAAATTAGAGATCCATTTAGTATTTTTCTAGGTTTGCATTAGTTTCCAGATCCAATCTAAAGGAAAAATAATGAAAAAGTACAGAGTTTTTGGAGCCTGCAGAGCAAAGATAAAAGATGGATGAAAAGAGGCTGACATGCTCTATTCAACCTATGGCAAAAAT
The DNA here is from genome assembly GCA_034782735.1 of Sagittarius serpentarius. Taxonomy (NCBI): domain Eukaryota; kingdom Metazoa; phylum Chordata; class Aves; order Accipitriformes; family Sagittariidae; genus Sagittarius; species Sagittarius serpentarius. Next base: position 20,418,395 of record JAVKLA010000053.1, read on the forward strand.
TTGCAGGTAGTGAACATACACATACCAACCCCACATCTGTTATTAATCTGTACTCTGTTTCACTCTTAAATAAATTTCTTCTGAATGCCATGGGAAATAGCTATGACTGTACCTTTATCTGTGATGGACAGGTATTGAATAGCCACACAGCAGTCTCATGATCCATATAGATACAGCAGTCTCAAGTTCCCTATAGATACAGCAGTCTCAAGGCGTTGCAAACACTTAATGTTGCTGTGTGTAGGTTATCCCCCATTTTTCACAGCAACCTCAGAGATGACATTTCCAAGCTGTTGGTGCTGATACTTGTCCCTTAATACTAGAACCCCCAAATAATTATTCGTTTCGTTCTCATCACTTAAATCTTGTAAAGAGTAATAAAACATGTGACTGCAAACCTTCTTTCTGATAGTACGCAAGCAGTAAGATGGAGAAATTTAACCCATTGCTATATGAAAAATGTAACTTGTGGGTATAACAGTGAGTATTGCTATATCTTTTCTAAAGATCGCTTATTCATACTTGCAGTCATGAAAAAAATCCAGCTCTTTCTTTAAAAAAAGTCTGCTTGCCCAGAAACATAACAACTCCTACTGTTACAATCAACCATATCACAAAATCTTTTTCATCAGCTTGTGGAGAAACACCTTGAAGCATGCTGGGGTCCTTATCTTCACCATCATCAATAAAAAGAACCGTTCCAGAGCCTCTCCCAAGTTTGCATGGAACTGTAGACCTTTCAAGTTGATAATTAAACCTCTGGGGGAAAAAAAAAAGCTTCATTCGATAAGGCAACAGTATGGGCAGAGTATTTGGAAAGGGAAGGGGTGAGAGGCAACAGAATAAGCGAGCTGTTACAATTCTAGCCATGGCTATGGGCTTTGTAGTGGCAGTCTCAGCTCCTGACTACTTGGTACGTCAGAGTTGTAGGCTCTGAATTAAACTAAGTATTTTTACCCTTTTGAAAAATGGAAATGAGCAAGACTAATCCGGAAAGACTCTAAAATATGCATTTGACCTGAGGAAAAAAATGCGATATGGGGTCATTCAGCTTCCTTTGTTTATTTTCCAAATTTCTTTCTCGTTCCTACCTGGCACATAACTGACCTTTGATACCTCTGTTTGGTTTTCTTCTGTGGTCTGCTATGGACACGTTTCTTTATGCACCTTGCATTATGCAGAGATGCAAAAGACAGCCCTGAATAAAGTGTCTAGGGCACTGGCAGTGCAGTTGCTGCATGAGGGCAGAGCTTCCCCTGGCTCTCAGTGCTCGGCTGGGAACAGGACTCCAGCACCCAACCCCTTCCAAACAGCCTGCATAGACACGTGCTTTGCTGGGCTGCCCTGTTTTCGTTCCACTGCCATTTTCCAAGGCAAACTGGGCATGTGAAGTTCACTGCCTGTCTGCCTCCTGCTCCCATTAGTATGTCTGTCCTTCAACCTTTTGACTTTCCTGCATCTATGATTCTTTTCACCTTTTCCAGGTGTAATTGCAAAGTGCTGAATTATAGAATCACAGAATCATAGAACGGCTTGGGCTGGAAGGAATCACCAAAGGCCATCAAGTCCAACCCCCCTGGCAGTGAGCAGGGACGCCTTCAACTAGATCAGGTTGCTCAGAGCCCCGTCCAGCCTGGCCTTGGATGTTCCCAGGGATGGGGCTTCTACCACC
>JAVKLA010000053.1:20425382-20442911 GCA_034782735.1 Sagittarius serpentarius
AGCCAGCAAGAAGGCTGGAGGGGCACAGGAAAGTTGGGAGGGGACACAGCCAGGACAGCTGACCCAAACTGGCCAAATGGGACCATACCATGGGATGTCATGCCCAGTATATGAACTGGGGGGAGTTGGCCAGGGGAGGAGCGCTGCTCTGGCATCGGTCGGCGAGTGGTGAGCAATTGCACTGTGCATCACTTGTTTTGTGTATTCCAGCTCTTTTATTATTGTTGTTGCTTTATTGTTGTTGTTAGTGTTGTTGGTTTCTTCCTTTCTGTTCTATTAAACTGTTCGTATCTCAACCCACGAGCTTTAACCTTTTTTTCCAATTCTCTCCCCCATCCCACTGGTTGGGGGAGGAAGTGAGTGAGCGGCTGCGTGGTGCTGAGTTGCTGGCTGGGGTTAAACCATGACAGTGGAACAAGTCAAAATAGGTTTTCTTCTGTGAGATGTCACTAGGAAAATGGCATGTGCTGACGTCTGCTGTCTCTGAAGTGAATCCCTTCTCTTCCTCGTCTTTCTCTGGAGTTACCTCTAGATCCAAGGGGTAAAACTTGTGCAGAAATCAAAACAGTATAAACACTGCAGTTAAGCATAAGTTAAAGTACCCTGCTGGATATGAATCAGAGTATACAACACTTTGCAAAATGGGATTTTATAAAGACTTTTTGGAGAAGTACCACTGCAGGGAAATGCTCGGCTACCTGAGCCTTATTTCTCCCTGCGCCAGCCATGAGAACCAGGAATTTATTGTGCTCTCATGCTGGGGTCCTCAGCCAGCTGCAGAAGCAGGGGGTTTGCCTTGTTGGAACAGCTGAACACCACATAGCTCTTTCAACACTGTGTCTCTGAGAACATGCTATAACTGATGCTTCAGAGGAAAGTATAATCCATAATACGAGGTATCTTGGGAACAATTACTTTTACTTGTCAGGGGAAGTGAGGAGTTAATATCCTAAACAATACGGAAGAATGATATCTTCCACAGGGAGTTTTGCAGGTTAGTTGCACTTCGCACAAAAAAGTATTCCCCTAAACCATTTCAAATATATTACTCTTGCTGTCTGTGAATGCTTTCCCATATTTATATCATGGGAAGGCCACTGGACTAACTTTCTTTTTAAAATTTCTAATTTAATATATGTCTTTAGCACAGCAGCTTTCACTGTCTTAAAAAACCTATCCCCCCTCTCCCTCCCGCCCTTCAAACTAATTAGTCCTGCTGCTTTTAATCTTTCCTTGTAGGGAAGTTCTTCATCTTCTTGACTTTAATAATTTTCATTGCCCTTCTTAGGACTTTTTGTATATGTGAATAGTTTTAAATTGGTCCCTCTGATATGCAATGCTTTGCATTTCTCTGTGTTGAATTTCAGCTGCCATTATGTAGCCTAATTGCATAACAGCTTTAGAAAGTCTTTCCTCTTTCTGCCCAAATCTTGTCTAACCTAAATAATTTCATCCTTATAAAGCCTCATGATAGGGTTGTTTCTGTTTGATTGAATCAATGAGGAACATTAGAGAATTAAAAGGAAGACCATGTCATTGATTACAGAGTAGAAAATAATCAGAGGACAGTAATTTCTGTGTATTATGTTACTGTGCAAGAGAATGTGAAAGCAACCGAGAGATAATACAAGCGCACTATAAAATAAAAGGGTATTCTCTCCCCGCCCCTCTCAATTTAGAAGAACATGCCTGTTGTCACCCATCTTCATTGCGAGATGTGATGATGGAATTTTCTGAAACTTTCCTCCAGGTTCCTCCAGTGACACTTGATCACAACAAAACTGAAAACATTCTTCATATACATAAAACATTATAAATACATTCATAAACACACACACACACACATGCACGCACGAGAGAGGGGGAAAGAAAGATAATTAATTAATTTATCTAGAGAAATGGCACAAGGCAATGCCACAGTAGGTGTCAAGAAATTCTCTTTTCGTGTCTTGATGAAAAACACAGAGAAAATATGTCGAATATAGGAGAAACGTCCAAACTTGTCAAAACAAAGCAACTTTTCAATAAAAATATTTAGATGGGATTATGAATTTTGGAAATAAATGATAGTTTATCTTCATATTGTACAAGATATATTTTCTGTGACTTGCCATGGAAGAAAATTGGTATTTCTACAATGCATTATAAGGATAGACCTGACATTACATTTGAGCCCATGTATATATAAAACCTATAAAACTTTAGGTGCAGTACCTCATGGAAAACTTATTGACTAGTTCTGCCTTGAAATTCAAGGTTAGTTTGAGTGGTCTCTCCTCAGACACAAGTCGTAGTGAAAAAATTCACTCGCAAATGTTCTAATTGCTGTAGCTTTTATCAGAAATGTTTCAGAGAACCTAGTGGTATGTTCAGAAAATACTACTGAATATTGGCAACTTGATTTGCTAAGAATTATGAATCTATTTCCACCAGAATAATCTCCAGAATATATAAAGTTTGCAAGGAAACTTAAATCCTTTATCAATAACTAATGTTTACAAACTCAGTTTGTTTGCTTGTGTAAATAATTCACACTGGTAAAGCCATTCCTCTACATCTAGAAAGGGCCAGCCTAGAAATTATATATACAATTTTACATGTGTTTTTATAGATTTCTACAAATACTTGCATTTTACTCCTGCAAACCGTAACTCCAACAGTCATTTGATAACATATAGAAACTGTTCCTTTCAGTAAGATTACTTTCCATCCTCCTTTCCCATTGAAAGGAGTTGTTTACCATCCAGTGACTATTTCCCAGTACGCATCAACTTTTATTTAAATTCTATATTCCTGTTTCAGAAATCTTGTTAAGGAATGACTTCTCCAACAGATTTAATTTTGCCTTCAACTGTTGCGTAGTTTATATTTCTACTGACTGCAGCTAGATAATGTTTCTTTTCTAGCGAAGCTACTTAAATCAGTGGAAGTCTATTAGAGAAACCTTATTTAAACAAGATAATCTAAGAGACAAATCCTAATCATCAGCTTTACTGTAAGTTTTCTGGTATACATATTCAAAAGTTATGTATAAGGGAAAAAACATTATCAATCCATTTTACTACAAGCCTCATTCAATCCAGTGCTCACAAAAAAATATAGTATCAAAGTTGGAATGTATGTTATACGCATCAAATTATGGCAACATCGTATGCAGTGGTCAGAAGTTGTAGCAAGGGAAAGTCCAAAAGAGCATGGGGTGAAGGTGGGGATCAAAATGACAGTAATTAAGCATTGACATAAGTTACCAAGCAAAGTTTTGGACCCTTCACCCCTGGAGATTTGCTTCACTGAGTATAAACTAAGCAATTTGCTCAAACTTCGAAGTTAGCCCACTTTTAGCAGCAGGACAGGTTTGATCATCTCCAGAGGTCCCTTCCAAATGAACCACATTGTGGTTCTAACCACCCCAAAATTTTGACTGGCCATGAAAACTGTAGGAATGTTGTAAGTTTTGCAGAACATTTTTTAAGTTGCATTTGAAAGGGTCAGTGTTGATCCAGCATATCAGTTGGGGCTGCTGGGATGTTTTTGTTTTGACACGTGTGACACTAATGCAGTCACATGGCTTTTGGTTGGTGCAGAGTGCTGGTGACGTGCGTTTGAATTTGCCTGCAAAAGGCACTTGAACACCAACATACCATGCCCGCCAGACTGGAAACCCCAGAGCGTTGAGAAACCCCAGAGGACTCTGTCGACTCAGAGTCCCAGTGAGGTTTATGAGATACTTGACAGCTCAGGGTCAGCCATTTCTGGGGCTGCAAAACTTCAGGGTCCTAAAAGCAGAACTTTTAGACATGAAGTTTAATAATCTCCCTAGCTAAACAGCTCATGAAGGGCACCCTTTTGGGACTGCACTTGTCAACTTGGATACCTAAGACCTTCTTCTATTTAGCCATTAGTTTACAGGCTCAGAGGTATAACTTGGAAATTGTTATTACCTTCTGAGATATTTAAACACATTGCATTTTGGTTGCCCGCCAATTTTATTTTAATGGCAGTGCATATTACAGACATAAATGTCGTTCCAATATGGGCTACAATGTAAGAATACAAGACCTTAAAATAAGTAAAATATGCTGCTCATTTTGTGTGTTACAGAACTCTTACCTCTATGTATCCAGCACTTAAACTAGTCTTACACGGGACTAATAAAACCATGGTGAAAAATTTGGACTTTAATTTATTGCAATGAAAAATTCCATAGTCATTGTCAGGACAGGCTCATGCTATTATTGTTTCTTCATGTTTTCCTTAGTTAAAAAATTCTGAAGTGAGAAACAGTTCATGCAAAGGAAATCCTGAATTCAGTTATGTATCTGCAAAATTTTATTTATTAGTTGTTACAGTATATATATGTTTTCTCTGTCTACAAATATTTTGCTTTTTGTATTTTATAATGTCCAAGGGAAATATTACATTCTTCTAATCATAATGGAAATTTTATTAGTTTACATCAAGGAAATGATCTAAGCTTCACATTTTGAAAAAATCAAACTCATTTCTATTGAAAGGACCAAAGGAATGTTTGAGTTAGTCTTCTGTGGAAAAGGAATGATCGTTGTGTACATACCTTGTCTCATGCACTTGCATGGCTGGAATCTCTCAGCAGTCTTTTCCTTGTTCCACCAAACCTCCCCTGAGCTCTGACTTCAGAGCCTTTACCTCATTCCATTTGCTTCCCAATAGACTTTCACTACTTTTGTGAATTAGTTACCTTGTGGAAACAACTGCCTCTTATAAAGCAAAAAGGAAATTTTACAGGACAAACTAGAGTATCTCATTTGGATGCTAGCAAATTAAGAAATCGGAGGAACCAGAACACTGGTCAGGCTGGTAGTAAGTATTTATTTAGGTTACTTGAGAATCTCAATCAATAATTAGGGTGTTACCACCAATATCTATACACATACGTAATTTTAGCATCTGAGCTCACACGCAGCCTCTTTTTCTGCAACAAAATTACCTTTAGTCCCTAAAGTTTCCATCAGCTTAATGAAGGTTATATCCTCTACTGGCCACGGCCATTGCAGGTGTTGGAGGGTCTGTTTGCCTCCCACGGCTGGGCCCGAAGCGCTGGTCAGAAAAGAGCTGGTGAAAACCACCATCCCCAAAGCAGAACAAGGGCAGCAGATGGAGCAGGTTTGGTTTTTTTCTAAGGATGTTGCTGAAATCCAGCCTAGATATTATTACAGAAAGTGTCTCAGAGCAAAGAACTGTCTAGTAAGGAAAGTATGTACAAGGGATTGATGCAAAAGAATACAGAGGGGAAAAACAGAGCTGTTCTGCACTGCTCAACACAGAGACTGTGAGCTGTCAGGTGAGCGTGTGATCGAGTGTTTCCCTTGGAAATAAAAGAATTAAAGAGCTCAGACTTTGGGGAGAGCCTAGACTGTACAAGAGGGTCTCTGGGATCAGGGGCATAACACTGACTTCTTTAATGTTGAAGAGAGTTATCCCCAAAAAGGAAGACTACACAGAACATTCTACAGAGGTGTAAGGTCGTGCATAGTAGCCTATGGTCTTCTCAAATCAGCGTCATCAAAAAGACACATTAGGAGAGAAGAATCTCACATGTTCAGCAGCTGAGCCATGCAGAAACATTTCTAGTGTCTAAACAATTTCAGTACAGCTTTCACCTCACCCAGTTTTTACGGAGGCTGCCATGATGGCGCATTACTGAGACTTCCAAAAAAAAGATTTATCCAGTATCTAAATTAATACCTTTTTTCCCCAATTCAAATATAGCTAAAGATGCAAAACATTGCTTTTCAGGAAGGGCCGTGCTATGCCCTGTTCTGGGCTAACATGTTTTTATTCATGTGGAAAATGTTTTTGAAGATCAGTTTCTATGCCTGAAAAGTGGGGGCTACAATTATGCTTGAATACTGCTTTTGAATCATAGTCTTGGGAAGGTATAATACGCACGGTATAAGAAGAGGTTAAAATAAGGATATGCAATAAAACAGTTATCTAGTTAAAGCAGGCTACTAACTGTCTCTGCCTACCTTCACCTTCTAACTCCATAAGGGGATTTTTTTTAGGTTTCCACATTGCTTTGTGATTACACTTGGGACTTTTTTTTTTTAATCTATATAAATGCTGTCCTTTGAAAATTTTGTCTTTGGAAACTGTTTCCTAGCAACAATGTATTTATCATTCTCGGGCAAGGAAATGACATATTGCCATTCAGATACACTAATTGTGATTTTTTTTTTTTTAGACAAGGAAATAGCATGCACTCAAGGCAACATTAAATTAGAAGGAACAGAATTAAAAAGGAATAATGGCAAACACAACTGAAAAAAAAAAAGCTGATTGTATTTATTTGCATACGGTGATGGAGTTTCTTCCCGGCGAGGCGGTTGCTGACATACCAAAACAAACTAATAGTTCCAGACACCTATAACAGACTAGTATTCATTATTTTTAAAAAGCAAGAAGGTAGAATAAGGTAAATTTAATGGTTCTTTACTACAGTTCTGAAAATATTTTGTAATGCAAGTATACTTCATCTTTCTTTGTTAACATCGGCGACATGTCCTCTGCTTGTATCAGATGCACGTGAAGAGAAGAGCTACGCGTGTTACCATCGAGTGACTATAGGTCTTTAATTCCAGTGACAGATGTCATATAGTAACTGTCAGAGATTAACCTGCCAGTAACCTCGTGTGGGAGGTCATTAGGATGGCATTTTGTCACCTTTTGTTCTATGCTTCCAATGCATCCATTTTAAAGTATCTTCTCAGCATGAACTTCAGAGAGACTTAATGAATTAGACTTTAAAAATTGTTTAAGATTATTCTTCATGCTTTGTTACGAAACAGGTGAAAGAGTATTATCACGGTGCCTTATCTTGAAACCAGACCATTTTGCCGTTCTGATAACTGAGGATGCTCAGCAGGACGGCTGTCCTAAACGGTTCTGCAAAACTCTGTGTATGCGGCTGAGTGCAAATATTACCTGAAGAAATAGTGGAGAACAATTCCTCTAATGCAAAAATACTACTAGAATCAATAGCATGATAAGAATGTTGACTCAGAAATCTATAGATATGCATGGTTTATTATGCTTTCTATTACACTTTCCTGTATATTGGCACCGGACTGGATGTACGTTACTTACTTGATATTAAGTGTTCAACTGCGTCATACTGGATTTTGAGGTTTGTATTTCCTCTTTTTTTCCCTGAGATTCCCTGTCCTTTTAGTGATCGATGAGGCAAACAATTTAAGTGTGTAGGCATTGAAGGCAAAATACATTGTGGGACCAGTGGGAGAAAACAAATTGATTTTAAATGAGACGACAAAATTCATTATTGGTGGAAGAACAAATATTATTTCTATATTTCTTTTTAATTACACAAATCATCATTTACAGACTGTGCTCAGAATATCATCTTGGCTGCTGCACAGCCAGAAAATTAAATAAAAAATGATAAATAACTTTCATTTAACAGTGAAACTTTATATTTAAAACCCCTCATAAGTATTTTCATCAACCACCTTTTGTCATGATATTTTTCATCAGAGAAGCAGGAAGAAAATGAAAGCAGAAGTCAGCTGTGAATTCTGAATCCTGAGATTTGTGCTAACCATGAATAGTCCTATTTAAAAAATCAGTACAGAAAATTTATTTATTGTATGCTTAAACTCGAGCAGCTTTGTAAAATATAGAAAGTACTTCACAACAGCAGTGTAAAAATCTCTCTCATTCTGACCTTGATGATAAAGAAATAAATAAGAGTGATAGTTGCCTGTAAAAAACCAGAGTCCATAGTGCTGCTTTTAGTGTATTTTCACAGTTTTATGGGGTGGGAAGCAGCAGTTCTCAAACAAAAATCCATTTTGTTAACAAGCAGACACACTGATACTCTGAAAGGCAGCTCCACCTACTCATACAGTGTTTATCCGGAAATCAGTAAAAATTTACCGATGACAAACTATTTTTGTGTTCCAAGAGCCATAACAGCGCCAGGACATAAGTTTAGTTTTGGTCTGGTGCTACAGCTTGACCAAGCACCCCTGAGCTCAGGGAGTGGGCAGAGTGGGGAATAGGGAATGGTGCCCCAGCAGAATGCTGGCCCTATTGTCTGCCTGTGGGCATGTCTGGGTATGCAGGCTTCATTTTCTGCCACTTGTCACATAGTTTTGCCACTTCTGCTGCAAAACCAGGTGAAGGCCATCTTCCTCTGTGGCCTCAGGTCCACAATCTTTCCTTTCTCTGTCTGCTTCTTCTCTTCACGCTCGTCTCTTCTCCCTGGTATCCAGTGACAGGATGCGTGGGAACCGTTCAAAGCTGCACCAGAGGATCCTGGACAATAGGAAGCATTTTTTTTACAGAGAGGGTGGACAAACACTGCAAGAGGCTTCCTAGAGAGGTGGTCAACACCCCAAGCCTGTCAGTGTTTAAGAGGCATTTGAACAATGCCCTTAATAACATGCTTTAACTTTTTGTCAGTTCTATTCTATTCTATTCTATTTCTCTCATATCTAATGTTATTGATCAAATAATTTTAAAAGATAATTTATGACCTGCATTTTTTCCACATACAGTCTTTGTATATGAAATGGGAGTTGCTTTGACATGACACACTTCAATTCCTTCACTGCATATGCTAATTCTTAATGTCAGGTTTCTGATTCAAATCCTTAAAATTAAAATTTTGAAATTGGCTTTCTGGCTTTGCAGTGCTCACTAACAACTTGTTCTTTTGATGAACATTATTTTGTTTGAGTTTATCTGTTAGAAAATTCATGGAAAAGGGAAGGCCTGAACAGAGTAATTGTTCTGTAGCAATATTTCAAGTGTGTTGATAGAAAGATAGAAAAAGACTTTAAAAACCCCACTTGTTATAGCTAGAGTAAAGATGGAATTGAAAATTTGACACAGTTTTAGAGAAATTGCCACATGATGAGCGATTCAGTTTATAAAATCTTATATGAACCCAGTAAACTAATAAAAATGAATAAATTACAAGCTCCAAATCACTTATTATCAAGTTTGTGCTTTTATACGGGAAGTGGGAAAAACAATGGTTGCACTGAATCAGTAGTTTATGTAATTGAATGATCTTCACTCGCACATATGCAGAAGCATATGTGTGCAGAGAGAAGGGAGATAAAATAATACAATGTAATTTAATGGATATTGCAATCTTTACAATCCCAGGTGATTACTAACAGAATAATATCTGCTGTCAGGGTGAAGCTACAACCAAAAAGGACTTGGCAGGATAACGAGGTTTAACTTTACCCCAGACTTAGACTACAATCCCCATGGGGTTTTGGAGCTGATGCCAAAATTACACTGTATTGTATGACTCCGTTCATTTTCATGGCAGCCGACAGACAGGAAAAAAGAAGTCTCTTTGAAACATGTTTTTTCCCAAATTTAAGTACAACAAGATTGCAGAATTCCTGATAAATCTTCCTTCTAGTTAAGCATTTTCATAATAAGTATTCTTGAGTCGACAGATTTCTGAGACTAGAATTCTACTCCTGCTTCTTTCCTGAGTGCACAGAAAGAAATTAGCCATGCAGGAGCCAACCTGCCTGCAGAGTGCATCAAGGATGGCTGATGGGGGATTCTGCGTGTTGAACAAACTATTTCAAAAATCTTCTAGGCTGCTGCCAAAGCATGTACCATTCACTGGCTGCAGCCACAGAAGGGACTGGAAGGCATCCCTCGCGATTGTCAGCTGATAATGGGGCTTAAACAATGTTTTCTCCAACAATCAGAAGAACATTCAAAACACTTTTGAATGTTATTGACCTTGTTCATTCTGTTTTTTTTCCATGGCCCATTGTGGCAGCTGTAAAGATGCTAGGAGTCTCAAGCTAATTGAAGAAAGAAGTCCACATTTTTGAAAATACTCATAATTGAGATAAAACATCTCATAATGTAAATGCAAAGTGTTTTACATAGTGCTTTTGAGTACTGTTGCATTTTTGTGGCATCCATACTGCACCTGATATTTTTCTGATGATATCTACCCACTCTAAGTCACTGTATTTTATCTCCCTTTCTGAAATTCTAGAAACTTTACTGACTTTAGTTCAAACCTCCAGATGAGCTTTTAATGCCCTTCCATGGCCTACCAAAATTAAAGACGGTTTTCTGTCAAGGACGTTGCAGGAGAAAAAAAAAGCAAAATCAGTGCTCCTTTGCATAATCACCTAATATGCGGAAGTAAGAATCTCTACGAGTGCTTTGGTTTCCACTTGTACACAAGATTATTTTCAGGAAGTGAGCTTTCAGAGGAGAAAGCAGATGGAAGTTCCAGTGATGCTCTGAGGGAACATATCCGCAGAGTACAGTGCTTCACTCCAGTGGCGCTTGAATTTGAAGATTCATGTTCGAGAGTAAAACGGCTGACAAAGCTAGCTGGAGTCTTTTATTGCCATATTGTCCTATTCATGGTAGAGCTTTCTCTGACATTTACTTTTCTTACTGTTAGGAAAGCAGAAGTTACAGGCAGCTGCAAGAGTAGTATAACAGCATTCTGGTGGAAATGGGTTGTCCCATGTCAACCGCATGAATTTCCACCCTCCGGAAGCCTCAGTATCCCATCTGCAAGAAGCTGAGCATTTTTTAGGAGGTATCAGCTAGTGATAGCAGGGAGGCTCCTTATGAAAGATAATCAAAATCTCTCAGGTTGAAATTCCCTTATGGACTAGCACTAGTAATTACATGCCTCGAGGGCTAAAAATGCCTCTTTAACAGTATCTACCGTGCTTGCTAGGATAGTAGGTATTTAATTCAGTCTCTCGAAAACTTTAAACATAAATTAGCTGATTGGTCCCAGTAGACTGGAGGCTATGGTTTTAATCTGCAAAACTATCTGCTCCCTTTCAGAAACAAAGCAGGAGCTAAACAAACCATGCCAGACTGAGCTGGAATATGTAGAATTTCACAGGATTGGACTGGCTGGCTTTTCATGAAATAGTAACTGTCTTTTGGGAAACTTCTGTTTTTCTCATCACCTGACTAAATCAGTTCTTAAATTCAAATTAGGAAATTAGATCATTTTTCTAATTCCTATTTTATCTACCTTAACTATTTTATCTTGATTTGCATTAGCATCCAGATTTCTTGTGCTACACAGACAAGTTTGTGTGCAATTTTTTTGATTCACTGATAGTTTTCCAACAAACCGAGCAATTAACAGGAGATATGAGCACTCATATTTAGGCATACATTTTTTGCATGATGATGGAGACTAAAGCTTTCAAACTATAAAAGCACCTGAAATATTCCTACACATTAATGACCAAAGCTATGCTAAACTTACTCAGCTTGGTCCCTCTTTAGAAGGATTTGAAGCCATCAGCTATCTCAGACTTGCGAGTCTGGCATTAAAGCTGGCAAGCACTTTATTTTTTGGAGTGATGCTTTTCCAACAGAGAAGAACACTTACTTCCACATGTTTTGAATCTTGCATACCCCAAACATACAGATGGCTGCTTAAGGAAATTAGCTTCATTTGTATTTGGCCAGGAAGCTGTAGATACTTTTTTCCCTACCTATGAGCTCTAATGAATTTAGTCCAGTCTGTGTCATTCCCACCTGGATTATTTCAACGTAGTCTTCCTTGAAATGACGCCCGGAGACCACACGAACATTTGAACTAACAGAGAATCTATTTGTTGGGGAGCTCTCTTGGACAATATGCATTTATATCAAAATGTGAAAGAAAATATTTCTTTTGAACTGCTAATTCAGTCTACAAAATCTTAAATATTTTAGGTTCCATGCAATTTAAAGTGTTTCTGCAAATAAAATAACTGAATTAACATAAACGGCTGACTGGTAGAATACAAACTGGTTGAAGGAGAAAACTGAGACACGCATTACATCTCCTGGTAGACAATTTTTAATCGTAAACTACTGTTAAGAATGGCGTTGCAACTATACAGAGACCTTTTGTTCTCTATGGGTGTGAGATATATATCTTGATCATGTAGAAAAAAAGGTATCTAAACATCTTTCATGATGGAGTATTAAGCTGAATTCTGGGCCATTAGAAGCAAATTTTATATATATATATATATATATATTTATATATGGAGGATAGCCTCCTATACAGAACAAGGGAAGCCCTTAGAATATCAATTACTGCAAAGATTCCAACTTTGAGGATGGGAAGATCAACTAATATCTCTTAGGAAACTGTCTTTTTAAAGCTGAAATAAGTAACCAGCAAAGGAGAATAATGATGGCTAAAGGTGAGCAAGAGTTAATAATTGCTGTAAACAGTAAAATAAGACATGGAAAAAAAGTGATGAGGACACACTGCTAGGGTGACTAGCTAAAGTCTAGTGGTCTACAGATCCATGCAGTAGCATTTATTTCAATGGAGTTCACTACTACTTCAGTATACACATACATACACGTATATACGTGTGTGGGTGTGTACACGTTTGTATGTATACATATATGTTTACTACGCTAAGTAACATTAGTTACAGGTCTCTGATTCCTGAAACAATGTGGAAGCCAGCCACGGGAATACCAGGAGGAGTGATTGTCGTGGAAGCCGGCCATGGAAAAAGGAGTGATTGTCTTTCAACTGAGACTGCTCATCTGTGCAATATGCAAAAGTTTAGATTAAAAAGGAACATTGAGACCAGCCGAAGGCCAGAGATGTTTGAGTTGATTGTGTGCTGCGGATAGAACGCGATATGAAGCAGAAAACTGCTTATCATGTGAAGGGTGCGTGAATGGTTACATCCTGGAAAGCCAGGAGGTGCTGGTGTGCATGGTGTACGTGCTTGCTTACTCCACTCTGGACCTGGCTGCATAGTCTCAGTTCCAGATGTAAAGGGATAAAAGGCAACTACTATGCTCAAGTAAATGATTCCACTTCTGAGCAGCTTGGAGTCCGTGTCATTCGTTCGCTACAAAACAAGCCCCCACATGAAAAGTTATATCATAGGTGTGACTTAAAGTTACAGCTGAAGTTTTAATAAATCCAGATGCCCTTTATGGTTCAACTAGACTTAAGTCCCATCCTCTCCCCAGACTGAGAGAGCTCAGTGTACCTGGATCATGCTCAGTGGATGGGCATCTTTACTGGGATTCAACTATTTGCAGCAACAGAGAGCGCTATTGGTTTTGCATGTTTTTAAAATTCTTGCTTTGTTACACAAGTGGTATATGAGTGTCACAGAAAGGAAGGAATTCAGACGAGATTTGTTAAAAACTATCAGTGACAGAGTTAGAAATAGGACCTCCTTATCCTGAGTTCTTCCCTCCATACCATCTCTGGTATTTGTTATCAGAAAGCAACAGGTTCTCAGATCCCCTTTTAAATTAAACATTGCTAAATATATCAAATTAAACAAGCACTTGTGCAGTGCTGCACAGCTTATTTTCTTATAGTTCAAGATTGTCCTTTTCAGCACTACCTGACTGAAAGAATCCATGTTTGAAATCTGTAACTGGTTCTCACATGACTTTTTGTAACAATTTAATAGCATTAATAATTTACCTAATCTAAGTTCTACAGCTAAAATCCAGCAATGTAGATTACTTTCATTTGTTGCAAATTATAGCTCCTGTTATTGCACAAATCCTCTAGTAATCTCAGCTCTTTATTGTTAATGAAAGATAAAACTACATTAAGAAAGCAATTCATTTAGTTTCTTCTGTAAGTTTGCCATAAAAAAGTGATTAATTGGTATTAAAGACAATGAATCAACATCATTTGACATAATCCACTGTTTCTTGTGAGTCTAGTGTTAAGTAATTTTTGTTTCACTACCAAAATTGAAGATTCTTCCAGGGACCTGTTCTGCTGTTAACTCACATCCTTAATTATCTTCAGTGTTGAGGGAATTGTACCTGCATGCAACAAATAAATGTCCTTAAGATTTTAACACAATAACCTAAATATTCTTTCATGACGCTGTTGAAAGGGTTTGTATTTTCTATACTATTTTTTCCCATCTCTCTTGAATGAAAAACATTTTATTAACTAGATCTCAGAGAGAATATTGATACTATTTCTACAGATTTCTAGTAAATATTAGTCCTTTGTTTACCCATGTACTGTCAGTACCCTAGCACCTACCTTCACTACTGACGACTTTAAAATGTTTTTTTGCAACACAGGACATTTTTTCTGCACAGATCTTACTTCTTTGGCTCTGCATGTGGTAGACTCATGCCAGGCCTAGAGACAACTGTTCAATAGGTCTTTTTATCAACCTTCTAACACATCCCTTTCCAAGTAGTCCTGGGCTCCAAACTGATACTAGAGAATAAGGTAGATGTGCTGAGGTATAGATCTATACCAGAGGCACGCTCCTTTCTATAGAGATGACCTTAGGAAACTAATGACTCTTCAGTCACTAGGTTTAGAAGTTTACTTTGTTTATCGATGAGGAGAACAATGGTCACACTGTGCATGTTCTGTCTTCCTTTTTTCTCTGAAAGCCATCATTTTCAGACTTCAAACTAGCAAGCAAATGCATAGTTATAGCTCATGATATGACTTCAGGCCTTTTCGCCATTGCCTTCATGAGAAGAGATTTGGCAATCTTAAAAATGCTGCTTAGTGCAATTTTTTTTTCTTTTTTGGTACTCTAAAATGATGAGAAAAGAAATAGAATATGCGTAATTCATGATAAACATGAGAATAAAAAAGCCTTGATTCCATTTTTTCCCTTGATGTAAGACTGTAGGTTTGCAATAAACTTTTAAGTCTACATTTACAATCAGTTACTTCTAACATGAAAGTTATTGCTATCTCCAGTAACATATGAGACACTATTGCATTAGACATTATACAAGAAATAAAGTAGACCATCCCCAGCTCTAAAGAGTTTACACTTTAGGCATACTAGCTTGCAATTTTATAGTCTTTTTGCCTGCCTAAGAGAATGTTAGTACTAATGTAATATCAGATTAGTACCTATACAAAAAGCTACATGAATCTCTGACATTTTTGGGAGCTTGAAAAAAATCTGTTCAACACTGTGTGAGTGTATCCTGTGGGAAAGCTACGTATATGATGTAAACAACTTTTATGAATCAGTCCCCTAAGAGCAAATATGCTTCTCTGACACTGAAGAGCAATGCTGACTCTTAAGCTATGGAAGAATAGTGAGATGGTAAAGTACGAGTGTTTTATCAGCAGCCTGACACCCTTTGACTAGAGGCCAACAAAAAGCATTTGGTGTATTCTAGGTGTATTGGGAAAAGAAAGGCAGGGGACCAGCTTAAAAAAGGCAAACACACACCCCCCTTCACTCCCACAAACCCAAAATCCAGTGCCAGGAAGAGGCTTAAACTATCTAAAAAAACATGAGTAGAATAAAGGAATTGGGCACAACAGTAAAGTGACCTTATTATCATCTTTTAATGTATCAGTTTCTTAATGGCCTCACTGTGAAATGAGTTTCTGACTTAGTATGTACGGCACTATTTAGAAACCAGACACAGATTATTAAGGTTTTATTTTGGTTTTAAACGTACTCGAGAATCTGCTGAGCTTGTTTCAGCCACATGCTTTTTCCATGCCTGAAGCACCAATTTACAGCATGAAAAAAGATATATGTGACAGAGAATCTTTCAATTGGTGACTGTAGGCCTTGGAGCAAGCCCAGAGGTATATAATAAAGATAAAACCTTTAATATTTCCAAAGAGGAAGAACAAAAATAGCAATTCATGAGATTCAACTGCTTGAAATATCTAGTTGTTCCAGTAAAGTTGAAAACAACCTGAAGCATTTTAAATCTACACGTAGAAGATACTCTACCCATAAAGTTTAGGGAAGAAAACAACTAAAAAAAACCCTCATTTATTATTTTCTCCAGGAATCAAAGCTAAGAATAAAGGTTAACGTTCATTTAATTTATCTTGTGGAAAAGAAAATTATGTATTACAAAACATAACAGAGAAAGTAGGAAACTTTTGTTGTTTCTCATAAATATAAAAACACCACCAGCAAGAAAGCAATTACCAAATGTTTTTCTTCACCTCTTGGTAATATGCTGGTTTTATACCCATTTGTGTATTCTACAGTTACATAAACTGTCTTGTGTCAATAAATTACTTTCTTTAAAAAAAACCAAAACAGCTAAACTTTAAGCAAAGATAATTAAGATTTAAAAGGAATGTTTCTATTTAATAATGGGATTGGTAAACTCAGTTCATAAGCCTTTAGATTCAATCACCATTTGAATTTCCTCTGATATGATATAGAAAATTAATTCTCAGTACTTGTTGCCACTAAATACATTACAGAACATATACAGAGAGATCTTAAACAAAAGCCAACATAGCCGTAAGAGTGAGAATAAAGGATCTGCTTTACTGAAAACAGCTGATATTTTTCAAAATACACAAATGAAAACAAGTAAGCAGCATGTTACACCCAGAAGCAGGGAACAGATGTAGTAAGGAGGAATATACTTGTTCTGGAAATGATGTAGTTACTAGTGCTAATAAGAAATGTCTATTAAAAATGTTATCTAAAGAAATTCAGGAAAAAACCCAAACAACTAATTCTAGTTTTTCCTTCAAAAATGAACTGCAAAAGATGGGTTTTTTTGTAAAAAAAGTCTATCAAATAGCTTTGATTGAAAAAAAAATCAATTAACACTTTCTGTGGGAATCTGTGAAAGGGTTAAGTTTGTACATGCTGTGAATTAAGTGTATGTATGCATACTTCTTATGAATCAGCTGACACACAGTAACTTGTTGGTGTGCCTAAGCCCTTGTACCTAAACCGTACTGCACGATTCATTAGTTTTATTACTGTATGAAAGTATTTTATTCATTCCAGCTAGTGCTCATATATGAATAATAGAACTTCTGATGAACTATACTGGGAAAAAAAATTGTTTGTTTATATGCACCATGAGATAAACAGAATGTTTGACATTTTATAGGATGGTGAGATGTTCCTATCATACAGATATACATCATTATTATCGGTGGTCTAGAGTACGTGAGATCTTTATTGCACTGCTAGCATCTGTTTTATCATCATCTTCTTCTTTGTTAATTTTCTTACCACAGCAGTTCTTTGACCTGCAGCATTTGTCAAGGGAAGGGGAAGGCCTCCACTTGCTGCTTGGTTGCAAGTGCTGTCTTTAGCTGAAACAGCAGCAGACAAAATGTTGAGTCAGTGGAGGACCAGAGGAGACCCTTCACGCCTGTGTATTGGGTTTACGTGGCAAGGTTTTGGTAGCGGGGAGGGGTTACAGGGGTGGCTTTTTAAAAGCTGCTAGAAGCTTCCCCTGTGTCCGATGGAGCCAATGCCAGCCGGCTTTAAGACGGACCTGCCGCTGGCCAAGGCCGAGCCCATCAGTGACGGTGGTAGCACCTCTGGGATAACATATTTGAGAAGGGAAAAAAAAGTGCTGGGGCTCAGAAGCTGCAGCCAGAGAGAGGAGTGAGAACATGTGAGAGAAACAACCCCGCAGACACCAAGGCCAGTGCAGAAGGAGGGGCAGGAGGTGCTCCAGGCGCCGGAGCAGAGATTCCCCGGCAGCCCCTGGGGAAGACCCTGGTGAGGC
>JAVKLA010000053.1:20443011-20457391 GCA_034782735.1 Sagittarius serpentarius
TTTTCCCCAAATCGAGTCTGTTTTGCCCGTGACGGTAATTGGTTAAGTGATCTCTCCCTGTCCTTATCTCGACCCACGAGATTCTTGTTATGTTCTCTCTCTCCTGTCCAGTCATGAAGAGGAGTGATAGAGCAGCTTTGGTGGGCAACTGGCGTCCAGCCAGGGTCAACCCAGCACAGCCTGAAACTCTGTTTGGAAAGCAGCAGATTTCTTCAGAATTAAAAGGCAAAGCATTTGCCAGGAGAGATGTTAGCAATTTTTGACTTGATAATTGGGTTAAAAGACAAAGGCTGCACAATAATGCAAAACCAGATGTAAAGGATTTTGAAAGCACAGAGGCAATTACCTTGGGCAGCAACTAAATGAAATGAAAGAAACAAAGGGAGATTTTTAAGATGCTCAAAGTAGAATTTGGGCAGGGAGACAGGTGCACCTTGGTTTTAACCAAGGCCAAAACTTGTACTATGCAACAGAGCTGTTTTTGCAAACCCTTGAAGAAAGGGGCATTCTGAATTTAAGAAGATGATTAGCAGTCATAATTATGTAGCTAGAATGTACATGGCTAAACTGTGGTATGCACTGAATATATGTATTTGCTTCTTTGGAAGTTTCTGCTGCAAGATATTATCTCTAACTTCCCTGCTTATTTAGGAATTTCTGAAACCAATTTAAATCAGTGATGACTTTCATTCCTTTTGCAAAAGATATTTCCTCATTCCTCATAATAGCAGCAGAGAAATTCTGCTCAAAAAAGGTCCAGCATTCGGCCCAGGGCTCTGGAATCTGGTATTTGATGTGGACTTGCTTCCAAGCCAGATTATCACTATCTTTACAGGAGTGATAAAGAGGAGATGCATGCTATTCACTAAGGTAACAAATGAAAGCAGAAGCTCTTTTGGGGATAACAACAATCCCAGAACTTACCAAAGTTTCAGGAATAGTTTTTAAAACAACAAAACCAACAAAGTAACTGCTTTCATACAGTTTCTGCAGTCCCAGTTCAAGCATACTTTTAAGTTGAAAGTATTAAACTTCCTACAAAAACTATTAATATAGTCTCTCCTGTAGATACTGCCATCCTGATTATATAGTTTTTTGGAAATTTCTACCTGCTATTACAAAATTCTTCAGTTATCTTTTCAAGGCCCTTTCATCTTAAATTGCTTTGTGGGTCAGCATGTTAAAATTGACTATATGTGCTTGGATTCATGTCTGTTTGCAGTGTGAGGCTGAGGTCAGAAAAAGTGGTTGCTGACATCTCTGTATTACACACGAGCTACATGGGATGGGAGAGCTACCTCTGAGCACGCAGTGGGATGATGAGAAGAGCTACCTGAAAGGTTGCCACTGAGAAGCACCGCGGAGCAGCATGGAATGGTACTGCCGATCCTGTTTTTCCCTTTTTCTACAACGTTCAAAATGAAACTATGAGTCTCATGCATTGATTAAGTGTTATAACCTACTTCTTGCATAACCTCTTCCAACTACATCATTAACTTCTTGGAAACATAAACCTGAAACCTCCTTGGTCTTAGCACAGAGTGGACATCCCCGGGCTTGGCACAGTACCTTCCCGCAGCAAAGCGTGGCCCCTGGTGCTGTCCCAGACTGCACTGCAAGAGCCTGAGAGCACACTCCCGCTCTCTTAAAGAGGACAGATTGTGTCTCAAACATCCTCACATCTAAGTCTCGGCTATCTGTTCTCACTTCTTCAGATGCTGCTTTGAAGAAAACCCAGGCCCAGGGGCAGAGCAGGAATCCTAAGCCTGCTACAGGGCTAAACTCACCTTGAGCCAAAAAAAGCGAAAGAAGAGACTTTTCTGTTCTTCTCACAGCATGGGCAGAGCCAGCTCTGCTGTCCTGGTCCTCTCCGTCACATCTGGGCTGTGCACTTACCCTTCCTGGGCCTGACTCAAAGCCCAGCGCGGTTGGAAAGGATGCTCGCCTACTTCGCCATGGCTGGCAACTGGCCCATCGGGAGCAATCTACTCTGCCTTTGTGCAAGAGCCTCCAGCATTTGTGCCCTCGCTGAAACCACAGCCTGCGCAAGAGTTGTGTCACATGCCAGTCACTGTGCTTTTTTATCCAGTAGAGCCGCATGCTGAAAAAAAAAGCTAATTAGTTCTCGAGTGACAGTTTGATGGTATTTTTGTGAAATTCTCCAATAAATTCATCTAGGTCTAGGTTATTTTCTCACAGATAGTTGCTGAAGTTATATGCCTTTATCAATTGCCAAATATGGCCAGAGCAACCATCAGTCTCATCAGAGCACAAATCACTGACAACAAATCTGAGCGCCTGCCAATATTCTGCAGACATGCTTCTAGCTGCTACATTTCATGTGCGATGTCTTATCTTTAATGATTATAGCCAGGCTCCTTGGAAAATTGCAGACAAATTTCAAAAAAAAAAATAAAATTCAACATGCTGTGTTTTTCAAGTGCCTGAACTGAAGACAGCTCTGGGCTAGCATCTTTCCCCCACAACAACTTTCACTCTTGAAAGTCTCTCTTGCCTTTTTTTTTCTTGTTTGATGTTGTAAATCAGACACCCAAGAGGCAGAGGGGAACTAGGACATGCTTTTCAAATGCAACAAACAGAGCAAATGGAGCTGGGTAGCCCAGTGGCAATTCTCAGTGCCCCAAAGATTAGAGAGCAACACTTTTTCTGAACTGGCACAGAGGAGGGGAAGGGGGGGCGAGGGAAGAAAAAAAAATAAATCTGTCTGTAATTCCTTTTACTTCTGCTAAAGGCGTTGCCATGGGAACTCGCCGCAGAGGAGATGGGGCACTGGACCTGACAGTTTCTGGGAGCTGGTTCAGGCACAGCTGCTTGGGCAAATTTGCCTTGTTCCTTGCAATATTCGTAGGGGGAATTAAAATTTAAGAAATGTTTTACTTACTTTTACTTCCAAAGGAAAACTCCTTAAAGCTGTAAGTTGTCAGCTTTGCCTGCCATGGTGTCTATTATCTCCACTTGTTATTACTGGGTCAGAGTCTCTGGAAGAAAAATGGAGTGGAAAAATCATCGGACAGACAGTAACGGAAAGCTTTTATGCTGCCACTCATTCTATACACACCGAATCTGATCTCTGAACAGACAGTAAATATTAGTATTCCTGAGAACTGACACACAGTCCTGCTATGGTAGTTTTCCGATTGCCTGACAGATGATTTGACACTCTATGTTTTATATAATGCAACCTGTCAGAAATGAAACCATACATATTTTCTGAATAATGAGGGGAAAAAGCTTACCATTGTTCCCAGGGGTATTCTGCAGTGGTACATCAGCCCTGAATACAGTCCAGTCAAAAATGCAAGCAGCGATAGAGTTATTTGTGGTTCAAAAAGCATTCTTACCTTGCTATGTGAATTAAAGTGCAAGCAGACGACTTGAAATTATTAATTCATAAGATCAATGGGAGATGGAGCCTCTAACCATTAATACCAAATATTGTATTAGCCCAGTCAGGCTTCAAAGTAAATTAAATATGTAATGTGAAAATTGCTTTGGTGAAAACTAGTAAGAAAGCGTGACACTGAATGTGGTAACTGGAATCAGCTATAGTCTGGAGAACAGGCTACCTAAGCACATTCTAAGGGCAAAAAAGTTCTGGTAATTTTCTAAAAGACCTAATGATATCCTTACTACAAAGAAACAAAGCCTGTTCATTTACAAGTCTAACGTGACTCTTCCTGTGCTCCTGCAGATTCGTTCGTAAAATATAGCAGAATCTTTTCAGAGGAGGAGAAAAGTTTTCATCAGAGACTCTTTCAGTTGGTGGCTTCTCAATGCTAACAGCTAATATGGCCTAATAAAAGGGTTTTTTTAATCTTTGTATCTCTAATTAGTCTAGTGCTGTTAATGATCTGGTGGTAGATTTTGAAGTTTTACCCTTTTGCAGAAGATGGTCTCTAATATTTGAGTTCTAAAATTTCAAAGGACCTTGAAAGGATCTCAGAATGAATTATAAAAACAGATCTCACTTTTTCCCGTCAACTACTATATGAAGTGATATCCTGGCATAGCTAATTTTATTCCAGAAGACAAACTTGTAAGAAAAATTAAAATAAAAGTTCTACTATGAAAAGAAATTTCACAGTATCTACAGATTCCATTTTTACCTCCGTGATGCTCACAGATCAGGCAGGAGGTGTAAGTAATTTCCTAGTGGGAAGAAATTACTCTGCCATGGTGTTTATCAGGTTTACTTAGCTCAAAGTTTATTAACAGTAATTGTTGTACTAGGAATCACCACTATGGAAGTATTCAACCTACGTCCTGTCTATGAGGGATGTATTATGCTGCTGCTTAATTAATTTGGTAGCTTTCCCTAATCCCAAATTAAAACAGGAGCTCAAGCATGAAAAAAACTCATGTGAGGAGCAGTTAATGTATGCAATTGACTCCAGATTCTCAACCCCATATTTCCATATCCCATAAGTGAATGCAGAGAGTTTATTTCTCAGGTATATAGAAATTTTTAGAAGTTTTAAAATGAAGTCTCTTCATCTGTACTGTGGTACAGACTTTGAACTTAAGATTTCTCAACCCTCCTGAGCATTTCCAGGTTTATTGTTCCAAATAATCTTTTTTTTTTTTTTTTTAATATGAACTGCCAATCTTGACTAGGAAAAAAAACAAGGAGAAACAGCATTCCACATTGGCATGTATTTTTAAATATCTTAGGACTGCCAGATCAAGATGGCTAGAAGAACAGTTGGGATGACTTTGATTTGTTAGATCTATACTGAACTTGCTTTAAACCTAAAAGGAATTCTTTGTACCTAGTATTATTACTACAAAAAAGCTAGCAAATGAAAACCAGAAAAGGTAGAAAGGAAAAAAGGAAAGCCTACCATATTCAGAATTAAAGGATTAACACTATGATACTCAGACTGATTTACCAATATCAGAGTTGTGTTATGGTCACATCGTAACTCCACAAATACAGTGGTCACCCTGTAAAGACAAATGTTTGGCAATGAAACAAACCTTAAAATTTGTCATAGATACTGCAAATTCTATTCATAAAATATTGGTTGCGTGTCATATTCTACTGGAGTGCAACTGTGAGCTTATGACATTACTTATTTATCATCAACTATCTGTCCATATGATTTCCCAATTAAATACGAAAATCTTTGATTTTTTTGAGAGCTTGATAGATCTGAACAAAAAGATAGATACTCAGTCTCACACCTTTTATTTTCATTCCAGAACCAGACAAATCCCACATTATGGGCAACGATCTCATGCTCCCATATGTACTTTTATTATTCTCCCCTACAGTGGGACAGAGCTTCCTGAGAGTAGTTCTTATTGAATCTACATGAAGGAATTGGTGCAGGCTACAATCCAAAACCAGAATAAATCAAATCCACCCATAATAATCTCAATACCTACCATTCTGAATTCATCTTAAATAAAAAAAACTGCATAGGAAAAAGGTAGAATTTACTTCTCCATGTAGCAATGGTTGTTTAGGAGTATTTCACAGAAGCAGCCAGAAAAGAGTTGAATGACCTTCCACAGAAAGCTGCAATATTTACGGAAACAGCCTTAAGGTCACCTGTGAGATGGATACAAAAAAAGAACAAATGGAGTTGCTTCTAAAGAAAGGAGAACACCTTTGAATTATTAAAGGAAGAGGTCTGACTCATGTGTCTTTTGTTGCTACACTAAGTCAGAAGAATGTTTACTTCATGCAAATCTCCAGCATCAGATAGAGCTTTTAAGAGCAGAAGTTATTTATTATGAGAAAGTTTCTTTAAAGGTTTTTGGCTAAAGAACAGTGTTACACTGGGCAGATACTGAAAGATTTTTCTCTTCACTGGAGGAATGAACTTGACCATCTAATACTCTGCTTTCATTTCTAATGTCTCCCTCCACCGTTATTCTTACATTATCTCACACATAATTGACAACAACCTTACGAATTACTAGCTACACAATTGTTACCTTTTCAGTGCTGATATATTTCCTCTAATGAAGTTCTGACACTTACAATTTACCACGAGCTGTAAGAAATATTTTTTGTCCATGGCTAACATGAGAGACAAAGGTTTAACCACATGCTTTGAACTGTCGCAGGCATAAAAAGGAAAGCAAGCTTTGGAAAATGGTTTAACTATGTATTGTCTCCAAAAGATTGAGATATCTCAAGTTAAACACATACCCACAAAATATATGAACTAGAAAAAACAAAAGCAACGTCAAAATCTCAACTACATGTGTTTTATCTTATTAATGCTACTGTAACTTCCCTGGTTTAGTAGTTTTGGATGTACACTAGTCCCCAGAGTGATGGTTATTGCAGCTATAAAGTGGGTGCTGTTATAGACAATTAAAAGGTATGGAAAAATTAAATATTTTACATAAATACAAATGAATGAAAAATACATATAAATTAGTTTTGCAAATGCAATAACTAAAATACAGGACTCCCAGAATTTAAATCAATATAATCTGCTGTGTGGTACAGCCTTCAGTTACAAGATCACTATTTTTTTTTCAGTTCCACCTGTAACAGTGAAAGCCTTTTCCACAAAATGCAAGTTTTTTATTTGGAGTGGTCTACTTTTTTACATCATTAAAACTGATAGTGAATTTTATTAAACCTAGTTTTCCTTCATTAACCATAACACAAAAATTCATATTTGAATTCTCTTCATTTAAGTTTACAGAATCAAGAATCAAGAATTCCATAATTTGCAAGCCAGGCTTTTCTGGTCTGGAAAATAAGCCTGTCACAAGCGAGGTGATACACAATTCATAACACATTATTCCATCAATTCAGTCAGGCTCCGTAAAATATTCCATTCAATGACCAAGCACCAGATTTTAATACACAAAGAGGCTATAATTGGTTCTGAATTTCTGAACCACACGCTGGTTCAGTTTGGTTTAAAGACCCGTCTTAATGTGTGCTGCTGAATTGTTCTTACATAAATGGCGCCATTAAAATAGCAATCCATTTTAAAGTGCTATCAGAAATGCACTTTTAAGGTGAGAATCACAAGTACACTTGCTAGGAGTGACGTCACAGTACGTAAGTAAAGAAAAATATTATTGAGCTTAGTGGAAAGGAATTTAGAAGAATAAAAAGGGAGGGAAAAAAGCAAAAGGAAGTGCAGTGGCATCAGTATGGCCTGATGCTTCACTCTGCATTCATTTCTTGATAAGACTTGGATGGGCTTTCCCTTAGCCATCAAAATTCAGATCAAAAAGACAAAATTGACTCATGGGAAAAATATCAAGAAATAAGGTGGTGGTTGCTCAGCTTACAATATTTCCTTATGCTTGCCTCTGCAGCCCCTAATTCTAGAAGCTGTGATTGTGTCAGGAACTTTCAAGCTTCCAGCAACAACAGGTAAGCATGGTCCTGGCTTTTTTATTTGGGAATTTCCCCAGTCATATCTAATCGAGCAAAAATGCCAGGAGAATAGTCTTCCCTAAGCAAGCACTTTAGTAAGTTCATTTGAGGTCAGATAGGGAAGTGAAGGTCAGGATGCAAAGCAAGAATTGTGAGGAAGGATTTATTTTTGTAAGTGTTCTCAGGATCTGCTACGTGCTTTGTGGATGTCTGTTTCTTTTCCCATGTTGTGATCAGGTCTGATTCCAGAACATTCTTGATCCCACAGATCTGTTCAGATTTATATTCAGGAAAAACGCACATTCAGGATGAATTATGTCATAAACATGCCAAATTTCCCTATTCACTTGTTTATCTTCACACATTTCATGCTTTTGTTTCAAGAACGTTCACGAAAAAAGTCTTTCTGTTTGTAACTGCTGTTACCTGATGTACTGGGTCTGGGTGGAGTTAATGTCTTTCACAGCAGCCCGTATGGTGGTGTGTTTTGGTTTTGTGGCTAAAACAGTGTTGGTAACACACCAGTGTTTTGGCTGTTACTGAACAGCGCTTGCACAACATCAAAGTCTTTTCTTTGTCCCACTCTGCACCCCCAGCGAATAGTCTGGGGGTGGGCAAGAGGTTGGGAAGGGACACAGCCAGGACCTGAATTGACCAAAGGGCTATCCCATCACATATGATGTCACCCTCCACAATAAAAGCTCAAGGAAAGGAGAGTAAGGGGGTACATTTGGGGTTATGGTTTCTTCCCAAGAAGCCGTAGTGAGTACTGAGGTCTTGCTTTCCAGGGCATGGCTGGACAACTGCCTGCCAATGGGAAGTAGTGAAAAGTGCCGTTTGTGTGTGTGTTTTTTTGTTTTGCTCAAGTGCACAGCTTTTGCTTCACCTTATCTTGATCCATGAGTCTTCTTTCCTTCTTTCTTTTTTCTCCCCGTCCCACAGCAGAGGGGAGTGAGTGAGCTTTCAGCCAGCTCCAGGATCCCCACTGTCCAGAGACACGGAGCGACTGTAGAGAGCCCAGCAAAGGGCCACTAAGATGACTAAGGGACTGGAACATCTCTCATATAAGGAAAGGCTGAGAGAGCTGGGACTGTTCAACTTGAAGAAGACAAGGTTCAGGGGGGATCTTATCAAAGTATGTAAGGTATAGGAAGGTGATGGAAAGGTGTAAAGAAGAAGGCAACCAGGCTCTTTTCAGTGGTGCCCAGTGCCAGAACAAGCTACAATGGGCACAAACTGAAACACAGGAGGTTCCCTCTGAACATCAGTAAACGCTTTTCAACTGTGAGGGTGACTGAGCACTGGCACAGTTTGCCCAGAGAGGTTGTAGAGTCTCCCTCATTGGAGATATTCAAAAGCTATCTGGACACGGTCCTGGGCAATCGTACCTAGGTGGTCCTGCTTGAGTAGGGGTGTTGGACCAGATGACCTCCAGACATCTCCTCCAACCTCAACCAGTCCATGCTGCTGTGAATGGCTGTGTTGGTGTTTGGCTGGTGGCTGGGTCAACCCACCACACCTGATCTGAATTACAAAAAGCCCACAGAACATATAGGGAATCGATGAGGGCTGAAAGAAGCTATACATCGTCAGGAGTTTCAAAGAAAATTCTGATGTCACAGGACATGAGTCTTTATAAAGTAAGGCAGGAGAAAGGACTTTACTTGCATACTTGGATTCCTATTAATTGCCATATTTTTTGTTACAATGAAATATCCTGTTTCAGTGTAGGATGTGGTTTATAGTGGGATATGATTTTCTTTTTCTGTTCAGTTGTGTGTATCTTGCCTAATCAGTTCCCTGCTGTGAGCAGATCTTCGGGTCTCATCCCTGCTTGTGATTCGCAGTTCAGTCTCATGAAATTACTTACTTTAACTAAAATATTTAGGCTTCTTGCTGGTTATCTGGATGAAATTTAATATTTTGTGGCATATGAGATCTAACTAGATCTGTCCCCTTCCAGCCTTAAGCTTTAAGAAATAATTTTCTGGCATCAAATTTTAGAGGAAGAGTGCAGAATTATCTCCAATATTTTAAAATTATATTATAGAGATTTAGAATCAGTTACGATCAGCTATGTGTATGGCTAATGAACAGGCATTGTCACAGATATGAGACATTACTGACATAGTGTTATTGCTCTTGTCCTTTGGAAACAGGACAGGGATAGGCTGAGGAGATGGAATTGCGGTCTCTACCTTCTTGGCAGAAAATTGTTGCACCTCACATCAGAAATACCTATTTCCTCACTTCACTTAGATCTCTTTGTTGTAATTGCCCAGTTTCCTGATCTTCCTGCCCCCTTGCTCTTACGTGCGGTAAGTTAGATTAGGAAAACCTGCCTCGTCCACTGGGAAATCAGCAGTGGTAAATTAACCAGTATTTGGCAAGACTCCACAGATTGTGCCAGCAGAATTTCAGCCTAAGTCAGTAAGAACAAGGCAATTTAAAAACATTAAAAATACATTGAGAGCAAAGGAATAAAAGCAGTCACTCAGGTACAAGCCAGAATAGTTAAAAAGCTTTTGGCAATACCAGTTTTTTTCTTTGCTATGAAATACCCTATTTTGCAGGGAGAACTTTGTAGGTAAAGAAAGGCACAGTAGTGTATTCTCTACTCAAGATATTTCTTGGGAAAGAGAAGTGTAATACTTTTTTCTGATAAAAACTGGAATCAAAGTAAACTTTAAAACTTACTGAATACATTACTAATTTTTGTTTTATTTATGATGATTTCAGATCTCGTCTATCATTTAACGGCTGAAAGTTATTGTCTCACACGGACACATGAGTTTCATTCGCATTTGCAAAGCCATCCATTATACATGAACAGTTATGCTATGACTGCTATTGAGGAAGGAATTAGCAAGCGTGTTTCAAAAGTAAGGCAGTTCTATATATATTTGTCCTGAACTGGGACCTCATTACAATGTTTACTACAGGAGTGTGAAATACTAGGATTTCTGCCCATCGTTTCCTTTAGGAATGCATTTACTGCCAGTCTTAAAAAGTCCTATTTTTTTAGGTTAGTATTACTCTAGTGTGGAATTTTGGCAATCCCCATCTTTTTGAAATGATAGAATTCTATCAGCTAAAAGTATGTAGAATATATGAATACATACAAATCAGAAAAATGATCTAATAGCCATAATAGATACGATGGACTAAGATTTGATGAATCATTTGTAAATAAATTTAGCTTACTTGACAACTTTGGTGATTTCAGTGTTTCCAAGTGCAATAATTTTTTAAATGGTTGCTGGCAGGTAATTTATTAGGATGTTTATTCAGTATTTAAATTTTCTGTATTTAGCTGGGTCATCTGCTATCTTTGATGTGACACATAGAGTAACAGGATAAAATTGCTCGTCGCTGATCTCGTGAGAATTGTGTCAATTCCTGGTGAGACATGTGAATGTTCTAATTCATAATTGTATGTCCTTAATGTTACCTGAAAGCAGCCTGATAGTTGCATTGCAAGCTAGAATATTCTGTGTGAATAAATCAGAAAAAGATCACATATCTTTGGTGTGGGAGGACGGAGGGGAATAGTCCATAATCAGTAAATCCTGATCTCCCACACCAGTGAGCGTGCCAGGTCATAATTTTCACCATCTGAAATACACTCAGCTAAACCTGCAGCCTGTGTTTTGTTTTCACAGGGCCTACTTTCCCAAACTGCTGTCTTCAAGCCTTGAAATTCTCTTCTGTAAGACCAGAAAGCCATGGGCACAGGGCCTCTCGAAAAGGATCTTTGCACTCACAGCAGACAAGCATTAACGCTGCCAAGGGGAACCTGCCAGCGAGACCTCTGAGCTTCTTGACACTATCCCACCACTCAGCTTTTGTAATGCAGAGGTCTCATTCTGAGCATTTCTCTTTTCAGACCTGTGAGACTAGACCCCAGCAGGCATATTTTATGCTATCGTTTTTAAAAACAGGTTGCTTTTTGGGACCCACTATTCCTTATTAATACATCGTTTCAGAATCTCACTGCCCTGATAGTTGGAAACCTTACAACTTATGGATGCCATGTCCCACAGATCCTTTTTTGTTCTTGTATTCTTCTGCCAAAGTTCTTTTTTAACTTACTCTGCCTAAAGCTGGTTCCTGATATGTTGATTAAAGAGGATGCTCATACACTTTCTCAGCCTTTAATTTACCAAACTAAAGCAATTGGGCCTTTTTAGTTTTGTCTCCCCATGCCACAGAGCACCGTTCCAGGTTTTTTTAGCACCAGTCCCTTATGAGTTCCATCTTTCTTTAACTGACATAACTAGTTTTTCAGATGGTCTTCTCAATAAGCTCTCTCCACGGCTTTATAAGATAGCTTACCATTGTACGATATGCCACAGTAAATGCTTCACAGTCAGAATGAGAGGAAATACTTCGTCTGCTCTGTCCTGCAGATACTTCTGCCTTTTTCACAGCCTTTACATACCAATAGGTCACAGTCCCGCTGACAAATCAGTCACAGTCATCTTGTAATGTTCCTCTGACATTTTCTGCTGGCTAGCCACTACTTTACAGCAGAAATTCACATCAGTCATTGAATGTATGACCTTTTAATTGTGATAGTCCATTTGTATAATTCTAGCCTACAAGACATCCAGTTTTTCCTGTAGGATATTTTCACCTTCTTTTGTACCAGCTCTACTGCTAATATTAGATTTTAAGAACCCTTGGAGCCCTTTTACACACTTTTTAATCTTATCCCTTTATCCAGTTTCCACCAGTGTTGAGTAGGATCTCCATTCATCCCTAGCTTTAAGGAGCATCCTGTATTTCATGGATATGTTGAACTAATTATGGAAAAGTTATATCTAATAGTCAAACCCAGCACCGCCAAATAATGCAAAAATGAATTAAACTTCTTTTGGTACAGAATTTAGTTTAAAGGACATTCATCTTCCAGTAAAAACTAACCACAGATCTCAAGAAAAAATCTCTTTCTGTTTTTCTAAAACTTTGTTGCATTGCACATCTAAATTAAATCTATGACTTCATGTCTGAGACCTTGTAAGTTACAAAAATTACCAGAGGCTTTTTTCTTACACTTAAAATTCAGGTAAAAAAATAGCATGCAAAAAATCAGTTATAGACAATTTATCTAAATTATGATTCTACGATTCTAAGTATATATTGCAGGAAGATGAGATATATTTTTTTTCCCCCAGCTAATTAAACAGCTCATTTAGAGAATATTACTGTAAATTGAGTAAGAAGAATATTTAAACCCCATTTCCTCATGGGAACAACAGTGTTTCTGTTTCACAGGAGAGATTTGATTCTGTTCATCCTAAATACATAGAAACAATGAGACGTGCCCTAAATGATCGCTGCATCCTCCAGGCTGTATATGTCTATATTCTGCAGATTATCTCCAAATGTCACAGCTTGAAAGGTCTTCTTTTCCAACTGTTAGCAATTATTTTGCCGTTGGTTTAGGACTCCTTAGTGGCCAAGGCAATTCCCTTTCTGCAAAGTGCAAATCCTTCCAGGGTGACAGAGAGAAAAAAAATGCCCAGGCTAGAGTATTGCTTATGTTTTTTTAACAAAGTGCAAAGATTGTTTATGACACAGTCTTAGAATGAGAACACAATCTGGTTTTGTATAAGCTAATCTTTTTTGATACAGTGAATTAATTGAAAGGTAAATTGAAACACTGGTAAAGTATTTGTTCATAAATGTAACTTTGACATAGAAACACAAAAGCACAGGTACAGAAAATGGACAGGGACTACATCCAGAAATGCACATGAGCTCTCTAACTGTTAACATCACATTTTCATTCAGTGAGAAAAAAATACTAGTTTAGCCTAATGATTTAGCCTAATTCATCACTTTCTCCAGAAAAAATGTTGAATTTACAGGCAGCCACATAGTTACTGAAAGATTGAAACTTGAGAATTGATAAGAACTGTTTTTGTGAGGAATACCATATAAAATGGATTTGGACAAGACTATGGATGCTTCAGGAATCCTGTGGTTCCTGCTTCAAATCCTAAGATTTTTAGGAGCTTTAAACTTTGTGAGTTTATGTCTATCCTCCTCTCAAAAGAAACTGTGAAAATAATATTTTCTGCGTAAAAAAAGCAGGACAGGTTGTAAAAACCTGTGAGGCATTATATGTGCTATGTTTGAACCTCAGATTAATTTAATTTGTATATACTGTTTTATTAATTGAGTTAAGAGCAAGAATTATTGAAATATATTGGAACAGATTTACTCTGTTAAATACATTAAAACTTCAGAAGATCAAATGGTACATATGAAGGCAGTATAAGCATACCTCCAAGAAAAATTCAGAATATTCTAGGGAAAATTAAATTTCCTTAAAGCCTCTTTTATAATTAAAATCTCTTCAATCTTTTGTGTGAATGTCCCTTATGTTTACCTAGGAAAGTTAGTTACCATGTATCTTTGCCTCAAAGGAAATTAGGAGCCATTTTGCTAGTAGCTTTACAGGGGGTGCTTATTTCATCCTAATTTTCTGTGCAGTCTGATTTTTGGTCTCCAGTAAAGAGAAAATGAAACACTTTTTTGGCAAGTTTGCTTAATGCGACCTACATTTTCTGTTTCTGTTTCTATAATCACATGCATTGGCCTTCTTCTGGTTTAACCCCAGCCAGCAACTCAGCCCCACCCAGCCGCTCGCTCGCTCCCCCCACAGGTGAGATGGGAGAGAATGGGAAGGGCAAGAGTGAGAAAACTCGTGGGTTGAGATAAAGACAGTTTAACAGGTAAAGCAAAAGCCATGCACATAATCAAACCAAAACAAGGAATTCGTTCCCCACTTCCCATGGGCAGGCAGGTGCTCCGCCATCTCCAGGAAAGCCGGGCTCCATCACGTGTAATGGTTGCTTGGGAAGACAAACGCCATCACTCCAAATGTCCCCCCCTTCCTTCTTCTTCCCCCAGCTGTATATGCTGAGCATGATGTCGTATGATATGGAATATCCCTTTGTTCAGTTGGGGTCAGCTGTCCCGGCTGGGTTCGCT
>JAVKLA010000053.1:20461983-20481859 GCA_034782735.1 Sagittarius serpentarius
GTGTTTAGACTAAGTCAAGGACTTTTCAGCTTCTCCTGCCCAGCCAGCAAGAAGGCTGGAGAGGCACAGGAAAGTTGAGGGGAGAGACAGGCAGGACAGCTGGCCCATACTTGCCAAAGGGGTATTCCATACCATGGGATGTCATGCCCAGTATATAAACTGGGGGAGTTGGCTGGGAGGGGCAGATTGCTGCTCAGGGACTGGCTGAGCATTGGTCAGCGTGTGTTGAGCAATTGCACCGTTCATCATTTTTTTGTTCTTGGGTTACATTTCTCTCTCTTTTTGTTATCTTCTTTTTCATTACTATTATTACTATTATTATTATATTTTTTAAATTTATTTATTTCAATTATTAAACTGTTCTTACCTCAACCCACAACTTTTATTTGTTTTTGATTCTCCTCCCCATCCCACTGGGGGGCTGGGGGAGGAGTGAGTGAGCGGCTGCATGGTGCTTAGCTGCTGGCTGGGGTTAAACCACGACAACAAGTGGAGATGTGAAGTTCACTCATTAAATGGATTTTTCACTGGAAACTGAAAAAAATCTGGATCCAGCTTTATCTTTCTCTGTGTATGCGATGCCTATTCTTAATCTACCACCTGTGTGCCACTCTACCTACGGATGGGATGGACTTGTTTTTCCTCTGGTCTGAGATTCTTCCAAGACTCTGCTGTAAGGAGAGTAAATGATCTCCATTGGATTCTGAGCTGGGTCTTCCATAGAAGTGATTCAAATCAGAGCCTATAGGTCAAGAGAATTTTATTTCCTAAAAACATCCTTAGGCCTCTTTATGGTATTGCTCCTCACAGTAGTTTGGTTGGAGATGCACTGTCCCGAATATGCAGGAAGATGCAGAGTGTACAGTTTATTGGACTACAGCTTCACTAGCGTAATTCCCTGAGGATCTACCAACAGTAATTCAGCCAGATGTCATCTTTCCCTAATTATTTCCACCTGACTTAAGGTTTCTGTCAGTACTGAGTTGTTCCTTTAGTTGGTTCCCACTTCTCTGCAGGAACAATCAGTTTCTTTCTTCTCTATAATACTGCTCATAAGAGAGAAATGAGATGAAATTGTATTGTTTAGGTTTTTTGGACAGTATTAAGATATGTTTTTCTTTTTCATATGGCTGAGCTTCTTACCTCACTGGTGTGAGATGTTTGCAACATATCCTCCCTATCTACCTAACTCAAGTCTGATTTGCAGGAAAAAATATATATCCAAAAACCAAAGCCCTCCTCATTCCCTCCCCGACCCACATTATCATGTCAGTTAGGTGAGAAAGCAAAAATTATTTCTTAGACTGAAAGGCAATTCATGAACTATTCCCAAATGTCTCCCAAAACGTATTCCTATGCTTTAGCTACCACGTGGAGGATAGAAGCTGACTGGGAGAGCAGCCTTTACCTAGATGAACAGCTACGTGAGGTTGTACCTGGAATTATTGTACCTGAGCCCTAGCAACCTGCTTAGGATCTCAGATGTCTTTGTTACTCCTGTCATTCTGTCATGTGCCATGAAAGGACCCTCTCTCTACCTTTTATACCACTGGTCCAAACCAAGGAACCAAACTTGCATTGGCTTTTCCTACTTGCATCCTGATGTGAGAAATGGTAAATCTATGGCAATAACCTGTATTTCAGCCATTTTTTCAAGATGACTGTAATGACGTTTTCCACTAATCAAGGTTTTTGTAAGAATTTCTTTTCCCCCTGCTTTCCCCTTGTTTCTCTTGTACAAGTCTGATTTTTCACCTCTTACGTAATGCTGTTTGCGTAATGCCAGAGTTTGAGCCTGGAATGGTTGTTCAAGCAATACCAGCTATTCAGGCTACACTGGTTGTTTGATCAAGGACCGTACCTGAAAGCAGACATTTTAAATTCACCAGATCTACCAAAGGTGTTCTATAGGGTCAGCCCTGTGAAGCTTCCCATCCTCCCACTATGGTCCAGGGAAACGTGACTTGTGCTGAACTCTGTAGGTGTTACAAAACCCACAACTACAATTAAGCTCAAGACTCATTCATCCACTTCACAAGGGTGTTGTAAGGATTAATTAGTTAGTGTTTAGAAAGTGCTTCATAAAAGTAAAGTACTAAACATTATTGTCACATTAAAGACAAGCTGGAGCCCCTTTGACAGAGTTACTGTACTATATGGGCTCTTTGTGCAGAAAATTATAAATGATTAAGATATTCATAATTATATCAGTAATTCAAGTTACTCAATCCACATTAGAAAATGCTCATCAAATGTCCCATTTCTATTACGTATGTCTTCTATAAAGCTTCAGCCGTTACGTGATCCATTAAAGGTAGGATCTCCTTGTGTTGAGAAACACAGTTTCAAACCAGTCTAATGCTTGAAAAACGTCTGGCCATAGAATTGAGATGTCGTTATACACCACCACCCATAATTTGTCAGATCCTTTGCTAAGGAGAAAGAGTTACTTCCTTACAGTCAGCAAGTACAGTTATTTTGACAGATATTCAGAGATACCAATAGATTAAGTTGAAAAGCATAAAAATGCTGGCAGAAGATGTTGCAGAAAGCTGTTTTTTTTTTTTTTAATTTGAGTGCCTTGTTGCTTTCTCTATTCCATTTCCAGCTGGGGTTTTCTTTTATCCTTTAGGCTTTAAACAGTCAACTTTTCATGATACAACACTGCAGGTTTTTTTCAAGGAGTCTGCAGATGAAGGAGAATAGAAGGATACGAATGAGTTCTTACACAGAACATAATTTTTTTCTTCTGGTTTCTGTTTGCTGTATGTATTCATAAACTTTCAAGTATGGTAAAGGTTGGCCTGAAATCAGCATCATTTTTTTAACCAGTCTGATAATTTTGAATCATGTTTACGAAGTATCTAGGTAGTGAGATTTTTTAAAAAATATCTGCTGTAGAAAAGCATAATGTCATAAGCTACCTTGAATAATTCATTTATTCAATCAGAAAGTAAATATTTTACGATCTTTGTTCAGGAGTTAAAACTGTCATAAGGAATACAATTCACACCGTGAATGTCTTCTTTTCTTCCTGTATTAAAAACTATGTTTATAATTACAGTGTTACATTGCTAGACTGCAGATCTTAAAACAGTATGTGATATGAGGTATATAATTCTCTGACAGCTTACAGAGTGTAGACAGTTTATTTATTTGCATTCCTTTAGTTCCTACAACAATTCAAACCACTTCTGCAAGTATTGGAAGCCAACACTGCAGAACTGTAAACTTTGGGCTTAATCCCATATTTTCCCACCTATAGACAATATTCCACATATTCCATCTACAATATCCTGCACTGTGTTCTTCCAGCTCTGTCTTCGTCAACATCCTGAGACGGGGGGCGGGGGAGTGTGTGTGTGCCTGTGTGTCATTAGCACAGACTGTGTTAAAGTAGAAGTCAGATGGGAGGAAGGAGAGGGAAGGGGAAAGGCAAGAGCAAGGGTGAGGCTTCTTCATGTGATGCAGCCTTCCTTTACCTCCTGTATTTTTAAGCTCTGGTCCCAGGGACAGTAATGATATCTCACGTAGAGAAAGATCATGCACCACTTAACTAGAAGCTGAGAGTGCCAGTTCTCCACTTATGCTGGAAAGCAAGTGTCAGCACAAGCACTTACCCTTGCTCTTAAGAGAGGCACATGTCCGTCTCGGCTGGTAGGCAAGAGGGACCAGACTGCAAGGGAAGTTCCTCAGCATACATAAATAACTGTATGGACATTTGGGAGAGGACACAGTGAAGGGACTCCAGATACAAACCTGATTTTCAAAAGTAAGAACCAACTTACAGAAAAACAGATATTCGGTATTTGACCATCATGTTAAGATCACAGGCCAAAGCCACATGGGTAGTCTGAAAAACGTCCAGCTCTGAACACAGATTAGCTGAACTCAAGGCCACATGAGGTGCAGAAGTTGTTAGAGCTGCTCCATAGCAGTTTTCTTGTTACTTTCCAACTTTTTGTGATGTGGTTCTCCATAGGAAATGACACGGAGGTTTTCTGCAACATTTATCAGCATGACACTAACATTCTAATTGCAGTTGTTCTGTCCATCTATTTATTTTGACAGCCACCAAATCAGAAAAAAAAATTAGTTGTTCCTTGAGAGGAAACAGCAGTGAGAAATAGCTGTAGAAAGCTTTTCAGCAGTAAATGTATGTTAAATTGTACTAAGATTACAATGCCTGGGTAGATCTTCAAAATATCTGAATTATCTCAACTTTTATGGAAATATTTATAGTGGAACAGCTACTACTCCGTTTTTAGAGTATAACATGGGTCAATATAATAATGTGTTTCACAGATTTATAAGGGAATTTTCCAAAGAACTTAGTGGCTTGAATCAGCTTCAGTGAAAGTCATAGAACTTAAACATGACCTTCACTGGAAGGAGATTTGATTTAACACTGAATTCTTCATAAAAATTCTACTTTTTAATAGCCACATAAGTGTAAGTATACCTTTTTGCCACCAAGAAGGCACATCTTTATTTTCAGCTTACGGTTGTTTTAACTCTAGGCAGACAGGAGATGGCCAATAGCAGAACATGTTTCAGGAGCACGCTCTGCTTATTCTTCATAAATAACAACTTTCTGAGTTATAGTGACTAGGCAAAGGTTTTCCAAATCCTGTCACTGAGTTTTTCCTTGAAAGATGTAGAAAGAAGAGGGTTTTCTTTCTTTATCAATTTTAATACTGAATCCAAAATGTTATAAAAAGAAGAATTCCAATTACATCCATCTTAGTGTGCTTTCTTTTGAATGCCAGTCAGACAGTCTTCCTTCCTGGAAGAAAGAATGAGTACATCATAGAAGATGGAGTTTGATCCTCATATGAGCTTGAAGAAAAAGGAAATTGCCATTTCTGCCACCATCTGAGTCAGAGTCAGGATGCCGGAATGGCTCTCAAACTGTGTCAGCTGTGCCGTGGTTAAGGTGAGACAACAGGGAGAGTCTGTCTCCAAGGCACCATGTCTTTTCTTTTAATTCTCCTTCCTGTTCCTGGTACCTAAAGGAAAAAAATAATAAAAAAAATTATATGCGATAAATACATATAATACATAACAAGGCTATCTCTTCTCCACAGGATGCTCTTGTATTTTCCATTGCTTGTTTTCTTGGCCAGCAAAGCAGTATGGAAGTTGGGTAATTATTAATCCCTATCCAAAAAAAGAAATTTAAAAAAAGATTTTATTGTGTATATGATAAGATAGATTCTCTTTGGGATGCTAGTGAGAAATAGCCTGTTTTCAAATCATCCAGGCACTCAGGCAATTAACCCACTGAAATTATTATCTCTGATATCTTGCTTTTCAGCTGACACCTTCATAACATTAAAAAAAAAAAAGAGGGTTTTCTATGGAAATCATGATCTTAATGAGATACCTAATCACCATAAACAGGGGAGATACTCCTTTGGGAGAAAAAAAAATAATCCATAACCAGAAAAGAAAAATAATATACGCTGAATGGAAGAGAGAGTAACCCAGATTCTCATCCTGGGACCTGCAGAGAAAAATGGCATTAGAGCTGCTCTTCTGAACACCTTCCAAATACTGAGATGTTGACAAAATTGACTTCAGCTTTTTACTTTAGAAGACAAGATAAAATGTCCTATTAAAAATGTTGACTGGTGCCTATGATGCATTTCCCTTCCCCCAGCTTCTGTTCTTTTGAACTACTTTGCCCACATGTGACTGTTAAGAAGATATATTTTTCTCATCAGATCGTTAACAGCAATGTAGAATAGTGCCTCTTTAATATTCCCAAAGATGTATTTGCTGAACTTTTCACACTGTTAATTTGTAGTTCATAAAAACTGCTGTAAGAAGAATCAATGGTTTGTTTGATCAACACTTCACAAAACAGTATTCACTCCCTCTCTTTCGTCACTTTATCAAGAAGATATTATAAAAGTTCCTACAATAAGCATCAATTAACATCCAGCATCATTACGCTCTTAAAACCAGGAACAT
This sequence comes from Sagittarius serpentarius, assembly GCA_034782735.1. Lineage (NCBI taxonomy): Eukaryota > Metazoa > Chordata > Aves > Accipitriformes > Sagittariidae > Sagittarius > Sagittarius serpentarius. The sequence goes on from JAVKLA010000053.1 coordinate 20,467,960, forward strand.
AATTTATTTGGTAGCTTCTGTGAATGTGAGTAATAAAACCTACTGAACAAAAGTTTGAGTAATATGAGAAGATGCTTCTTCAGCATTTTTCTGATAATCTACCATAACCTCTAGATGAATAGCCACAATTAGCATCTCTAATGTCACTTGCTGTAGAAATAGTCCAGTTCCATATTAATATTAATGTACTCACTGCTATTAACACGGAGAAAGATAAGATAAAATCTGTCAGAAAAATGTTACTCCTTATAATATGTACAGGAGTGATTATTAAAATCCTGGCAAAGGTTTTGCAGGGTGGTACTAGGCTACTACCAAGGCCTGACGCATTCTCCTCCTGCAGTTCTGCACCTCCAGTTCTGCATTGGTTATGGTGATTCACCACTAAATGGTATAGTTTGCTTTTTGTGTGCAGAAGGGACACTACACACATCAAAGCATTATTTGCTAGGCTGTTACACTGTTAGAAGACTAAACTATACAAAACAAGTGAAATCCAAGAATAACTACCCTCTTGCAGGCAGCACTCTTGTATCTACAGTTCTGAGAGCTGTGGGCTTCCCCGCAGGTCTCTGCTCAGCCACTTCCCAGACTACTACAGACTTTCTCAGTTACCAAGTATCTGGGATGTCTTCTCAGGTAATTGCCATTTGCTTTGCCACTGCTTTAGTGTGGCAAGCTCAAAGCAGGAGCTAAGCTTTCTTCCTGACCTTCATTTTGAGGCCAGGTCTGAAAAGGGATACCGACAGCCAGAGGTGTATAACGTTTTCCAGAAAACTAGCAAATCTTGTCCCATTTTCCCTGCAGAAAGAATTGTCAGGGATTGTTGAGGAGTAGTACTGACAGCACAATACAACAGTCATTTAATGAGAAAATGCTGCAAAATTGTTCTCAGAGATGAGCACCACTCAGGGGCTAGCTAGTAAAGATTAAAGTCCTTAGCACAAGTACAGCTGTAGACCAATTTTTCTTTCCTGCAATATGGCAGAAAATGAAGCAATCAAGACTGTAAGAAGTGAAGACATCAAGGGTGTATTAGTAGGTGTTGTGTTTAATCTCTTGGCATGGAAGAATGGGTGAAAGTAGCTTGCAGGCAGATTTTTTTTTAAACTGTTGAAAAATGAGATAGTGAAAGAGAATAGAACAGGACACAAACGAAGAGATACAAAGACAAAAATGTGGGTTTCAGGTAGAGAATTTGCACAAGGCAAAGCAACAGGTACTACACTAGAAGATTAACTAAAATACCTGAAGACCGAAGGAGTGCAAGAAATGTTGGCATTCAGCCCTCATACTTTGTAGGCTGCCAATCTTTTCTTTAAAATGAGGTTAGAAGATTTCCAACACAAAGAAAATGAAGAGAAAGGATCTGATAGACACCAAAATATGATGTACATATACTTTCCATAGACTAAAACACTGTATTCAAAATGATAAAACAATTTCCATCCCAAGTGAGAATCTTTACGCGGCAAATCCTTTATGACAGAACAGAGAGGAAGCAGGGAGTAAGAGGGGAAAAAGTATGCTCTGGCCGCTCATTTCTTTCTCATGCCTTTATAAAATTGGTACAGCTAAAGCTGCTGTTCTGAAACCATGAAAGTGAAAGTCATTGCTTTTTATGGATTCAATTCTGAGAACTTTTCTTAAGAGTCATGGGGAACCACAATCCAGCTTTCAGAACAGTGAGCTTTTCAGCTAGAGATTTGGAACACAAACAGGAAAATAAATAGGAAAATAATGTCGTATTATAAGGATCCTGAGGCAGCAATCAATAGTTGTAGGAAGTCCTTATATAAAACTCTGGCAGACAATAACATCCCCCATAGAACTTGGGCTTGATAATAGCAACTAGTCAGTCCGTCGACATATTCTTCTTGTTGTGAATAAATACTGGTGTGGTTATAACACAGACAAAACTTTTTACGGAAGTCACAGTCTTAAAATGAATAGATACTGTGGTCCAGAGGCAACATCATATAAGCCATTGTGATTTGGAGAGAGCAATAATTATATACTTAACCAAGATACTTAAGTGTCATGTTTAGCGGTACAACCTACAGAACAAAGACCAGAGGCTCATTGCAATCAGTGAAGAGATTTAGATCAGTCTCAAAAGGCTTTGAGTTAGTTAAAACAAAAAGACACTTGCCCTGGAAAGATGGGACTTGCAACTGATCCTAGTGATGAAAGATCTCACAGCTGTAAGCTCGAGCCCTGAGTATGGCACCAGGCATTATTTTCAGGACCCTTTGGGGTTTAGGAAATTTGCTTCAGCATTGCAGCCCTGACTACTCTCTTCAAGACAGACAGAAAGACAAAACCACTCAGAGGCGCACGTGAATTATTATTTCTTTTAAATCATATGAGAAGAAAGAGAATGTGACAATGCTTCTTTCCATCCATTTTATAGCACTTACCCCCGTTCAATTTCCTCTCAGTGACAGATCTGTATTTCCAGCAGCTGGGGCAATACCCTGACCTACATGTTCCTGTTGAAATTCTGACACTGTGTTGGAAATAGTTCAGGATTTATTGGACCAAGAAGTGCGTGAAAGAACAAGGTCTGGTGACCCCTCAGTGAGGGCACTTACTGGAAAGAAGGTATTAATTTCTGGTCCCTGCTTCTAAGGTTGTTTATGCATTTAGCATAAATTTAGCATGAAATATTCATTAGATAAAACACGATATTGTTTGTGATTTTGTCCAAAAATGACCTACTGTAAAATTTGTCCTAGTAGAGCTGTATAGATTCCTGCTGAATATATAAAGCTGAATACGTTGGTTTTGTGAGACTAACACGATTTTGAATGTTAATCACAGTTGAGAGTTTTGCCTAAAAAAACAAACCCTCCCTGAGATATACAAAAAAACCCTATAGGTCTGCTTAAAGAAGCAGGGAAGTGTAAAAAATTATCCTCAGCAATTTCCTAAAAACTGTTTTTGTCAAAACTATCTGGAATTCCAAATTTCAGCCAGCTTCTAACATGCAGAATGATAACACCGGTGAGGATCCTGGGAACCATTTAGACAAGACATTGCAAATTCCCTTCCCTGGGTCTGAGCTCCAAGAAATACATCAAAACACAAACCCAGCAGCTGCGGCATGATTATAATTTAAAAATGCCTCATATTCAAACCTCCTGCTTTATTTGAATGCATAGTATGGATGAGCTTTTCTGAACAGTAGGTCTCATGTAAGGCAATGTTTTTGTCAGGAAACAACTAGCTTTAAGGAGAGGTTAATATGAATACTGTATCATGTTATCTCTCCGTGCATTCTCAAACTCCACAGAGGGAATTTGGCAGTAAGTAACAAAAGCCTTTAGGAGCCTCGTTTCCTTGTCAGGTAGCATAGAAATATCATTGTCAAAGTATCATGCAACATATTAAAATTAGCAACATATTTTATGGTGCATAAGACACATAAAAATTGTAGTTTAGACACCAGCCAGCAAAACTCCTACTCTCTCCACGGCCACAGCAAAGTGATAGCAGAAGGATATTTATTTTTTTGCCATGCTCTGTCAAGCAACTGACCTGGTAAAAAAACATACATTGTTCTGTGTCTAGTACAAATCCAGATGCTTCCTTCGGGGGCCTTGTGCCCCTTCAAGCTCTTGTGCCAAGGAGAAAGACATAAATCTTTCTGTTGGTAGAGGAAATACATTGTCAGAAAAACAAGTAAAACTTTATCTTTCTTCACCAAGTAAAGGACACGGCCACAGGAACACACACACAGAGGTGTTTTCTTTTGGAGCGTGTTTCTGACATTAGTTTGGATGTGGAGAGAGGTGACAGATTTGCTAGTTTCCAGATCAAACATAATCTCAGTATAGTTGAGGCCTGATATGAAGTTCTGTTTAAGGCAGACGGCAGTAAGTGAAGTCTGTTAATTTTCGTTAAAGAGGTAAGAATTACAGTTGCATATGCAAACTGTGTTGTACCTCAGAAAGAAGCTGAGGCTGTGGGATAGCCAAGGACAGATAGATGACTTTAAAGTAGTATATTCTATGAATGTGTACTCAGGCTATCAAAAGAGATCATGGGACTTTGAGACCAGGGCCTTCCAAAAGTGACCCCAGTTGTCAGCAAAACCAAGTAATCCCTTAAATACACCATAAAATATTGACTCTATTTTACAGTTGGTGCAAGGGACACAGGCAATGGAGAAGTTACACACCTCTGAAGATGTACCTTTTCTAACCAGTAAAACCTGAGAGAATTCTGATTAAAATATATTAAAGAAGAATAGGTTATTCTTCAGTTTGTTTTGTGCATTAGATAGCACTCTGTACGTTAAAGATCATCTACTCCTCGATATTCTGATGCATTCTATAATTCCTGCACATTTTATTCAAACCCTTTTTATAGGTAGTGCACATTCACTTCAATGATTTGAAAGCTGGAGGCAAGGTGATACCATAAGCAATAGGGTAACACTCGAAACTCCATTTTTTTTCAGAGCTGTTAACATCAGGTTGCTCGTATTGCTGTGACACAAGAAGACAGAAGCTATGGCGCTGATTTTTAAAACCATGTGCAAGCAGCCAAGCTCAGGCAGGCCCCATATTTAGTGCAGCTTTACAGCAGCTCAGACAGTAATTCTGCCCGGGAAGCAACAATCTTCAGGAAGAGAAAAGGGACAGTCAGAGCCACCCAGCTTTAAATAAACTGCTGTTGTGACCAGTTTTCAAAGTTATGGTTATTGTAACATACAGAAAAGCTAAAAGTTTAACTAAAGACTAAAGACTTAACTGGAAAGCACTTGAAATATTTTTATGTGAATGAACAGCTTGAATAGCCTGTGGAACACAATACATCGTAGAAAAAAATATTCACAGTTCTCAGGATACTAGCAGACTTGACTTACCTATTTTGCTATGCAAAGACATGTTCAAACTTCATTGTGATACCTCTCAAGTGCACAAGCACAAAAACATAAAAAATGTGCTATTAACACTGTAAGTGAAATTTTATTTATTGAAATGTTATTAATGTTTTCAAGGGATTTACACGGATCCTGATTCTGAAGCCACATCTTCATGAGCTCTATCTGTGAGATGCACGTAGAGGCAAATAGCAGGAGACTAAGGATGCATGGGTGCATTCTCAAATCCTGTCTCACAGTTGGGACATTTAGTTTTGATGTTAAGACCTGAAAGGAAAAAGTTGGATTACAATTTTTTTTGTCAAAAAACTCTCCTGACACCATCACTGCAAGAATATTGTTCCAGGATCTGCCTTCCTTTTTCTCACTAAGTACTGCCTGAATAACCATGCTTAATTTGGTATTAGTTAAGCTAACAAGGCATCACTTCTTTTGACCGTGGATACCACTTTTCACATTACTATAGTAATATTGTCACCTCTCAAGCCCTTGAGCTCTGCTTTGGAAGACAGCATCACCTCAGGATTTTCCTTGTGGACAGGCTGATTTATTCCCACCGAGAGCACACAGCACCAATGCAGACAGCCGAGTGGGTGAAGAAGAAGTGGGACCCAGGCTTTCCCCCTCTGCTCGGTCTCAGGAGCAGCCCTTGCCCATCAGCCAGGGAGAGGCTGCTGAGGGTGTCAGTCCCCAGGCGAAACAAACGGCCGCAGACCCCAGCAAAGGGTGTCTCCGCTCTGTGCTATGATAAAGCAAGTTTTTCTGCTCGTTGCTGCTCTATCTCCTCCTGATGTCTGCCCCTGAGGTTTCCCCATTCAGACTGAAATACAGAAGCTCCTTCCCCGATGTGTTTATGCCATTGCATGCGGTACACCCAAGTTCATTTTGCATTTTTCATTCAGCAGGTCATGTTAGTCCCTTCCTTCTATAAAAACTCTTTCCCAGAACTGCTGGGAAGACTCCATGTAACATAGGCTCCTTTCATCTACACAAAGGTACTACCTCTTCTCAGGCTTTTCCACAGGACCACTAGCCCGTCAAGTAACTCTACTTCCTCAGTGCTTATTTTCTTGTCCTGTGAAAATACAGTGGCTTTTTTTTTTTCACTCCCTCTGTGTGAAAAGACTACCTTCATTTTTGCTCTGTTCCTTAAGGTCAGGCTCATTTTCACCTCTTTCTTTACTTGGTGTCCGGGTTAACTCTTTCCTTGTAGGCTGTATCACACTATTTTGAGTCATGTGTTGTGCAGGAATCATCTTTTTCCCTGCACCCTGTTCTTGGCAGAGATGAGACATACTTTTTGAAGCTTATTCTTCCGAAAGTAACAGAATGCCACTAAGTAGCATGAATTTACTCAGTCAATTTGAAAAGTATTAAAATAGGGAAACCTGTAACTGTGGTATGGTTTGGGTAACCTTTACAATCAATGATGGTATCGAATGTACGGAACAGTTATTGCAAAACCCATCTAAAATTACTTTGGTGAGTAACTGGATGCTTCAGAACATAACACTCATTGTGATACTACAGATACTGAAGTATGGAGTTATAAAACCATACAATATAAAGAATATACTGCTTGTGTAAATTCAGAGCCTTTTTACAGCCTGTTTACATGGTGCTACACAGAAAAGTTATTCATTATAACAGAAAAGTTGAGGCAAAGGAGAGAAAGAAACCGTGAGTGGCTGCAATCATAAAATAACTGAGCTAAAAGTCATTACAAATGTTGTGCTAAGCACACTTATTTTTCTGTTCAAGAGACTAGCATCACAGAGAAAGAAAATTTGCAAATAAACCTCAAGACACCAAAAGCTGTCTCAGATGCACAAATACACAGAGGTATTTCCATGTCACAGAAATTACCAGTGTTTAGTTTTATTGGTGATAGAAGGTTTTCCCTCTAGGTAAGGTTCTGTGTCAGACTCTGGGAAAAAAACCCACATATTATACCATTATTATTATTATTATTATTATTATTATTATTATTATTATTATTATTATTATTATGGTGATGGTGATGGTGATGGTGATGGTGATGGTGATGATGATGGTGATGGTGATGGTGGTTGTTATTATTATTATTATTATTATTATTATTATTATTATTATTATTTCTTATAGCACTCTTTTATGAGGATACCTCACTGCTGTGTTTCTGAGCAAGCTTTTATTGCTGTTTAACTTTTTCAGAGAGGTGAAAATTCAGATTCAGACCTGCTAGAATAAGCATGACACTCCAAGGCAGGCATTTTTATAAACAGCTACAGACTGCAAATTTGCGTGAGATTGCAAGCACCATTTGTGGCTGAGATAAATATTGTGACTTTTGGGGCAGCTTCTCCTCCAAGACAGCCATGGTATACTGTACACATAACTAACACATCCCAATATGTAGCTGCGACCAAAAGCTTGGAATGTTTATATGACCTATTCCTCCCCATACTGTTACCTCTAATAACACACTTCAGTTTTGAGGTTAAGGCCATACCTGCCTCAGAAATCTTTGTTACAGAAGATACAGGACTTACACTCCCTCCCTCCATCGTGGGAATCAGTAAACTGTAGCAGAGCTCCAATGATTTTCTCACTGTTTCTAATACAGTTGGTCAGTAAGAGGTACTGTGTCTCACAACGCTTGCAAGCACTCTACTCATCATTTCCTGCTGTTCCTGAAAGCATCCAGCTAAGTTAGGCATTGATCCCAGCCTGAAAAAAAATGGGATGTGGTCTCTGTCCAGCTCCACAGGTCATTTCTTTTAGATGTTTGGAATAAGAAGGGTTGTTCTTGATGACCTGGGAATCAATCCTTAGTTGACACCTTCCCTGGGTTGCCTGCTGTTGCCTGCTGTCCCTATGACACTCACAGCATTCAGACACTGCTGAGACCGTACGAAGCAAAAGGAAAGAAAAGAAAACCCAGCCCAGTGATCATGAATTTAGTGTAAGGTATTGGCAGTTGATACTGCAGTTCCTACAGTGCACATAGAAATCACTTATATACTGCTGTGCTAAATTTGTGGTGTTACGTAGTTACCAAGCTATGTCGCAGGGCTATACCTTAGCCAAAGGGCAAGGACATCAAACCATACCATTCACAAATGAACTGGTGCTGTTTCTTGCAGTGATTGTGGGTTCTGAGCTGCAGAAGCCACAGTTTGCTTCTATGTCTGTCTTGCATTGTCCACCCGTATGGTGAAATAGAACTGATTGACTCAGGGGCTTTTTAAGTAGCGAGTGCTACATGGGAGGGACAGGGTTAGCGCCGTGAGCAGGCTCGTGTGGCACAGCTTCTTCACTTTCGGTCATTACGAAACTGTATAGCCAAGGGAAGAGGTCTCTTTGCTCTCCCCCTTGGCAGTTCCCTCAGCTCCTTGGCACAACTCTTGTAAAGTGAGGGGCCAGGACTTGTCTCTGATGGCTGCAGTGGAGGATATGGCCTTTGTCCCACCTCTTCTACCATCCCTACTCCCTTCCCCCTTGCACCTTCCCCTGTTCTTCCCCTCGTCCCCCCCAGACTTCCTCTCAGGGCGGTGTCCCCTCCCCTGTCCCGGCCCGGAGACCTCCCTGTCCGGGCCCTCACACCCAGCCTGGTTTCAGGCTCCAGGCAGCTCTGTTAAGTAAACTTATCACACAGCAAGAGAAATCTCCCTTCAACAGTGTCATTGGATATATATCATTCCAAGCAACTCTTCCCGTCATCTCCATCAAAGACTTCCCCAACTTCTCAGCAAGACTTCGTCTAATTATGTGTCCTGGTTGGAGTTAAACCATGACATCATGTATGGCTACGATGCATAGCTTAACCATTCCCACTCCTTTTTGCCATTAGCCAAGTATTTGTTTGAATATTGCTTCATTTTCCATCAAATATTTAAATATGTCATAATATACTTTGGGAATTTAAGTTGGTTTTAATTTGAAAAAGCTTTGTTCAACACTTTCAGTTCTGTTAGCACAATAAAGGAAGTTTAGCATTAATGGCTTTTGTCTAAGTAAATGAAACAAAATTGTACTTCTGGAGAGAGAAAAATACTGCAGTCTCACTAGCACTTTTCAAATCTTTCAGATTTTATTTATTAATTTTTTTCCTCAATATAATGCTTATGGGCTCTCATGACACTATTATAATTCTGCACGCACACACCTCTGAATATAAAGCCCTTTGCTTGTAAGCACATCTTGAGCAACACTGGTGGTTTTGTCTAAGAAAAATACCTATTGTGGGTTACTTGTTAGGATTTAGCCCTGTCATACACTTTGTTACATCCAGACTACTGAATTACGTTAGTTTGATCTTAGCAAGCAATAAAATGAAGTTAGACTGCCCCTGCATTTTTTAATGTTAAAGTCCCTTTTGTGGCTAGTCTAAAGGCATATTTAATTACTTTTTCAAATCTGGAGAAATTTTCAGATTGGAAAAAAAGAACATAAGACTAAAAAATTCCCCTTTAGAAGGTGTTTTCTGTGGAAGCAAAATACTTTGAAAACATATTTTGCTAAAATATAAGTTTAAACAAGAATAAATTTCTGGCTTTAACAGGATACTGTAATGTTACATTTTCACAATATAATATAATTTTGAAAAATTTTGTCTTACAAGTTGAAATATTTTTGTATCATTTAATACATAAAGTAAAAAGGTGAAAGAGTAAAAAAAGACCTTAGTGCTGTTGAAACAAAACATTTCTGTCCATTAACTTAAAAAATCCTTTCTTACTGAAGTGTTTCAAATGTCTCATTTCCAATTCAACTCAGAATTTAGCCCAAAAGCCAAAATCCCTCATTTGTGTATGCAACAGAATTTTCTTACTCTTGACAGCTGTAATCCCAGTGCAAAGGTTTTTTAAGGGTTTGTGAACTTAAAAGAAGATAAATACACCCCAGGTGTCCACGTATCATTTTCCTTAGTTAAGAAAAGCAGTAGAGATCTGTTTAAGAGTCTCACATTTTCAGTCCTGTTCTGTGGAAGAATAGGAGAAAGATTTTTGGCTGTGAGGTTTCTAACGCAGTTTCCAGATCAAAGTAATTTGGATGATCTTTGAAACTTTTGGATAGCTTTGAAGTGTGACTATCATTACTTTAGATTTTACATTTGCACTCACATGACATTGTTCATTACTGAAATTATATATAATATTATATAATTAAGAAATTAGAAATTAGCTGTTGATTCTTAGTTGTGGCTGATAGATATTGATGTTTTAGAGAAATAAATTAAATATAGTGTGTATTCCACAGAAATATTGTAAGCACAGAAACCCACAAAATATTATTCTTGAAAAGCAGAGCTGTAAACACTTATTAAACTAAGATATAACATTACTTTTCCTGCTGCAAAACTTCTTAGGCTATTTCTCATTAAGACTCATCACAGACTTTATTCCAGACTAAAGCTGTTCCATAAGAGTTTAAGGGAACATGTACGACTTCTCCAGAGACACATAAAAGACCTTTTCATGCTGAACTAGTTTGAAGCAAAAAATACCTCTGCCTCGGAAGCAAGTCTTGAAATAAGCATCCATTTTCTGGTGTGATCTCAACATGGTGTTACCTGTTGCTCTGTTTTATTCTGTGTTATGAAAATATTTGACACAAATTAAAGAAAAATTATCTCCTGTTGTTTAGCAAGCTACAGAGATCATTAAGTGATAGTTGCTAGCACCTTTTCATAAACATCTAAGCAGTTTATGCTGGTGAAACCGTGGCTGTGTGCCCTTGAAACTGATAGGTGGGACAGTCGGGGCAGTGAGAGGTGGGCATCAGCCGAGTCAGAAAGAAGGAAAGCAGCCGGTTGTTTGGGGGAGAGGTGGGCATAACAGCAGAGCGCGGAAGATTGTTGTTTGAGCTCGTTCCTTCAGAAGGCTTTGCAGGAGTGAGAACTGAGACAGCTCCTGCGAGTGGAGAGCTGACCGGGTAACAGAGATGAAAGAACTGACTTCACTAAGAGCGAAAGAGACACCGGAGGGAAAAAAAATAGCTCCTAGTGAAGGAAAGAGTGCTGAAAGTGACAGCTGAAAGGGAAGGACTTCACAGAGGTGACTGGCAGGAAAGGAAGACCCAGCAACTGCAGCTTAACAGCGGAGTGGCGGTGGGGGCGGAAAGTGCATATGGGACGTGAGGAATCACGGAAAACGAAATGTGGGAGACTGGGCAGCAGAGTAAAAAAGAGCTGCAGAGTCTGAAAGCCGAGGAGGAAAGAGGAAAAAAGATCTGAATACAAAGTGTTATCAAAGAGGTTGCCATCCGCTAAAATCCTATGGTAGCTCAGCTAAGCCAGCGAGAAAACTCGGGATATTAGAACAATTTTGTGTATTTATTATCCACAAGAAATAACCTGTTTCACTGGAAGCTTGTCATTGCTGTTTATGAAAATAGTAGTAATGCTTTTAGCCCTGAACCTTACACAGTTGAAGGCGCTTTCTTTGCTCCTTAGACAAAAGAATACACAAAAGAATTGTACAATGCAGCACATGGAGAGGTGTTTTCAACCCCTTAGAGCAATCCTAATCCCAAATAAAATCAACAGGAAAGGCAGGACAACCCATTTCTGTACTAAGCAACAAGCACTGAGCTATAACCTCTTGTGTAATTAATTCAGTGAGACATAATCACCTTGCCCAGCCCAACACGAGCAGCCTCTGTGGATGCCTGGGGGCTTCTAGCAGCGTTGAACCCAATGGCTGCTTCTTCCAGCAAGAGCAGGTAGCAGGGACTGGCTGCAGTTCGCAGGGACTTCACCAGCCGCGGGATCAAGCCCTCGGCCACAGAGGGTTCCAGCCTGAAGGGAAAACACTAAGGTCAGAGGGACAGTGCAGATGGAAGAAAGATTATGATGTCCAATGAGGTAGAAGGTTTATACAGAAGAAAAGGGGAAAAGAGGATGAGAAGAAACAAAACCTGCTCTACATTTTTTTGGCGCTCTGTTTTCCTTCAAGTCTCAGCTAAAAGCCAATTTTTTCCTTCTCAGCTTTCTCCATGTGTCAGATTCCTTCAGTTTATCAGTTTTTCTAGATAGGTACATCAGTCTTTGCATTAAGTGTTTTTCTGGACACAGTCTGAAAAACCACCTATAATTATATGGGTTTTCATCTGAACGAGTTCGATTTGACAAGGTTCATTAGAATTAGCATACTTCTGTAACATACTTACGTTGAATGTATAGATTTCATACAGAATTCAAAGGATTTAGAATGCAAATCTTTTCTTCAGTATGTTAAGTATTTTTTATATTATGACCAATTTTTCAGTTCTTTCCAATTCTTCTGACAGCCTGTGTTCACAACTGAGATGACTTAGAGAAATGGGGTTTATGCTGAGCCAACTTTCTGAAGTTGATGCATTGCTCCAGGATGAGCGTTACTGTTACCGTGCAACTGATTTCTTCCCTGTTATAATATAACTACAGTTAGACGTATCCAGGAAACACCTATGCACATAATTTATGCAATTGTTTGCAATGAGATGACTCAGGTCTATACTAAGTATATATGCATTCACCAAGAACTTCAGTGACTTTGAATATAAAGCCAGATTCTCCCAAACTCTTCAAAAACATCTAAAACCAACATTCCATAGGGAAATGATGACTGATTTTTCACTAAACCAGGAATTTTCACTCGTTCTGGTTTGCTGCTGGGGATGATAAGCATAGTAATAGAATATGCCATGACAGACGAAGCCTTTTTTTGCTGACTCACAAATATCATTAATGGCAGCTTCTTCCTCAGACAATTCCCTCCCTAGGTTTACAATGACTGGGCATATAAAGATGGTTGCATTTTTAATCATCTTAAAGGAAAGATTAAAGAGATGCTTACAAGAAGCTGTTGCCACACGTAAACATAGATAAAGCCATTAGGCATTTTACACATCATTTGCACAAAAAGAACTTTAAACTATGCCAGAAATCAATGACTACATCCAGTACTGCTGCACATTGATAAAAACAGCATGCCATAGGAGATGCAGTTATCCCAATTTTAATTATTTGAGCCTCAAAGATCACGTAATGTAGTTTAATTGCATATGATCACAATACTAATTCCATTTTTCATACTTTGCCAGAGACCCCAGTCCCAAACCTAGTGACCTCTGTAAGTTGGGGAAAAAAATTTGGAGTATTCAGAACTGAGAGGAAAGAGGCCAGCAACCCAAAGCATTTCCTGACTCTCTGTCGAAACCAAGCAGCATTGAGGAGGAACTAGCAAAGACTAAATGCTGAGGGGACAACCTGGCATGTGCAGCCAGGGAGTATGACTTCAGAAAAGGACTCGGAATGAGAAAACCTTTGGGTTAATTTGAGGCTGGGACATTGTTAAATTGAGGAGGGCATTTGTTAAACGGTTGATGGATATGGCAGAGAGAAATCATGGAAATCAACTGTTCCATAAGAAAACATTTTAGAAGAATATCATGAGAGAAAATTAAAGAAAACATTTAATTCTAGTGATTACTAAACCATACCAGCATATGTTGCTGTGATGTTTCTCCTCTGCTTTTCTTCCATGAAGACTTACTGTCTCTTTCTCTGCCAGTTGTTGAAAATTTCAGAATTGCCTTCAGAAGTTTCAGTCAGAGCTTGCATTAATCTAAATTTCATACAAATAAGGAAAATTAGGCTTTGGGGCTGAACAATGTCAGAGTTTAAAAGATTCTTGTATTGGGTTTGCATGGCAAGGTTTTGGTAGTGGGGGAGCGGGGCGGCTCCTGTGAGAAGCTGCTAGAAGCTTCCCCTGTGTCCGATAGAGCCATGCCAGCTGGCTCCAAGTTGGACCCGCCGCTGGCCAAGGACCAGCCCATCAGCAATGGTGGTAGCACCTCTGGGATCACAGATTTAACAAGGGGAGAAAAAAACAACTTGAGGAACTGCAGCCGGAAAGAGGAGAACGTGTGAGAGAAACAACTCCGCAGACACCGAGGCCAGTGAAGAAGGAGGGGCAGGAGGTGCTCCAGGCGCCGGAGCAGAGATTCCCCGGCGGCCCGTGGGGAAGACCCTGGTGAGGCAGG
>JAVKLA010000053.1:20482006-20514224 GCA_034782735.1 Sagittarius serpentarius
CCCGTGGAGAGAGGAGCCCAGGCCGGAGCAGGTTTGCTGTCAGGGCTTGTGACCCCGCGGGGGACCCACGCTGGAGCCGTCTGTGCCTGAGGGACTGCAGCCCGTGGGAGGGACCCACGATGGAGAAGATGGTGGAGGACTGTCTCCTATGGGAGGGACCCCAGGCTGGAGCAGGGCCAGAGTGTGAGGAGTCCTGCCCCTGAGGAGGAAGGAGGGGCAGAGACAACATGTGGTGAAATGACAACAACCCCCATTCCCCCTCCCCCTGTGCTGTTGCGGGGGAGGAGGTAGAGAAAATCGGGAGTGGAGTTGAGCCCAGGAAGAAGGGACGGATGGGGGCAAGGTGTTTTTAAGATTTGGTTTTATGTCTCATTACTCTATTCTGATTTGATTGGTAATAAATTAAACTACTTTCCCCAAATCGAGTCTGTTTTGACCATGACAGTAATTGATGAGTGATCTCTCCCTGTCCTTGTGTCAACCCACAAGCCTTTATATTTTCTCTCCCCTGTCCAGTCGAGGAGGGGGAGTGATAGAGCAGCTTTGGTGGGCACCTGGCATCCAGCCAGGGTCATCCCACCACAATTGTTTATCATGTGTTTGCTAATGCAGGCTTCCTTCACCTTCAGAAAACTCTCATGCTGGCCAGCATCAGAAACAAAACACCAAGTCAAATGGGCAGTGCATATCATTTCCTATATTACTGACAATTTTCCAATTGATGTCAACAAATTAACATTAGAATTGGGCAAGCATCTCTATAAATAAACTTAATGAACACAGAGTGTGTCATAGTGTAAATAGAATGTCTCCACAGATAGGTAGCTTAAGTGATAAATTATATCAAGTAAATGGTGAAAGTGCTTTAGCAATATTCTAGTTATATGAAGTATATACCATTATTCTAGTATCTTCTTTTGTCTCAACTGTTGTGGAGCATCTCTGACAGATGACTGACTTTCCCTAGAGCTGTTTGCATTTCAATTGTGACTTCAAGATAAAGCTAGAACAGAAAAAAATTATAAGGCGGTTTGCAAATGCTAGCTCCTAGAAATATCCAATAAGAATATGTCAGATACCTTAAGGAACAGAAAATGGCTGCACCCATTTTTTTGAGATCTTCATGGTTCTTATAAGAATTGAGTTTATTTATCAACACAGCAACTTACAAATGATATTTAATAGTAAGCGTGGAAACCAAGTTTCTAATTCATGGTTCACACTGGAAATCTAAGAATTATGCTCAACCAATCAGCAAGCAAAGATGCAAAAATGTACTAGGTAACACATTTCCAAGATGAACAGCACAAATTTTGAATAATGAATGCTTGCAATAAGCTTCTAACAGACAATCTTCAGAGCAAAAATTGCTCAGAGAAATAATACAGTGAATAACGAATACATGGGAGAAAATAACGGCCCGTATATGGACAAATCTTGCACAGAAAAAGAGATAAAATATGATAAATAAATAAATGATTGTTATGAATTATTCACCTAACTGTATTCCTGCTTATAGAAAAGGAGATATTTTCCTCTCAGTTTTCCCACTATACGTCTTGAGCTACTTCTTTGATTATATCCATTCTGTTTAACAAATAAACCCAGACAGAATTCTGGGTTACCTGGCACCACTATCCCTGAGAGACCAGTGTCTTGAATTAGTCAACACCAGTTTAAATTGACTGAGATCCTGGATTGTATTTCTCTCTCACTGTCTATACTGGTGTTCTGATTTGGCCCCACTAATGTTAATGAATTAAACCTTGCTGTCTCTGTAATGTACAAAATTATTCATATATGCATAGATCTGAAGTTTGGAAAAAACTATAAGATCACCGCTCTTTGAAAGAATCTGCTCTCCTGTATGAAAAGGACCATAGGATTTGGCAGTTAATCCTCTGTGGAGTTTAGCAGCTCATAAATAAACTCACAGATATGTATTTTGTATTTTAACATAATTCTTAAAGGAAAAAAAAAAAAGGAAGGAAAAAACCTCAGAGTTTAAATA
This sequence comes from Sagittarius serpentarius, assembly GCA_034782735.1. Classification (NCBI taxonomy): domain Eukaryota; kingdom Metazoa; phylum Chordata; class Aves; order Accipitriformes; family Sagittariidae; genus Sagittarius; species Sagittarius serpentarius. Next base: position 20,484,018 of record JAVKLA010000053.1, read on the forward strand.
GTTACCCTAGGTCCCAGAGTTTACCATAGAGCAGAACTGAGAATACCTTCCATTTTTACAGTAGTCATTAAACTGCAGCATCCTTCCACCAGATTTCCCAAAATCAGAGGATTTTATGCCCTTCATATTGAAGGGAGCAAATTTAATTGAGGCTTGTGACCCAGAAAACATATACGTTCCAAAATGCAATTTCGCGTTTAACACTGCTGAAACCTTTTTGTTTCAAGCCATGGAGAGTCACTCCAACTGTTAATAACTCTTCCTTGCAATTACCTGAAAAATGGGGTAAGATGAAGAACTCTTTCAAAACTGTAAGTTTGGGTTCAAAAAAGGTTGGGGCTTAGGAAAAGGAGAAAATATAGGTAAAGCTAGAAAATATGTACATATTTCATGTGAACTTCCTGAAAACTCTACTGTATGATTTTAACTTCTTGCTGCATTGTAATATTGTTGTATAATGTGATAACCATGCATACGAGTCTCAGAGAATACTTGCATTGTCAGTGAAGGATGTTTAAAGACCCAGTGTGCAGTGCTATAAAGGTTTATGTTGTGAAAGTATTTATATATTAATAACACTTCAATTGCAGGGTATCTACCATGTAAACAGTGTTATTATAAAATGATGGATTTTCTAGAATGCCACTAAAAGAGAAATTCAGTGCTGACCCAAGGGAACAGATGAGACAAACAGGTACAATATCTGTCACTTTCCAATCATCTCTGTTTTCACATCAAAATATATGATCATGACTCTTTCCTCCACTGCACACACCTAGAAAAACCATCATACACACCCATTCCAGTGATTCAGCTCTCAACCAGCTTGCCTTCTGTAAATCGCCTCTCTATTTTTTTATATATCGTTAGTGCTAAACCAAATATGCTCCCTGAGAAGTCTGGTTTTAAGGAGCCAAATTATTTTATTCACATAAAATTTGTTTCAGAAAAATATTAACTATTCTGAACCTTGTCACGAATTAGTGCTAATTTAAACAAACAAATTCATCTTGTCCTGCTCTTGCATTTATAAGCTATTTATATGTCATACTCACTACTTGCTCCATATGAGAAGGATTAGCTCATGTTAATGCCTTGCAGGGAGCAAGCAGCATGCACGTCCGGAAACTACACAGTCTAACTGAAACCCAATGTGGTAGATAAGAAAATATTCATACCTATTTAACTCAGACTTATAGCGAGGCTTATATTATCTTTTTTCAGTGTGTTCTTTGTGAAGGTCTCTAGTACACTTCCTCTTTCAAAATGAATGAGTGCACTGTGCCACTGGCTAATCTTAGCCAGCCTGGGGAGTTCCTATTATCCAGGAAAGATATATATTCTTAGAATTTACTACCTTTGGAAGAAACTCACTGACTCGTTTTCAGAATAAACCTGGAGGCATTGCCTAGGCTCTTCCAGCCTTATTCTCATTGCATAATACTTTAATCTGAAATGGTTCCATTATAATCAGAACATAGTAATATAAGTAAAGGTGGCAAAAGGCGATCCTGTATTAAGGAGCTCTTACAGTTCTGGGATGTCTGACTGTACAGCAAGAACACAGAGATATGGATTTGTCAAGGAAATGTATAATGTGATACCAAACCACATTTAACATCACTTATTCTGAATCATTTTACTCGATGGGTATCTTAGCATGCTGAACCGTCACTACTCATTTTGCTGTCTTGTGGCAACAGTAAGTGGTAAAACCATTACTCGAGAAATCTTTGTATAACGCATACCCAGCACATTCATCTAAGATATTTGCATAATTTGCAGACCATACAGCAGAACTCTTTCCTGTAAATTATTAAGAGAGGATTTTTCCCCCACCCTCCGTTTTGGCAAAACTTTTGCTCATCCTAGAGAAAGTGATACCCCCACTCTAGGTTGAATGTGAGATGACAAGTATATGAAAGTAAAAGGTAATTGATTTATTTCTTATATATTTACACCTTATTTAGAGAAGTATGATACAGATGTTTATGCAGAAGTTTATCTGCATAACTGGAAATCATTCTAAGAGAAGACATTAAATGGTTTTCATAAATGTAATGGTCAGGAGACATCATCTGATTTCTGCTTCATCTCATGTAATTCATATTGGGTATGTTACAGAATATCTGTACAGCTCAGCACCTGAGATAGTCTTGCCTGTTTTATTTTATGGACAGCACAGGTCTCTCCAGTATAATTATCTTTATTACTGAATGTCTTCCCCTGTAGCAATCTTTCATGATTACTGTCAGGCTGATGTAGAAAAGTTAGCAATGTCCCCGCGTGCTATTATTGTCACAGAAGCTCCGTAGGTTGTTCATTTGCAAAGCCCACATAATGTTATGATGATTTTCTTCCCCTTTGATGAAACTATCCTGATGTGATAAATTGTTTCAACAATGCTGGTACTGATATTCTCTTTGCACAATGGAGATAAAAACTTTATACTGTTTTCTGTCATTAATTTTGCTAGGATTAATTTTGCTTCTTTGGACATTTTTTTGTTCTTTGTGTTCACAAACACATAGTGTCCTTTTCAAAACTGGTTTTCCTTTTATCTTTCTGCTTTTATTCTTGGTGCATATTGATAAAAACATGGTCATAAAATAAAAGTTAAGCTAATCACCATTGTAGATAGGTCCATCATTATATTTTACATGCCAAACTGGGAATGAAAATACCAGGCTGCCATGAAAGAAACTGCTGCCAAACAACCCCAGCTATCTCAGGGAGGTGTTCTGCTTTGAATAATCTCACCCTTGTTATGAAGGATAAAGCATTTCATGTGGACAAACATGCAATCTTTCCAGTGTTTCTGATAACTGGATTTTTTTTTCCCCATAGATAGACTGAAACCAAACAAATCATGCAGGATATTTTCATTGTTATTTGCCCGGTGTTGCTGTTACGTCAACTGTTAAGCATTTCCAGTGAATGTTTCTCCCTTAGGAATGTCCCATTTAAAATGTCTAGTAAAAGCTCCTTCCCAGTTTGTAGAACAGTTTTTGCACTGATTGTTTATTCCTGTTTAACCACTTTTTGTATAAAACTACTCTGTTCCCTTAATGTCACTTTTTGGAGTGCATTTCTATTCTGCAGCCCTTCTCCAGATTGCACACATTTGGTACACTCAACTTTATTTTCATACTAAGCCATTCTTAACCTTTAGAAGTGGTTTGGATAAAACAAATACAAAAAGTAAAATACCAAGTACCTTTTTTTTTTTTCTATCGTTCCTGTTGTTTTGCCCAGATTTGTCAGGACTGAGCAGCATTTGGAAAGTTCTGTGGGAAACTGTACAGCAAACAAGTGACTCTACCTGCTATTTTTATTCTTAGGGGCTTTGCTTTTTCACTTGTGTTAAAATTTAATGATAAATGCCAAATTGTTAGACATGTACACAACTTTGGCCTTCTAAAGGCAGAATTGATCCTAGATGGGAGAGCAGACTATTCATGTTGCAATGCTTTTTCCTTACTTGGTGAGGACTCTCGAACATGCCGAGTGATGTTTGACATCCTGGAGTCAGGAACAACTCTGTCTAGTGGGGATATCTGGATATATATATCCAGTTACTGAAAATATTCTTTCCTACACTAACAGAAAACAAAAAAGTACTTACACAGTAGACTGAACGTAGATTTGTCTGTCTGCGTGTGGACGTGCGCAGGCATGGGTGGGTGCCTGGATGGCTGTGGGTAGGGAAGGGCTATACAAAGACAACACAAGAGATTGCAAGTAAACCCCAAGTCCGGACTTCCATGAAGGATGAGACATGAAGTACATTTTTGTACTTTCTAGCATTAAACTAATGCATATATTTTACCATTCTGCTTGTTTAGATTTCAAATATAGCTTATTTACTTTTGAATTAAAAGCTTTTTTTTGAAATTTGAAAACTGGTGATATACTTAAGTTCATAGTTTATTCTCTTCAAAGGGTTTTAAAGAGGCAAAAGTTATTAGGGCAAATCAGAGTAAGGAAAATTATTTTTTAACCTGGACTAGCCTAAATGTATCAGATGAAAACTGGTAAATTCCCAAGAAAGGCAGGGGGAAGGTACCGCACTATATATCAGAGCCTTGCCTTGCAACTGCTGGTTCTCTGAGCAGAGAGGAAACATTCCTGGAAAAAATTGCGCATGTGAGATCTTCCTTACTGTGGTTTAGAAAATGAGTCTTACCAGGACCTACCAAGCAATAGTTAACAAATGTTTGGGGATGGTGACTGACGTCTGTAGCCCCCATTTCCCTCCCCAGAGCAGAAGGACATCATGTCCATTTAAATTAAGAATTATTTTGAGACAGATCTGTCCATCAATAAGTGGTTGCAGAAAGCTTGATGTGACAGCAGGATGATCTGAGTGACGGATATTGCCGTATACATAATAACAACAGATAACATAAGATTAACTTCTTTAATTTTTTATGTTTTATTGGGTGAAGATCTCTCTAGTTCCAAAATTGTCAGTGTTCTGTGCACAACTCCATCACTTTCATATCTTAACATTCTTTATATTTAAACTAAAAAATAGTCTAAAAGTGATGAAAATAAACCAGTAGTTGTTTAACTAAACAAATGAATCCCACAACATCATAAACTTCCTTCATCAATAATTTTGTATCCTGCCATTGGGATCTTTGTTGCGCTTTGGTATAGTTTGTGTGAAGCAATGTAAATAACTATTAGCAATGTGACTAACTCCCATTTCTCTAAAAATTAGTTTAATTTTCTTCTTGGCTAAATTCTTTGAGCAAAGAAGATTTGCATGTGAATAGAGACTCTACTTGTTTGGAGCAGAATTTTTCTGAGCTCATGTTAAACATATAAACTTATGGAATTGCAAGAAGAATAAAAATAGCAAGGTATGATGCATAATAGTAGTTGCAGAACATTACAGAAATATAGTATAAATCCAGGAAAAAAACTGACAATTCAAATCAATTTGATTTGCATTTAGAGATAATCAGTTCCAAGCATGAAATGTTACTTAATCAGGTAATGGCTTCATTAACAGCAGTTAATCACATACTACCTTCAACTCATTTTCAGAACTTGAAATTAGTTATTCAAATTATAGCAATTAAAAAATCTCAGTCAAGGGCTCAATTCATTTGAGAGAAATACTTATGCAAAATCACCACAAATTTATCGATCATTTATAAGAGACAGAATGTGAGCTGAATACCTAATTCTAAAAGAAAAATTGTGATATTAGCTAGATAAATATAAAATTCTGTATGTAGAATAAATGCAGACATAAAGGAAATAAGTTCCTTTTATTTTAAGTTATTGTTATTATATTATTTTTATTATTTTCTTTTTATTTTATTTACTTTTATTTTTATTATTATTTTTATTATTATTGTTATTATTACTGTTACTATTATTATTACTATTTTTATTTTTAAAAAGTTTTTTTTTATTTATAGGAAGCTTAAGTCTGGAAATTTACTGTCACTTTATTCATGTGGAAAATCAGAATTTCCTGTGTCTGTCAACCCACATAGCATATTAGAGCTACCTCTAGCAAATTTGAGTTACAGCTCTTAGAAAACAGTGATCCTTGAAAACAGACTCCAAAAATAATTAAAAATCCCAACAAAAATCCTCCTCACAGCTTTCCTTTGTTCTGAGTCCTAGATGCAATCCAGTGGAACAAGTCATCTATTTGCCATTTAGGCTCAGCATAAGTAAGCAGAAAAAGTAAGTGAAGAAAAGCTGTGATTTCCCTAAGTGTTACGTGATTATGGAAATTGTAATTTTGAGTACTTGCTACAGTATTATATTTTTAATAGCTATATCTTCAGAAATAATATTCTAGTAAGTTGGGTGCTGGCATGCAAAAATAATTGTTAGTTCTGTGCATTGAGGATTTTCAAGGGTCGGACAAGTGAGTTGTACCACGTTGTCATAGTTTCATTGGTTTTGCAATATGCACAGTCTTTTGTTGTGCAAACATCGACTCACATATGCTCATAATCTGTTGTGGTAGTTTAAATTTCTAAATGACGCTGACTGACAACCATTAATACATTTGGTTTTTTTCTCAAGAATGAAGCCAGAAAGAGAAAACAGTGCACTCACAGGTCTCAGGCACACAGTGGGCAATTCAGTACTAGAAATGCAGCAGACTAGTTTTGTTTAAAATTTATTCATAATATCCCAAGACCTGCTTAAAATATTTTTGCTATTCAATAAACATTTGTTATACGAAGAGACTAGCGTATGTCGCTGAAAATTGCCAGGAGCCACTGATATCTGCCTTTCCAGGTTTTACATAAATAGATCAACGTCTTAAAACGCCCTGAACTTTCACTAGTCTCCAGCACAGGATTAAAAAGCAGTAAGGGAAGAACAGGATGTGAAGCTCATACCTAGCATACGGTCAGCATCCCCGTGCCTCCTTACTTTCCACAGCCAAGGAAACCTGTGCAACTGGCACGTGAGATGCCAAGTTTCTCTTCCCAATAAGGTAAGGATGTTAAACACGAGTTTGTCTGATCCTGAGGATCCCGGGGAGCGCAACTGTAAATGTTGCCCTTCTCCATTCATCCCACAGTTTACACAAGGCGTTAGGCAAAAGGGATTGCTGAGAACTTCTCTAATGCCTAATACAAAGAATAATTAAATCAACACACTTCTTCAAATTAAAGAAACCCATGTAAAACCGAAACTGCCATAGCATTTGCACTGGCCTAAGGCGCTTTCTTAGGCTTGAACCCATGGTCAGTTTGCTAAGAATCTGTCAAGTCAGGTCTCTTCACTGCTCCTTACTGATGGCTTTTGTATCAACAGAAGAGAATTACAGCTGATTTTAAAAAAGAAGTCATGACTACTTTCCTCATTAGCATAATGAGCAGCTGTTTCATAATTAATACACTGCTTAAGTGCTATTAGTGAAACCAAGCAGTGCCCGTGTTCAGTGAAACACAAAAGCACAAAGAAATCGGGAAACAACCCCATTTGCCATCCCTTCCACAGACCCTTACTGTTCCTAATGCATGTATTTGAGCTGAACGCCTGCCTGAGATGAAGGACCACAACGCGCTTGCTCTCCAAAGCCCCAGGTACATATATATTTTTCACTGAGTGTTCCTCAGTTACATCCTGGATTAATTTATGAGAGGTAAATAGTGGTGACGTGAGCATTCATTCCTCTGCCGCTGGAGAGAGTTGCACGGACTGCGCTCTTGCCTGCCTCAGTCAAGCTGCCTGTCAAGCCATCTACTACGTTGCGTGAGCTCCACGTGCCCAGCTGATAATACAATCTTGCCCAAGCATTTCTAGTAATTTTGAACAGCCCTCTGTCAGTCTGCGCTAATATATCCAAAGGTAAACAGGTAAAACTCAGAAACAGGTGGAACCTGTTGGCTTCCTAAGAAACGCAGCTGAAATGCAGATGGCTGCTAGGTTACTCTTCTTTATTTCTTGCATCCCTCTCTCCGTCTCCCTGTCTTTTTATATCTCTGGTTAGGAAATTCATAACCGTCTCTTTTAATACATACTAAAATAAATGCTGCCCAACTAAAAAGCCCGAGATGGGTCTGAACCCAGTCAGTGCCACTTTAGGAATGGTTTCTTAGGGCTTGGATGAGACGTCTTTTATGATATAGGAAGAGTCCTAAGCACAGAGCTTTCTCTTTGTGGATTTGGGGCTCCTAGCTTACTTTAAGGAATTTTCCTCTCTTGTAAATAGATGAAGGGACACAACCTGAGTTTGTCTTGTTAGCCTAAAAAATATTTTCATCCCCAACCTAAGAAAAGGTTTAGAAATTTGTTTTGCTCATGGTAGGAATTTCCAGGTCTGGGAAATCTTTCCTTTCAGCACAGTGGGTCAGACAACAGAAATATTCAGGTGCTTGATATCTGGATTTTCAGCCAGGGATAATCATAACTGTTAGATACTCCTGAAAAATACAGATATGAATTTTTAGCTGTCAGCTGTCTAAATACCTTTTGAGAACCTAGCACTGACAGAGAGCTTTAGAACATACACCACTTTTCAAGAAGCTGAAAAAATTTTCTACTTGATTTAACTATTTAAAGCCACAGCACTCCCAGGTTTCACAGCATGTTGAATTAATAAGCACCTTGAATTGTCTTAATCACTTAAAACAGATGTACCAAGATCTTATTGTAGCCTGCTTTTTTAATATTTGTTACTATAATGTTATTCAGACATGAAAAAAAATCTCATTTTAATACATGTTTAAAGATTACCTCAAATTGCTATAATTACTATACTTTCGTGTTACAATATTCAAATTATGAAGACCAAAAACTGTAAGAGCAAAAGAGGAATATATCTTGCTCTTGTTTCTATAATGTATTAATTACCTATAAAGCTTTGAAAAACTACAATTAAGCTGACTTAAGAAACATATCCAGTTTGGTTTTTCTCTGATACAGTTGTGAAAGAATTGCCGTGTGAGTGGCCATTGTAAATCTGAGTCCTTCATTTAAACAAGGTAAAGGTGTAAGAGAATCTGCTGCTCTTATAGATCACGGAAAAAAACTATAGGCATTTGGATTTCCTCCTATACATCACTTGTCATTGCACATTATCTCCCAGTAACAGCTGGTGACAAAGACATTGTGCCTCTAGGAAAGTTCTCTTTTCTCTCTTCCATCTGTTTCAGTCCATTTACCTCAGAGATAAAACTCTGTTTTGGTTGGTCTGTTCACAACATCTTATCCAGATCATAATTTAAGTCCCTTCTGTTTGGGATACAGATCATGTATTTTTTTTATTTCTTTAAAAATAGCTGGAAATGATGGTTCCTGCAATTCTGGAGTTCCGTGCAACAGAGGTTTTCAGGTCACTATCTTCTAGGGGAAAAAAAAAGAAAGAAAGAAAAAAAAAAAGAAAATAGACGAGAAACATTTTATTTTTCTTTTGGTATCACTCCTTGTGCTAAATAGATTTGTCCAGACATACACATTCTCTGCTAAATTACTCTGCTTTGCGCACAACAAGTACTCTTCTTAATTGAGCTCCAGGTCAAAAATTTTATGTGCCATCCGAAGGAAGTACTTCCTGCTCGTATCCTTATAAGGGCCAAACTCCTTCAGTCTTTTCCTGCGCACCTTAATGGCGGTGATCTAGCTGTTGCCAACTGCAATCTACAACTGTTGCATTTCTGAGGATGAGATTCATTTACCCACTCTCTTATTTTTAGTTCCCTGCATTTTGAACACTTTTGAGAGGTTTAAACATCACTTTGGTTCCTCTAAATATCACAAACCCTCCTTTTTTGGGATGATTTCTCTGAAATTGTAGTATCGACTTTTTCTGTGTATTCCATATTGGATAAACCTTGCTTGCTTTGTTAATGTTAGCATAAAAAATCAATACTCATATTGATGTTGCTACGGTCCTGAGAGTTTTTAAGAAAATGCATATTTAGTGAATTGTGTACTTTACATCTTAGAGAAATCTTGTGAATGTCTTACTCAGTCCAACACTGGTTTAGGTTTCATTTGTTTCTTTCCACTCTTTCTGAGGTTCTTTTGTATTGACGGCTTTGGTTTTTGTATGTTCTGAAAGACCTACTGGATTCCTAGAAAGCAAGAGACAAGAGTAAATAAGTTCTTATATTACTTACAAATTTTAAAAACATAATACAAGTGGGCGTATGTAGAAAATTGAAGAGCATTTACAATTTGCAGAAGGTTTCCTCTGGCATATTTTCTTGTGTCTTGATATTTTGGAGGTGGTTAGAGTATTCTTTTTAACAAATGGAAAATATTTCCCTCAGCCTTTCCACTAAGTAGTTTTTGACTCTTTAAATGTAAGGTCACCACTGCTGCTACTGCCATTGAGCAATGACAAATCTTAACTTCACTGGAAGCAGGACAAGATACTAAACAAAGACAGTTTTGTTCCCAGCAATCAGTTTTGCAGAAAGCTGAAAATGAACTAAATCTGTCTCCTAAAAACTAAGAAAAGTTGCTACTACATCATCGACAATAAATGTCATAATTTCCAAATTTTTAACTTTACAAAATGAGTGTGCTTTATAAATGTATCATTAAATGACAGAAGCTGCTATTTGTCTCACCATCCTGGGCAGGAGAGATTATAGATGACAAAGAATATGAAAGTTTTGCCTCAGAACACATTTATTTATTCAAAACGTTGTTCTCTGGGGGCGGCCTCGTGACAGCAGTCTCATTTTTTGTGAACAACCTAGTGGGACACCACTCACGTGGTGCTATTCATATGTGCTCACTGCACGTAGGAACAGTGAATCCTCTGCCTGGGAATAAAGACAGACATTTCCAGGCACTTTTTAAAATTTATTTTATTCTGTCGAGCTAACGGGTGAAACATTTCTTAAATCTAAACTCTAGGAATATTAAAGATCAGGAATGATTTTCCCATTTAACTGAAGGCATCTGTAGTCTGGATGTTTACCTTACAGCCTGACAAGCAGTGATTATTAGTGAAAGGAAAGAGTGTATTGACTTCACAAGACTCTGAATCCACACCCTCCTTTGTGTTGGCGCAGTGAGGCACAGCATCTGATCCTGCATTAAAACCACAGCTGCAGCTGAAGAGCTGGGCAGCCCGCCCTTCCCACCACTGCTGCAACTTCTTCCACGTCTAACCAGTGGAGCAAAACAAGATTAGATGCTTACCTGGAACATCTTCCTCGAACACGTGTTTTATCCAAGTTATGCTTTAGTGAAGTTCAGGTTACGGATGTTCAACAGAGGAGGAGCAAAATGTGACTTAAGGGCCTGCGATACGCAGTAACTCATAAGAGATAGCCTTGAGCAGCAGGAACCTGTGAAGATAATTTGTCTGCTCCTGTCAGGCTTCAAATACTTCTCAGTTGCTGAACAGGATTCTGTTCTTCAGAAGGTTATGATCTGTTTCAGACAACTTCTCACTCCTGTACACTTGCCACTCTTTCAAGCTGTTGTTAGTCTTTACGGCTTACAGCGTCTTTCTGAAGGTCACCGAGTCTTTATTTACCCTGGAGTCCCTGCAATACAGGAGAGACCCTCTCTTCTGCAGGCAGCTTGCTCTATCTGCAAAACATTAACCCAAGAAAGTAATCAAAGAGAGGTTTTGTATCTCTGTGAAGGGCATACAGCTGACTGTTTGCCCAGCATCCCCCCCAACAAGTATTCCCTTCAGTTTAACCCTAGGGAACATTTTGCTCTGTTGAAGGATTTGCCCTCAATTCCAAAGCAAATTCAAAAGAACAAAAAAAAAAAACCCAAACAATATAATCAAAAGAGCTTTCAGAGACACAAGGAAAAGGGAAATTTATATATTTACTCTGCTAGTTTCTCTGTGATTTCAAAGTTTCACAGGTCTGACTGCTTTCTAAAGTTGTAAGGAATCTAGGTTTCTAAAAATTACATTTACAATGCTCTGTCAAAATAAATCCATGACAGATTTCTATTTATTAATATCAGAACACAGAGACTAAAAAAGAGCAATCTGTTTATATGAATTAAGAACCTTTAGGCACAGTTTTGTGTTTCTACTACGGAGATTGCAGTCACCTCTTCAGTGCCAGCACATAAGGAAGACTAAATATGTATTAATTCCTGGAACTTCAAACGTACACCAACCATTACCACTGGAATTTGCAACTCCTGGCACAGTGACCTTGAAGGTGCAATTGCGGCCTGAAGCTATTGATTTGAATTGAGCTTTAAATCAGGTACTAATCGTATGACTCTATGTACAGAGTAGGTTCCTGGAAGCAGAATGTGTTTTGCTTGAAGTTCATTTTGTAGGTGTAAATTTTTCAGGCTTAATGAACCTAGAAAAATGAAGGGTAAACTCCCATGAATGCTTACTTTTCAAAATAAGACTTTAATCTTGAAATGCTTTGGAGAGCAATATCAAGAACTTCATTGTATCAGACGATCATGAGGTATGGGAAGTTTGTTTTGCTAGAGAAGCTTTACATTGCGGTCTCTGGTTTGACTTTGCAGTGAAGTCGTGCCTGCTTTGGTTAAGCAGACTTGAAGTTTAGTATCAGTCTAGCTGTAGCAGCATAAAGCTATTGAAGGGTGATAAAACATACGAAACATCTTCCTGTCTCCCCTTTAGGATGAAGCTAAGCAGCCGAAGCCTCCTCAGCTTGGGAAGGAGACGAAAGAAGGGATGGAGAATGGGTGTATGATGAATCTCTTTCTTATGATACAGCTGCCAGTGAAATTAGCAAGCTCCAGACTTAAAAAGTGTTATAACCTTTTCTGACAATTTACTTTAAACAGTGGAATTCCCTGCTGTAGGATGTTGTGTGTTAAAAATCAGAAAATTGCTGGAAGATTGACCCATCAGGGAATATTATACACAAAACAGGCTGGATGCAGCAGCAGAGAAAGTCCTTAAACTTCTACACAGGTGTATTAGAGATGAGATCAGCCTGTACTGGCACTGTTTCTGGAACCCCTTTTTTAGATATGCACATCTGGCCACTGTTGGAGACGATACATGAAAACATTTGGAGTAAAAAGATTCGATCCAACTGTAACATCCTCACGTGTGTTATTTATCTAACATCCTGAGCCCGCAAGCTAGCTTCATAATCATACGTTCAACTACCAGCCGCAGTATCTTTCTGAAAGCATACTTCTTGAAACAAAAATAGATTTTCTTTTATTTTTTTAATTTCCATTGGACCACACTGAATCTGAGTTCATTCACTGTGACCTCAGAGTAAATTTTTGCAATAAAATACTGAGAAATCAATTTGTCTACATACAGAAGAAAGAATATCCGTACGAGGAAATAGTCTAGTGTGTTTATGTGTATGAGATAAAAGCTATTTGTGAGTCTTGGGTGGAAAATTAAAGGAGATAGCAGCTTTAGGTAGCTCAACATGCAAGAAAAAATTTAGGCTCAGTTCTTTCTGTCTCAGGCAATTCTTTATTAAAATTTTACTATGATTTCTCCTCCAAAATGGTGTGTTTATAACAGGGTAGGGAACATATAATTTGGGCAGGTTCAATCAATAGAGTGAAATCAGTATCATTCGTCTAAAAGCTCTGTCTAAAAGCCTGTACATTGTAGGAGTTGCGAAGGAAAAAGGCTCCTAAAAAAAAAAATCACTTACCAAAGGAATTTGAACACATTTCTCCAGAGACTGATGAAAGAATGATCTCAAATACACGTACTTTTTAGAGGGGGTAGCATATTCCTCCCCTTTTTTTCTTCAGTTGGGGGAAAAGATGACTGTGAAAAAGTAAGGGATAAATCTTTTTTAAAAGAACACTTTAGAGAAATGCATGTTATTTTTCTTGGCATTGATTGTGTTTTTCTCTCAGCTAAACTTTTCTATTGCTTTCAGTTATCATAAGCTTCAAAATAGTTTAATGATAATAATAATTTCAATCAACCTGATGATACATTTTTTTTTCCCCTAGAACAATTCATGACGTTTTCTACAGTTACAACCGGAATTTATTTGGAACTTCACCTTAGCAGAATCAATATTTATCAGGTATCTGAAATTCTTCCAAGCTTGTTTACTCAGGAAAATATTTTTCTACTGCTGCATTTAAATGCAAACAGACAAAGAAATTCCACAAGTTTTTGTTTGTTTGTTTGTTTGTTTTTAAAGGGATAGAATAAGAATGCTAAGAAATGTACTACTTTTCTGATACAGAATTCCTGAATAATAAACACTCTACCAAATAGCTCAAAGTACAATATTTCTCCTGAAATTACACTATGCTTAGTCTTCTGTCAAGTGTCAGCCCATTAACAATGCTTAGCAGACTTACAGAAGTAAACAGTTTTCCAAAAAACTGAGTGAATTGGATTAATGTAATTTAGCTTTTTGAAATAAAAATGTGAAGGTTTTTACAATAAAGAGCATTTCACAGAATTAAATATATTAGACTCTTTTTCTTTGGCTAGGATGTATTTTTAGAGTGGCATATGATCAGAGAATTTGTAATTAATTACTTATTATACTTTATCATACAGTGAACTTATTTTTCATAAACACCAGTACCTGTAAGTTCAGATGGTCCTAATTTTAAGATCTTAAAAAAAAAATAAAAATTAAAAGGACTCAAACATGTAATATAGCAGTTAGATAGACTTTACTGATATACTGACTACTAATAACAAAGGAGACAATTTCAGATCTTTTTAATGACAGAATATAGAGATAATTATCTTGTGGAGAAATGCCTCAGTCTTACTTTATATTCAAGAATGTCAAATGACATATCACCTGTAATTCTAAAATTCTTTCATTAATAAGGAAAACTGAATCCCCTTGTGCAATCTTTAAGAGAAGACAACAGCTTAGCTATAGTCTGTCTTGTTGCATCACGCAGCGTAAGAGCTGGCCAAATAGTCACTCTTATTTTCTGCCCTCAGTTAAACTATACAAACTGGTATCTCCTTTAGTATTACGTCATCAATCAAAACAAGAACACACTTCCTAAGTTCAAATCATTCATGTTTCTGAACATTCTTAATAGTGCTCTAAAGTAATCTCAAAAATAATAACGCAGGCAATTAATTCACCTTGAACTGAATGATAATGATATGAAACCACTATTGAGTGACTTACATAACAGTTAAGAATAATGTTATGGCACATTTTTGCTATTTCTTTATCAGCTGTATTTATCAGTTACATTCATATTGACTGCCGATAACAAATTCCAAGAGTTTTACTTGAAAAAGCTATTCTAAAAATATGTTTATGAACAGTGTTCACGACATTTTACATCACCGTGGTCAATAAGAAAACTTCTGCAAAAACTACAGCAAGCCTTATGTCAATTACTCTAATTTTTCACTGGTGCTTGCAAAAGCATTTCTCTCTTAATTCTGGAGAGTGCAAGGTCTGTTCTACTTCAGAAGTGACTTGACTTACTGATGAGTGCCACCAGTCCAGTCATTCTCATCATCACAAGCCACACATCCGTGTGAAAATCACTAGGTAACGATTGTACTTATCCTTAGGTCTTGGTCACTTTCTGTGTTCTTCATTGACAGTTCATATAATAATGAGTATCTAGCTCTAAATCTAGACAAATACATGACATAAAGTCTTTGAATCCCAAGAGGTTGAGTGCCTATGGGAATTCCAGCTGTGTTTCTTTTAGGCAAGCTGGAGTTATTCTGAAAATAGATTTTAAACTCTCATTACTCACTGAGATTTTTCAATAGTACAGAACTGTTATTTAATCTTTGACGCTGATGGACAAGAAATTTTTCCTTTCATGACATTTTCTTGAACAGGTAGCAAGAAGAAAAACAAAGCCTTGAGATACTACTTTGTTTAAACAAGGTCTCAAACATTAAGCTGTGTGCATGATTTTATTTCACATTACAATTCAGTGGAGTTTTAGGAGAACACTGTGTGTGGTTTTATTTATTAGTTATTTCAGAGTTTTTGGAGTTATATATTTTAAAGGCTGGTTTCCTCTGACTGAACTCAAAATCAAAAACAGTGTTCAGTCAATATCTAAATTGCACAGAGTTAGTAAAGGTTAAGTGAAAAAGTTTTGTAATGATACTGACACCTACAGAGTGGAAAAGATGACTGCCAATAGCAAAGAGATGCTAAAACAGCAGGTGAAATTCCATGAAAAAGGATGTAATGTTCAACAGGAGAAAAAAAATTAATTTTGCATTTGTAAGAAATAAGACCTTGAGATATAATAGACAGAACTATGTAAATGTCATTTCAGTAGCCACTAAAAAAAATAAAATTGAACTTTAGGAATTATTGGAAAACTAGGAAAAAAACACAAAAGGTATTATACTTCTGTATAAATCCATGATGCCCTATATCTTGAACATTGTTTTGTTTCCCTGAGGACATAACAAAGCTGGGAAAGCGCAGAGAAAAAAAGATGTCTAAAGGTACGGAATGACTTCTGTGTAAGAAGCCACTGAACTTATTTAGACCAGTACCAGAACACTTCAGGCCGGAAAAGAGCAACTTGAGGGGAATACAGCAGAGGTTCACAAAATGATGAAAGCCATTGAGAAGGTGAGAAGGGACCCACTCACTCTCTCTTCCAATACACAAATTAATGGACATCAAATAAACCAGCAAGAGGCAGGTTCAAAGCAAAGCAAGGATATATTTCTTCATGCAGTGTGATGCACTAGCTGTGAAACCTCTGTGGGACATTTTGTATAGAAAATGTACACAGGTTCAAAAATAACAGAGCACATTCAGGGAAGAAAAGTCCCCTGAGGTCTGTTAAATATGAAGATATTATCTCTCGCTCAAGAAGTCCCTGAGCCATAAATCACTGGAGTCTGTGGATGTACCACTGTGCCTTGGCCATGTGCTTTTGGTTGTACCTCTGGATCTACACTGGAGGCACTCCTGGATAAAGCTTGGAGGGAATTCTCTCACCTGCCCTGGCTGTTGTATACAGAAGTACTACAGAATGACTCAGGGGCTCTTTGTGTTGTCACAGCAGACATTCGCTTTATACTCAAGACTGACAAATTAAATATCACCTGTAATTTTAAAATTCTTTAGAAAGCCATCCCAATGGTCTTTGTGGAGATTTCACAAGAGTCCTTCAAAGAAGCCTATCATGGTTACTGACACCATGGCCCAAATCAGTCTGCCTTCAGTGGGGTACGTATTTGGGTCTTTGCCACATGTCCTAGAGTCTCTATTCCAGTCGTTGAGAGGTTTACTTAAAAAAACTGTACCTTCAGTGGCTTTATATCTGCATATGATGGACACGAAGCAAGTATGAACACTACTCTGGGCTTAAGTTCAAAATGCAACATAGATTTAGCTATGATTCCAAATATTAGCATAGTCCCATGTTTAGTTACTTGTGTATATATAGCAAGGCAATAATAAGGTTGTTTAGTTTTCTTTGGGCTGGAGATTGAAATGTCAGCAAGCATTAGAAGAAAATGAAGATCAGGTAAGTATGAGTGAGGTAAAAAAGAGGGCTCTAACCATCATATATGACTTGAAAGAAAATACACGTAATGAACAAAAAAGAAAATGAAATTGTTTTCTACATTTCCCATTTGAACAAAGTAGAACGTAGAGGGGAGAAATGCAAGGTAAGATGAGGGAGTCAGCATGAGCTGCAGAGTCAAAGGGTCATTGTCCAAAGGAGCAAAAGCAGTAGCCAACAGAGCCAGAGAGAGGGTCGCTGGCTGAGTGAAGAAGGGCTGGGTATGGGGAAGGAGGCAAGAGATACAGCTTGCAGTCCTGTATTCTGAACAAACTGAAGAACAGCTAAGCAAACAATACCCACTTTTTCTGGTGACAGGAATGAAGGAGATTTGGCAGTTGAACCCCAAATAAAAGAGAATCAGAAAGGAAACAGGAGGCAGGGAATAATCAAAGGTAGCCATTCCCCAAGCCTCTTGCAATATTGGAAAAAAAAAATTCATTAAAACCATAACATTTTCTGCTAGATTTAATGTATAAGAGCTCCTTTTGGTAGGCTTAGGGTTTATTTAATTTATTTACTTATTTATTCATTTGTTTGTTTGTTTATTTTTAGTATTGCCAGTGGTTATGATGCTCAATATTCCACAGCACTTCTTTTTTTATGGCGTGCTTGTAACCTCAGAGGTGTGATGTTTCAGCATGATGATTCCCTTTGCATAGTAATACAGAGCAGAAGGAAAAACATACTTCTCTTCTGTTAAAGATATCAAAATATCCTTTCCATAACATCTTGCATGCCTTATAAAATAATAAACCTAGCTGTTTCATAACGAAAAGGGAGCAAGATTATATTTCCTAAAATATACAGAATGAAACTCAGAATAAGAAATAATTACAAATATTGTTATAGATCTCCCTCAAAATTGAAGACCAATAACATCTTTTAAAAGAAAAACAGTTGTGAAAGAAGAAATATTTGAAGGAAATATAATGTACAAAGGATTTAATATTGACTTTAAAATATAGTTCCATCTTTTGCTCACTAACAAAGCATAAAAAATTAGGTTCCTCAACTGCCAGAAACTTACTGACAGACACTGCAGACAATGCATATAGAATTAAAAATTAAATTTAAATTTAGCTAAAAAGTTAGTTTTAGAAATGCCACAAAGAGCTGTTTGACACTGAAATCACAGATTTTTTTATAAAAGAAAGTTGCCTTTGTACAAGATGTGACTTCGTGTTAGTTTGATTTTCATAAAGCATCTCTTATGCTGTTGTGAAAATGCATAATCTTAAAAAATAAGGGTAAACAAACTTCTACCTAAAGACGGCTGTAGGCAGCCTCAAAACCATTTCTTAACCTCACTCTTTGCAGAATAAACCCACTTTGGAAATCACAGGAGGAGGAAAATGGGATTGTTCATTTCCCATACTATGTAGTTGAAAGCTTAACTGAGGTTGTTACCCAAAGTACAGAAAATTTGGAGGAAGGAATTATGCTATCAGACAGATCAATGTAAAGGACTTTAAGGCATGGAGGAAAGAGTCATTGAGAGTAGGCACAAGCCCTGTGAATAGAGTGAGGAAGGGGAGCAATGCAAGATTCAGCTGGAAATTGAACAGGGATTGGCACCCTGGAAAGGGTTACAGATTTGCCTTCAGAGAGAATCTGCAGTAGATACCTTGGTGAAGTTGTTCTAAACCAAAAAAGAACTACATTCGGAAGAGATCACAGAGGGGTCGAGGCAAAAAGAAGGGCTGAAAGTATGAGGCGCTGTTGAAAAGCTGGAGCTGGGGGAGAAGCTAGTTTACATTATTGCAACAATTTCTGGCATTAGGGAAAAAATCTGTCTGATGAGTGGGGATTGTGTCTTCGTGTCCCATCCAAAAAATATTTGTAATTGCATCTTATTTAAACTGATCCATTTCTGCCCTTGCTTTCATCTGTATCTCCTGCTATTATGGTAAAATTCTCAAACAGGCTCTAGAGAGAGCTCAGAAGAGGTCGGAACAGGTTAGGTTCTGTGATTAGCAGCATTTGGTATCCTACAGAGGAATGCATGACATTGGAGTTAGCGTTGGGCTCAGAACTGGTGTGGGAGAACAGGGAAAAGGAGAAGAAAAGAAGTAGTGGACTGATGTGGCTCAGTGAAAGTGGCTCCCGCTGTACCTGTGCGGGAGGAACTGGATCCTTAGAAATTATTCCAGTACCAAGGAATGAGCTACAATATGCTTCACTTCCCACATGACACAGCGCCTGTGCCAGATCAAGTGTCTTTCGCTGTCTGGACTATCGTTATTCTCATTTTCCAGCTTGCAAAAGACCATTAAAAACAGTCACTATGTAGTGGTATAGTCATGATACTTACGACCAAATTGCCTGATAAATAGGGCTCTCAGCTTCATTAAGTTGTATGAGATTATCTTGGTGAAGGACAGAGGAGGAGAACTTTATATTTTACAAAAGAAGAAAAGAAAGAGAAACATTTAATGACACAAGCACAACTTTGAAAGGACTACTGCTGGCTGCTGCAAATTATTTGTATAAACGTCAGACACAGGAACAAGTGAGCATGAATTGAATGAAAAGCAGCTCTAGAATCTATGGAGTATTAAACCAGGAATAAACAAAGATACCAATAATCTTTAGATTTTTTTCTAAAGTATTTGGATATGAGCTTTGCTCCCAGGATAAAAAAATAAGGGTAAGAATGAAATCTTAGATGTTAAAGTTTCATTCTCATCCTGCAATATTCTATATTTCTGTTCTTTCTTATCTCACAGTAAATGACATCCACTGCCGCTCCAAAGATACCTTTGTCTTTATAGACTGGCAAAAGAAAGAAACAAAGCAGAAAGTTACTAGATCATCAGGGCTGTGGCACAGAATATTTTCAGAGAGGAGTAAGGCTGAACCCCTGCACTACTTATTTTGATATACTTAACTGCAACCTTGTAGCAACATGGATGATGAATCACTCATCCATCACCTTAGGAAGAAAGTCTTCCTTGCTGGACCAAATTATAACAGACAGGGACTTTAGTGCCTCTGCTTAGTAGATTTAAGAGGCAGAGGGAATGTGATGAAGAACGGCAATTCAGCTACAGACCGAAACCTTCAGCATTCTGCCATAGATCCCTCTTAGAATAAGACCTGAATTCTTAGGCTTGAGTGCTGGTTATGTTCCAGAACAAAGCTTTAACGGTGCATAGAAGGAGTAGGTACCCAGTTCTCATTTGAGCACAGGGGAAAAACATGCAGACATGCAGAGGCAAGGATGTTCTTACTTCCCTTCTCTCTTCCAGTTCAATACCTTAACCACAAGGATATTCTTCTGCCTTTCATGGTTTCTGTGTTTCTGAAACAGAAGCCTCACAACATGCACACAGTTTGAGATTGTCAGGTATAATGACATAAAGTAGTTAAACAAAAGCTAGGTGATTTTAATGCTGTCTTTCATTGTTGAGAACAAATGCCTTGTAAATGTGAAAAGTAAAAGAAAATTAGAAGAAAAACAAACAAATAATTGTGAGAGAAGAAAAAAAGCCCCTGGTGTTCAAGAATGGCCAGAGGCTGTTTCGCCATTTTTTTCTTGAAAAAACCCCAGTCATTGCAGGGCTAAGAATGAATATAAAAAGCTTGAGTCTTACTAGAAAGCTTTTGATCACAGCTAAAAATTTAAAGCAGAATCTCACTGTGATACCAATTATAGGAGAACTAAACTTTCCATGCTCTATGTAGAAAATGTAATTCATTGCAGTGTAGCAACTGTGTTATATTTAAAATTTATTTTATACTGAAATAAATGTAAATTTCTTGAGCAGGTGAATTTATACTTTTGATAATAAATGCTTTCACATCCAATACCCATGAAATCTCCAGGGAGTCTAAGTCCAGTCAAGGTCATCCCATGACACTTACCTAAAATATAACCTGCATCAAAGAGTAAATAGCAAGTAGTCTTCATCAAAGCATCCTACTGGTGTCAAAGAATGGGGCTTGTCATAAACTGCCTTGCACGCATGTTAAGGATGCAGATAAAGGCAAGACAATTCACCTTCTTTCACCTTAAAAGGGTTTGCCTATAAGCAGCACCAAGGTTTCTTTGATGCACGTGCAAGCCAAGGAGGTCTTTCAAGAGTTGGAATATCTACGTTTTTGGTGCAGTTTTTCTACATTTTCAAATACACCTCATTTATCAAGCTGACTGTGATAAAGCTGTTTCTAAGAGACTTGCAAGCACAGTGGGAGACTTCACATTCCATGATGAATCAGATGCTTTTTTCTACTCCAGATATACCAACTAGGTCTGTCCCAAGTAATCCCCAAAGGGAAGAAGGCTGGGCAGAAGCACAAAGGACACATTATTTGCTCTCCTCGCTGCTGCTGTCTGGGGAGCTCCACACTTCTACAGCTTCCCAACTGCCACAAGCATAACTGCCCCAAGCATTACTGCCCTTGTTAGACTATGGATGTTGCTTCTTCTGCAGTATTGGTCCCCTAGGAACTGTAAGGTCCGCATACTTTTTCCTTTCAATTGTCTCTGCAGGTCTCTTGGCCCCTCTTGGGAACAGTGATCCATGTGCACTCTTCTTGTTTTCTCCTTCTCCTTCTTTTCTTTCCTCAGAAAGGAACTGCACAGGAGCATTGCCTCTGCTTCCTGTAGTTAGCTCACTGCATTCAAACCTTCTTCCCGTTTCTAAGAGATCACAGACATCTGTAAGTTGTCTTTGGTTTGGGGGGTTTCCCCTTACATACCAGTCAGCTCTTGATCCACTTCCTCTGTAAGGACCAGAAATCACAGGATAAAAAAATTTAAAAGCCATTTGCAGCAATAGAAATTATATTTTCCAAAGCCCATTTTTAGCTTCTGTTTTTACTGTTGGGCATAATTTTCCCCAAGCTGTTTCCCTAGATCCTACTAGAAAAGTAAGGGCAGTAGAATATGCTCTGTCCTGCTCCAGGGACCTCTTCAGCAGCATTCTTAGATATTTCTCATTCTTGTATTACTTTACACTAAAATATTAAAGGCCTGTCACTGAGTTCCCTTGCATGCTTTTACATTACCTTATGTGATTTTACCATGGGAGTTGTTTTCTCTGCCTCTTAGTGTTTGGTTTATTCATTATATGGTATGATTATTAGTCCTTTTCCACAGTGTTAAATCTTGCTGAACTTGTGACTTATGAATTACTTACTTGCCTTAAATGATTAAAATTGCATGGGACACAGCAAAGATCACCTGCTGTTTGTTAGCGTATCTATGAAGCCACAGTCTTAAATGACCCTGGCCAATTTGTTTTATAGTCTTTGTATGATAAGGATGTGTCTGTTGAACTGTGAATACTCTCTTGCGGCTGCTGGATGACGTAGTTGGCATAATGTTGAGGAAAGATGTGTTACTCCCGGGTCAGAATCATAAAGCATAAGCTTCAGCAAAACTGTAAAGGTCTAACCAATAGAGACCTACTTTTAACAGACAAAATAAGACCAAGATATTGTAGTATACGTGCTAAACATGAGAAAACTATGAGCAAGATTAAGAAAAAAAAGAATGAAAACTCAAATCTGAAAACTCTTCTGAATAGAACAAGTGTCAGTTTCTTTGAAGAGAAGAACGTGCCTTTTGTGCTATATATTATCAACATACACACTAATGTGAAAATAAATACATTGGTAGATCACCAACAGTAGTTCTCATTGTATTGTAGAAAATTTTCTAATAGACACAGTGGATTTGTCTACCAAGTTCTGTTCTGATTCAGTCTACATATATTCCTACCCTCCTCTCATCACTTTAATATTTAGGCATGTTCAAGTGCTTTGTGAGCAGAAGATATTGATTCCTTAAAACTTACCAGAAAGGAGAAAAGGCTTTTTCTGTTGTTTTTAATTCACAGATGAGGGAGCAGATGAAGGGATTAAAGATCCCAGAAGGTTTAGAGTGAAAGTACTTCACATCCATGCCTGTATTTAAACTTCTGTGATTTGCTCCTCTTCAAGGTCACATCTTCCTTTCAGAGACATGCTAGATGATAAAATAAAACAATAGGTGACCGCAGTGCATCAGGTGTTTGTTTACGTGATGTTCCATGGCTGATGCCATTTCCATGCATTGTAAAATTCACATATCACCATCTGAGAGGATTTTTTTAGAAGCGTTTTCTGTTGTTAAATGCAGTTTTTCATCTATATATCAAATATTTCTATGGCTTATAAGATGTTTTGCTTTCTCTGCCATTTTCCCTTTGCCTTTTAATATCCGCTGTTTCCTTTTAATGCAAGATGTCTTTCAAAAATAGAAAAGCCAATCTTGCAAAGTGCTGAGGTTCTTCAAGGGAACTTCAGGATACTTAATATCTTTCCAGTTACATTACAAAATTTACCCTCACTGAATAACTGACCAGCCATAGAAATTTTAACAGGATAAATGTTCACCTTGAAAGCAGTTAATTAGAACTTCCCATTCACAGTATTCCTTTCCACTTGTTCAGCAACGATCATTACAACAACCAAAAAAAAATTCACAGCATTATGTTTTCAATTTCTATACTACACTCCGAACAAAATCTGAAGCTTAAGTCATTCCTGGTTTGCTGCAGAGAGCTAGATAATGTTGCACCAGCTTTCACAGTGTTCTGTGTACAATTTAGTGTATAAATTCAGTTTAAGTTTCTTATGTTTATGAGTTCAGGGATAACACTGTTAATTTGACTCTGATGAAAATGTAACTTCAGATGATTTATGAGTTTCACAAAGGCTTATATTAATTCAAAACTTCACTAAATTCACACATGGATGAACCTAACTATTTTAAATTTGCAGAGCTTAAAGAATTGCTTCACTTCAAATTCACATGCTCCTCAGGCAGTATAGCAACACGCAAGATAGGGTTTTTTTCATTTGAAGATGTGTAATTTTCCTTCCTAGTTTTTCCACTGAGTCTGAAAATACTAAAAGGAAGACTGTACATGCATACGAGGGAAATAGTCTTCAAAATTACAGTTGTAGGTGTGTATATGATATACATATTTTCCGCAGTGATTTTATTTTCATTGATATTCATTCCTTATACCAGTGTAGCCAAGCCTATGTTCACATTACATGGCTGCCAAGCTGCCAAGCAGGTTTCCCCAGCAAGACGTAACTAGGAGAAACTTTCTAAATCACCCTCCGCCTGGAAATCGCTGAGCGCACTGCAAATTCCTAAACCTGGGAAGGGTTTCCTCAGCTCAGGGCTTGAAATGAGCAGCCTCCTGGGCAAGCCTGTGCTCCCTCCTGTACTTAACTGGAGGAAGGAAGGAAGTTACGCAGATACCTGAGCTGGGAGGTGAAGTGCTAAGCATCTTAAACAGTTTCTGGGCTGTGTGATTGTGCCTCCATCCCCAGCTGGGAGGGAGCCAACCCCTCTGGCTTTGTGCGGGCGAGCCCTAAGGAAGGAGGACTCAGGCAAGCACCTACTGCTTTCGGCTGAGAGGTGACAGCTGATAGCCAGCTGGCTCTCAGCTCCTCGTCCCTGCTTGCCAAGTCAGGTAGGCAGCTGCATGGGTATGAACTGGGGGTTACCCGTGGTGGGTTGCGTGTTTGGCCGTGTCCCCAGCCTGTGCTCTAAGCCTGGCCAAATGCACGGTGCAGGGACAACCCAGACAAGACATTCACTCTCACCTCTTTTTAATTCTGGCTACTCTGTTGACACTCTCATTTTGCTGCCGGCCCTATCCCTGCGATTTCATTTTTCAGTTAGTCCTCAGAAGAATAAAAGCCTAATAATGTAAACCTTGTGTTAGTAGGACTCCGATCCAGGTTACTCTTTTGTAAGTTTAATGATTGATTGGATTTAAAAATTTAAATGTATTAAAATAAGTAAAAAAAACCCAAACTCGTCATCTCATGCTTAGTGTTTGAAAATGAGGAATAAGAAAATAGAACTTCAGGTTTTTTTGTTTAAAATTTCTAAATTAAAAGCTACCTGATTAATTTTTCTGAGGTTAAATTACTTTTTTCTAAACAAAACTATTCCCATTAGTTTCTAACATCTTAATTTTTCATGGTAATATCTTAATTTCCTGGAATGTTCAACAACGAAAGATAAAAACTCATTTATCCTTTTCACTACTTTCATTGCTAAGACTCTCTAGTAAGTGCAGGCAGGTGCTGACATTAAAACTGCCAACTGCCACAAGCAGATATATGAAACGGAGCTTTTAGAGTCAGCTCTGGCTAAAGCCAATGGTGAACTCGTATCTCAGGGTGAACACATAGCATTACATATTAAGCATATGTGACAAAAAAGCAGAGTTTGGCTCCTGAGTGTAAAAGACTTCAGTCAGAAAAATGAGAGAAAATCAGCAAGAGTCTTTGGGAGGAAGTCTATACATCATCTGATCTTTGCCCAGCGTTCCGTCAGTCTCGGGCAAGACGAGCCAACAAAAGAAACTCTCTCCAGATGGCTCTGCAAACTGATGGGGTGATTGCCTAGAGACTTATGGGGCTTATTATGGGATGCAGGTGGAAGAGAATTTTGGGACTACATAAAATTTATTTTGAGATGTTTTAAGGGCATTGTGGAAACGTGCAATGAGATGTTTAGGGAAAGAACCCAAGGCAGTGAAAGGGAGGGATCAACGTGAATCAGGGAGGAACAAGCATAGGAAAAGAGAGGGGAAAAGGGACAATAGTGGCCAGTCAAGTGTGCATGGGTCAGCACACTTGGCTGACTGAGCCCCTGTTTATTAAACCCTATTTCTCACTGCAGAAAGTGGGTGTGCTGTCTGGGGGCGGGGGAGCAGGAGGGGAGGCTGGAATGGCAGTGGGTCAGAGGAGCGCGCAGGGCTGGGTGCCAGCGCCTGGGGAAGACGGCAGCCGGACAGGAGGGGCAGAAAGGAAGGGGACACTGTATCCATCACGTCTATGAGCTTTGTTTGTGTTTCTGTGGGTGCTGGTACGGGCACGGCTTTCTCTTGACCGCTTGATGCCATCCAGAGCACACGGTCAGCCTCGGTACTGGCTGGACCTGGGAATGTGCAACCGCCGCAGCCTGCGTGGAAAATGCACCACTGGATCCAGCTGCCTCTAGCAGTTGGCAGGCAGATTTTTGAAAGAAAACAAGAATTAATAAGAACTGCAACTGAACTAAGCTTCTATGCCACCATTAAACATATTCAGGGCTGCGTATGCTCATACCTACCAGTGGTAACTGGCTTATCATCCCTGTGAATGTTTTCACTTTCTCATTATGCCAAGATTGTAAGTAAGAAAAGTGACCCTAACCTGTTCTAGGTCTGATTTTACAGATTTAGTGCTCAATGCAACCTCTAAAACCTGTAATCCCAATAACAACATTAATGCAATCAATCACAACATTTTTCTCACCTTTCCCAAGGCTGCTATTTAATGCGGTCTGCATATTCCTCACCCTTCCAAACACATGCTTGCAGCTGCATTACGCTATTTGCTTTGGGTTTGCACGATTTGTCCGCATGCCCAGCCCTGCATAACTACACCATTCAGATCATTCCTAAGTGAAGTACCTGAAAGTCACTGACTGCTTTCCATTTGTGCAGACTTCTATGTCTAAAACATAAAAAAGACAATCCCTAATAAGGTTTGTAGGAATGATTGCCAAGAAACAGTTCACACATATAATAAGCGGTGATACCCAAACGGGCCAGCTGTACTGTGCCCCTCTCCATACACCCAACCTATGAGTTGCCATTTATATACTTTATATTATGCACTTTTGATGATAATGAGATATCTAAAGCTTGTTCTTTATAAGCCAGACACTATTATTTTTGTTCATGTTAAGTAGCACCTTATTTAAATTTCTCTGTTGATCTCAGTAAAACTTCCAGTGAACAACGTACCAAACAAGTGGAAAAATCTGGCTCTTTGGGAATATTTCAGTCTAATTACTTCCATTCTCCATGAAAAGAGCATGAAGCGGGGGTGTTCCCCCACTGGAGCCACCATTCTGTAGGACTATGGAGAGGAAACTGAAAGATTAGAGTTGATATTTATTTCCTACTATTGCTGAAAGCAATTCTGAACTTCAGTCACTGATTGTTCCCTATGGCCAGAGGAATAATGTCTTTGCTTTAGAGGCACACACAGACAAAGTGCTAAGGTTTATGTGCAAGGTCTAAACCAATAGGCTATATCCATATGATGCCTTGCCATCACCAAAGCAAGGATTAAATCAATCAATACAAGCAATGTTCTTAAACTACTGTAAAACATCCGTAATTGCATATAGAGAGAGCATTTGAGACTATGAAAGACATCTTGCTACAGGAGGACAATTGCCTAATGTCCTCCTGGGGATGGGAATGTATCTTATACATGCTATTATTTTTACAGAGGAGACTTACAAAGCTATATCATTAATAAAACACCTGCCTTCTGCTTTTTCTTTTCTGTCTAATGATGGTGCACCTGTTCAAAAGATTTTACTGCTCTCACAGGTTTTTCTAAAACGTGCCGCTATCTTTGTATGAAGTTGCCATGATGTTTATGATTCTCTCCAACAAAGTATGTTTTTGTGTCCTTTGTGGCATCTGAAAGACTGAAAGGCAGATGAGCGGTACAACTACTTCAAAGACCAAAAGAGGGAAAGAATGATGTGAGTTCCTCTCTCTCTCTCTGATGCAGATATGAAAGGAATAATTTTTCCTGCTCTCATGCCTAGAAGATGAGGAGCAGGATTGTAATCATAGGTAGCTAGTGGTAACCACACATCTATAAAGCTATGCCAGCTAACGCTCAGACTCATTAAAATCTAGATTATTTTAGCCTGCAGATGGATCCTAAACCATTTTGCAACAGAACAAAAGACCTCATAGTTGCAGGACTTCAGTCATTCTCGTAACACCTCTCATCCAGGAAAGCACTGCAGTCCTTAAATGGACCGCAAAATAGCGACTCTAAGGACTGGAAAAGAAAAATAGCTAGTGCTGCCTCCGTTGGAGACTGAGATAGAGGTCTTGCCAAGGCAAAAAAATCCTAAGTGAAAAACCATCACTGCAGCTTCCTTCCTGTAACTATAATTGTTAACGCTCATATTCATGATAGAACATGAACTCTTCTGTGCTTGAATATTTAACAAGAGAACTGCCTCTGGGGGAAGCCATACATGGAAACTTTGGACTCACCTATTTTGTGGGATTTGTTTCTTAGAACCGCAGCTGTGGCTTCAAACAAAGGACCATCGAATGCCAAGTGAGCCATACGTCTTTGCGAACTCTAATTGCAGTTGTCTGGGGATAAGCGTACTTTCCAGCAGAGAAGAGCAAAGAAGTTCTGCCATATATTTCAAGAGTAGTACCATTCATTGTTCAGCCAACTTTGTACCTTTGTAGCCTTTACCATGAACAAATGGCTAACATTACAACACATATCTTTCAGGACTTTAGCCTAGGAGGCTTTCTTCTACTTCACAGCCATTCCTATTATTCATCAACTAAGTATTTTATATGTAGTAGAAAAAGTGGACTGTTTCTCATTCCCCCTTTCAATAGGCTAATATGTCATCCCAAAGCAAAGGCAAGCAGCTAAATCCATGATAAAGCACCTAGATAATTTTAGTCTGATTTTTAAAGTTAACAAGCACTTTAAGTCCCTCTGCCACCAGTAGAAGCTGTGGATGGATAACATCTCAGCATGCACTCGGGCTGTGTAACTACAGGAACAGAAGTTGAAATTTTTTGGCCAAAATCCAATGCTTTCATTTCTTCTGAGGTAACTGAGGTACAGTCTGATATGGGCAAATATACACGAACTATCTAATCAGTGTTTGGCTCTGATACAGGAACACTTACAGGCATGATAATAGCTAGCAAGGGCTCTCAGCTTAATAGGCCTCATCTGAAGTCTCACCCCCAGCTGGGATCAAATTGCCTATTTCAAACCTATCACTATTGCAGGCTGGAGGTGAAAGGCTGGCAAGCAGCCACGAGTGCTGGGAAGCAGGCTCTTGGCTCAGTGTAGAGATCCACCTTGCACCGGACAGAGCTCCATCTCTAAGAGCAGAGGGTCGGAAATGAACGATGAACTTTGTCACAAGTAAACCGGGATGAGCTATCGGATGAAAACTAGGCTTGTTTCTCCAACGGTAGTGAAACAGAGGAAATAAGGACCTTAGCGTGTTTGTGGATTTGTTACCTGTGTGTTCCCCATCCGCACTGCTGCCAGGTCATAGCTGGGGTCCCAAGCATCCTCCTGGTGCTTAGGAACAGCCAAGCTTGGCATCGCTGCTTGTACCGCACTGGAGCATGGTCAGGCTGGCCTGCGCCCTCCATATTTCAATTCAGACATTTCCAGCAAACATGGACACTTCTGGAGATCTCCAAAGGCACCGCAGCCATACCCACTTCCAGGCTCGAGGGCCGTGTTGGGAGGTTTGATCAGAACCTGGTGTTCTGCTGACCCTCTTCAAATAAATTCACCAAGTGGGCTGGAGCAAGGCTGTCCCTTTCGTTCTGGTGGCTACCATTCCAAGCGAGTGATGAGATGTTCCTAATGCCAGAAACCCTCCTCTGTGGAGTTCAGAAAGAGCCAAAGGAATCTGGCCCTGCAATCCCACCCTGAGAGATAATTGATCTCATAGATAATGTTTCCTGTAGGATCATTTTAAACAAGTTGCCTCAACATATTGGATAACAAGTAATTGTAAAAAAAAAATAGTTGGGTCATTAGTAGATTGACAACTGTGCTTAGTATAATGCAGGGCATGCCTTAAGACACGGCTCAGGTCTCAGTGGTATCGGTGGTGTTAATCATTAGGAAAGCTGTTTCTGCCAAAGCCCCCACTGCTGTTGCTTTTAGATTGCTAAATAATCTAATCTTCAGGGAGGAGAAAAAAGTTCACAGATTTGGAGAAAAGCTTGCAACTGTGGTTTGTAAGGCAAGCAAAAAGGACTCCTGTGTTTATTTGTAGTCTAACAATGTTTTACTCAATTTAAGAATATTGGGGGTGTCGTGGTTTAACCCCAGCCAGCAACTCAGCACCACGCAGCTGCTCACTCACTTCCCCCCACCCCAATGGGATGGGGGAGAGAATTGGAAAATAAAGTAAAGCTCGTGGGTTGAGATAAGAACAGTTTAATAGAACAGAAAAGAAGAAACTAGCAATGACGCTAATAAGAAGAAAGTGACAATAATAATAAAAGGATTGGAATACACAAAACAAGTGATGCACAAAGCAGTTGCTCACCAGTTGCCAACCGATGCCCGAGCAGTGCTCCTCCCCTGGCCAACTCCCCCAGTTTATATACTGGGCATGACATCCCATGGTATGGAATACCCCTTTGGCCAGTTTGG
>JAVKLA010000053.1:20522449-20539860 GCA_034782735.1 Sagittarius serpentarius
GAGCCCAGGCCGGAGCAGGTTTGCTGTCAGGGCTTGTGACCCCGCGGGGGACCCACACTGGAGCAGTCTGTGCCTGAGGGACTGCAGCCCATGGGAGGGACCCGCGCTGGAGCAGTCCGTGCCTGAAGGACTGCAGCCCGTGGGAGGGACCCACGCTGGAGCAGTTCATGGAGAACTGCAGCCTGTGGGAAGGACCCACGTTGCAGAAGTTCGTGGAGGACTGTCTCCTGTGGGAAGGACCCCAGGCTGGAGCAGGGGAAGAGTGTGAGGAATCCTTCCCCTGAGAAGCGGCAGAGAAAATGTGTGATGAATTGATCATAATACCCACTCCCCGTCCCCTTGTGCTGCTCAGAGGGAGTTGGTAAAGAATTCGGGAGCGAAGCTGTGCCTGGGAAGAAGGGAGGTGGGGGAAGGTGTTTCAAGATTTCAGTTTTATTTTCTCATTACCCTACTCTGGTTTGATTGGCAATAAATTAAGTTCATTCTCTCCAAATGGAGTCTGGTTTGCCCATGACGATAATTGGTTAAGTGATCTCTCCCTGTCCTTATCTCAACCCACAACCCTTTTATTATATTCTCCCTCCCCTGTCCAGTCGAGGGGAGGAGTGATAGAGCAGCTTTGGTGGGCACCTGGCATCCAGTCAGGGTCAACCCGCCACACTTACTTAAATGGATCTTTCATTTCATCAGGAAATCTGTTCTGAAATTCTTAATAGTGATACAGAGAAAATACAGTAGGTCATAGTCTAAAAAAAGTATACTTAAAAACCACTGAAACATCACCTAATTGATAGCTTAAATATATTAACAAGCCATGATAATGCATTGTTTAATCATCAAGTTTATTACATTTGTATTAAATATATGGTCAATATTTTCCCTATTTGAAACCCTGTCAACCAGAGACTGCAGAATCCCTACGCCCAAAAGTCTTGAAAGGGCCACAGAAGTATTATTGTTTCTGTAATTTCGGTTCCTCCTGCCTGTGTGAATGATAACTTCTGCCAGCTGCTTCCTCTCTCAGCTTCAGGGAATTTTTCTTATGAAAGTAGTGGTTTAGGAAACATATAATGCCTGTTACCTCTTGAAATGCAAACACAGTTCTGTCTACAAAATGAATATGACAAAAGTATATGCCAGGTTTAAATATAAAGTAAAAAGATAAGATGATATTTTAGCAAAAAGCAGAAAGAATCTGCGAGTTATTTGTAGGAGCCACATTTTACAGAGGTCAAATATTATG
Source organism: Sagittarius serpentarius (assembly GCA_034782735.1). Classification (NCBI taxonomy): domain Eukaryota; kingdom Metazoa; phylum Chordata; class Aves; order Accipitriformes; family Sagittariidae; genus Sagittarius; species Sagittarius serpentarius. Next base: position 20,523,693 of record JAVKLA010000053.1, read on the forward strand.
AAAGACTTCAGTTCCTTTATCTCACCTGTTAGAAAATCCTTAGAGGGTGTTTATTTATCTACCAAAGGCAGCCTAACAAACTTCTATCTTCAGCAGGCAAGAGACACATTTCTTTTATATGAAAGAAAGAAATGTTCAGTTCTTGATATCTCAGCTATTTCACACCAAAGTCACTCCTCACTGAAGTTTACTTCACAGTTTCTGAGGAACTCCTGTCAGTGGGCAATTTTCTCACTAGGCAGTGCCGTCTGCTTTGTTTCCTCCAGTACGATTTCACGTCCAAGTAATCAACATCTGGGAAAGTACCTCCAGGAGCAGGTTTCTTGCCTCCTGAAGGCCCCACACTGGTGCCAGCAGAAGACAAGATGTTTTCCAGCAGTTGCGGAGTCCTTCCTTATGAAGGGCCAGTAAAAGCACAAGAAAAGCCTGCTACCCTGTTGGCAAGCCCTTGTATCTTAAGAATCTGGGATATCGTCCTTTGACCCTGCTGTGGACTCTATTTAGAGTTGCCATTTCTGACGGTGACCAGGTAGGTGAACAAGTGGCCACATCCAGATGTCCATGCCAGGTAGTCAGCCAGCATGGACGACAGCAAGGCTGGCACCCATCTTTAATGGTGACATTACTGTAAAGCTTTCGCACATCCTAGAATTGAGGGCAACTGGAGCCCAAAGAAGTGCCGCCTAGAGCTAGGCTGTAGAAGGGGAAACAACAGCTGCAGCAAAGAGAAGACGACCCATGGTTTCTTCCCACCCTGCACTAGACCATGGGAAGACAGAGAGCCACAGTCCTACTTTCTCCTGATCATGAGCCTTATAAAACATTGTATTTGTCCTTAGAAAAGCATTTAGAAATCGGACATGTGTTGCAGTTGTAAACACTTAAAGGAGGCAGATTTATTTTGGCATTGAATATTGACATCGAGAAAAAAAAGAATATATTATATCCCTCCTGCCTTATTCTGACCTCATGGGCCTGTTTCCCCAGGCAGTCCTGCAATATGAGTGTTTGTAAGTAACAATACATGCCCCACCATAGCTTGGTGTGGGGCGTGGGGACAGGAAAAATACCAGCATAGTTCACATGGAAGGTAATTTCATTAAATTTGAGTTCACAAATTTTGGGTGGACTTGAAATGGAAGTAAAAAGAAAATAAGTTTTGCTAGGCAGCTGACCATCCTCCTCACAAAAAACCTAACTGTTCTTCCAGGAGAAAAATGAGAAAATGATTAAAACTTGTCAAAAAATCCAGAAATTGCTGACATAATAAGCTGCGATTTATATGTAAAGGATCCTTTTTGCTTCTCCAGGGTATTAGAGTTCCTCATCTATTTCTCTAGACTACATTTGTTAACTGAAATAGCTCAAAAGACTAGGAGGATTTTAAAAGCATTGACAGCTCTGCAAGGAAAAAAGCGAAGCAACATTTTTATCTCTTTCCCACCTGCTTTCAGCAGGTGTGTGCACTCAAACTACATTGCTTTTATGCATTGTGGAGCTTGTATAATTTAGAACTTCATGCTCTACACATTGCAAATTGGTTTGACCCTTTCCCCTCCCAGGCACACACAAGTGCACAAATGGAGTTTTACTGTCTTTTTCAAATCTCTGTATCCTCTAATTTATTCAGTATTGTCTTTTACAGTGGTTAAAAAAGCATTTTAATTAACATTTCAGCCAGAAATCTTCCTCACGATTTTGTGGTGAAGGACTGAGCGTAAAAGTGACTCAGTGTGGATATTGCATATTTTGTTGTAACACTCATATTTTTGGACATAACTGACTGCCTGGAAATACGTTCACACTTCAGTGACTGAATGGAAAAAATGGATGCATTTAATTATTAAACTCTACATTACTCAATGACTTAAAACCACATCCTTGTAAATAAGGAGCCACCAAGGAATCTGGGGTTTTCTTCTGCCTTTCCAGCCAATTTCTTTGTCCGACTACCATTTCCTATGTGGAAGGGGAATTCTCAGCTGATTAAACCAGCTGAGGACCGTGCTGTCTTCCTGGTTCCTACTCTGACATAAGGGAAAGACAGGAACAGAGCAGGAAACAGACACACTCCAAGAATTCCTGGTTTATCTAAGATTTATGCACCTAAACTAAAGTGGAGAAGTCCCACAGTTCTTTCATACTGTTTCGAGCCAGATTGGTGTGCACATTCCTGTAAAGGAAGAAAGCTGTAATCAGTTTCTAATTATTCTATCATTTGTTCTTTGGAACCAACCCATTTCTGAAAGGAACCTGGACCAGTAATTACACAGGTGGCTTTGACATACCATACTGCAAAATAGCACATTTTCCATTTTATTTGAATTAAAAAGGATTTTTAATAAAAAGTACATACCTAAAAAGTGGAAATTTCTCAATGCTTATCCACATCCTCACCTCTGAATAAATAATAATCAGTTACAATCTGTAGTTACATTGATTATTCATCGTTTCCGTTATGAAATAAACAGTAGAACAACAGTAAGTTTCTTGTAATTGTGTGAGACCTTAATTAAGACATGTATATGTCTTTTTTACGTCGGTAGCATTGTAAAAGGATTAGTTTTGCTGAGAAGACAAATATCTAATTCTTTTTTTGTCAATGATTGTGGTTGAGAGAGGAATGTACCTAAAAATGTCACATTTTTATTTCTAATATCAGCTTAACTTTCAGTATAAAACTGAAAAAAAAAAAAAAAGACAGAGAAATTCAAGTTGGAAGGAATCCCTGTGGGTCCAACTCCCTGCTCAAAGCATCCTCAAAGTTAGTTCCAACTTCAAAGTTTTACTACACAGCTCAGGGTCATATCCAGCCAAGTTCTAAATATCTCCAAGGACAGACACTCTGAAACCTCTTTGGGAAGAATTAATGGGAACTTAGAATCAGTCAATACAAATACAAATAAATCAGTCAATACAAATAAAGTGAAAAAGTAAAGTAAAAGTAAACAAAGTAAAACTGCTCTGGAGAAGAAACTGTCTCAGCTTTCAGACCAGACTCAGTCGACATAGCTTTTGAAGGCACAGATCAGAGTCAGAAGTAAAAAGAATGTTTCCTCTGAATTAATTATTGATTAGTCATTCACTAGTTTTTAGATTTGGACAGATTACTCAGCAACTATTTTATGAAGCCTTCGTGTCGTGGTTTAACCCCAGCCAGCAACTCAGCACCACGTAGCTGCTCCCTCACTTCCCCCCCACCCAGTGGGATGGGGGAGAGAATCGGAAAATAAAGTAAAGCTCGTGGGTTGAGGTAAGAACAGTTTAATAGAACAGAAAGGAAGAAACTAGCAATGACACTAATAACAAGAAAAAATGACAATAATGATAAAAGGATTGGAATACACAAGAGAAGTGATGCACAGTGCAATTGCTCACCACCATTCTCCAGATAAATCTCCGGAAAAACTTCCATTATATTCCAAGAGAATGGGTTCAGATTCCAGGCAAGATTTTTTTAAATCTGAGCTTAGGTTCCTACATACAGGCAGTGGTACTTTTTCTTAGAAAGACTTTCAGTCAGAATAGTTTTGCAGACTGAAGCAGATGGATATATGTGGTTATAAATATATTTACTAGTTTGGAAACAGAAAATGTCCTACTAACCTTTGCAAGAGGTTCCATACCACCTTGCAAAAGAAATAGGGTGGTCAGGAAACCTAACTGGTTTTCAGTTGGAGTTTGATGAGTTTATTAACATGATTTTATGCTCTGTGCATTCCAGTTGTATACCCCTGCTAAGTTATGAAGGAGTTGGTTCAAGTTCAAAGAATGTGGAGAAAACATTACTGAAATCATGAAAAACATAATTTTGGCATTCTTTAAAATAAAACCTCATGTGGTTTAGTTTTAATCTCAATCAATTTATTTCAGGGAAGTGATTTATAATATGAACTGAAAGGTCATACCAAAATGAGGTGTTCCTTAATTATGAAAGTGACCAAAAACACTCTAATAAACTTGACCTGGATCTGATTTGAGCTTTACTCATGAAAGATCTTTTATTCGTGCCTTTTGTCCCGACTGAGAGACTATTTTGAAATTTTGCAAAAGCTTTTCCAAGCTCTTCTGCTGCTGGACACACGGCCAGAACTTCCCCAGAGTTTAGCAGACGTCGATGCTGCGGGTTCCCTGCTGGCAGATTAGCAGGAGCAGAGCACACACGGCCTGCAAGGTCAGAGCTAGAGGGACAGTTGCTGGGAGCAAGATAAGTGAACTGCATCAAGGATGAGGAAAGGAGCATACAGCAATCCACAGCGCTCAGAAGTAAACACAGACACTTTTAATAGGAAGTGTTACACACCTTTCGCAATATCTGCTTTCTGAAATGGACTTTGTTGCAAAACTATTTTGTGTAAACTATCCTAATGCCAATTTCAGAAGAAAAAATGAAAATTATTGAAAAGATTTCTTAGGTACTCCTTCATACTCTCTATCAAAGTATTTCTTAAAAGAAATATGAGAAAATACACCATAAGAAATACAGTGGGTTTTGACTGACAATACATTTCTTTGTGTTTAGAAGGAATAATAATACAATTTTTAGATTTGGAAGTTTCTCTGCTACTTGGATGTAAATGATTTTATTCTCAAACCCGCTTTGCTGGGTTTCGAAGATCCTCACTTCAGATGAAAACCGCCAGTTTGCGTGGAGACACAGTTCGGGGCAGCGATGACCCTCTCATTATGAATTTGTGCCTGTAGCATTGTCTCCTCATCACTTGTATTTCTAAAGGTTGGTATTGGCTAGATCCCCACTGTCTACATTTGACAGAGCTCTGTCGAGCTTACTGTGGAGGCTGTGAGCGTAGGGCTGTCACCATTTTCTGTGGGAAATGGCTTCCTGTGAGGAGCGGTAGTTCTGGCTGCCCTGTGTCTGCTGCCCTCTCCCTTCTGCCCGTTAAGCCAACCCTCCGCTAACCTCCCAGCGGGGTATGTCAGAAATGCACCTTTTCAGGGTGGTTTTGCATGTTTGTTAATGAAAGAAGTTATCTGAAGTCACTGTACCATTTCTTGGTTTCCTGAACCACCTTCCGTGAACGCACTGTGTGAAATGAGAAATATTTAATTACCCTAACTATATCATTCCAATATAATGAACTTCAGTATTTTTAGAGCAGATTAATGTAGTATGTAATTTTACTAACAGAAGAACATTTTGAAGTGTTAAGTAATGGCTTAGAGGGAAATAAAAAGACAATAAAAGAATTTAAATAGTCTACTCTGAATTAAAATGATGTTAAATAATCCATTTTAAAAAATGCACAAAATATTGTTGTTTTCTCAGTTTTCAAAGAAAGTTTCACCGGGTGTATGTATGCAGGGGTAGTCCAGGAATGTTTCCTTCCTGCTTGTTCTGGAGATTCATTCTGGGATATGATCCCAACGAGCATCATCTGTCTCCCAGTTAACACTGGGACTCCTCCTGGGCTCACAGGAAAGAAGAGACCAGAGAGTCTGTATTCCCATGGGTCTATGGACTGGATGATAAAGGGGGCAGAGCTGGGCGGACATCCGCCTCACAGTGAAAAAACAAATACTAATATTCGGATTCATGATGATGGGAATTAAGCGAGCACATTCAAGAAAGTGTCGGAATAAAGAAAAGCAAGAACTCCACCCTGCCTGTCTTCAAACGAGTGACTCAGTCTTTTCTAAGTCCGACTGCCTGCTCATATCCCAGCCTTGCTGAAATGCTCAACCACTGCTCACGCTTTATATCTCCACAAACATAACTGTGTTGGACTTGAGTTCTTTTCCTTTTATTAAGCACTGTTTTTCATTATGTGCTTGCTTTATTACGACCTCTGTTCACAGGCAAAGCATTTAAAATACTCGCTGTTTACTCATACAAATGTTTTAAATAAGTCACGTAAAAATCAATAAAACCAATTCAGTTAGAAGATTAATATTCATTATGCAAATAAAAAAAATAAAATTGAACAGCAAAAAAAAAATGCTACTAAAGCCCAGCCCCTAACATTTCATTAGGTGTCATGTCTTAATAAAAAATCAATAAAGTCAGAGAGTGCAATCTGCAGCTTAGAATACATCAAGTCTCCTTTGTCTACAGAGAATGTAATTGTTTAGTACTCTGGATATATGATCCCAAAGCAGATAAGGCACAGGAGTAGGAGTGGGGCAGTCTGTATCGGCCATAACTGGGGGACACATCATGGACACACATAACATAGTACCACATCAGGGAAGCTCTCTGTGCAATTGCATAGCACAGTTGGGAAAATGTTGTGGTTTAGGACAAACAGATGAAATCACCCAAGCTTTAAAGTCTTTAGAACAGCTAAAAAGAGAAGTGAGAGTACAGATAGCTGTGCATCAGCAGTCACTGAATTTATTAACGAGTGTTAATAGACAATAGCAGTATAGCACTAAACATATATAAGCAAATACCACTGTTCAATGAAAGGTCATACTCCTCACCTCAGTAGGTGTCATGGTCAGTACGTCTTTCTGAGCCACTTTTCCAAGGGTGTCGCAAACAAATCAGAGATTTACTATATTCTGGTTTTTTTATAGCTTTGATTTCTGCTAATCTCCTGTGACTGAGTGTGTGTGACTTGAATGGAATTTAATCTATTAGTAGACAAAGATGCAGCAGCTAGATACTGTTGGGTGACATTACAGAAAATCACTAACTGCAAGAGGGACTGAATAATCAGGTGCAGTGTCTCTTCCCACATCCTAATTCAGGCAAAGATTGGGGTGGGTTGTTATACGGTAGGTCGCAGACTCCAGCTTTTAACCTACATACTGATGAAACTCAAAAGAAAAAGATATGGAGATTAACGTTACATAAAATTCAGCTAGATTCCTTCAAATAAATACCATCTTCTCCTACTTACCAAACAGCAAAAAGTTTGCCTGCCATAGCAGCCGTTGAACTCATACCATGAAGGTTTCTTGAGATCTCTCTGGTGTGGGACCTATATACTGTAGTGTACTACAGGCCTTCTGGTAGTGTTTCTTCATGGAGACATCACACAGCCACAGTTTCGCCATAGAAAATAAACCCACAGAGCTGATAGCAGAGGTGCAATCCAGGAGGAGAAGATGGGTGTCCAGTCGGTTTGTCCAGGTCGGAGGGCACAGCACGCCCCTTCACGAGCAGATGCCTCTGTGAAAGAAGAGACTTCCTTTGCCACTGGTCATGTGTGGAGGGTATGTAGGCAGACAATCAGGGAAGAAAAATGAATGGACTTTTTTTCCCTTTTAGCCAAGAGCAATCATAATTTGGTGCTAAGTTTTTAGGGTTCTTATATTAAAATTCAAAATATACTATGACTGGCCACATAGCAGAAAAAGGCATTAATATGCCAATGCTTTACCTTAATTTACTGCGATAATGATATAATAGCTTCTTAGGAATAGAAGTGTTACATTTACATGGGGGTGTTGTGGGGTTTTTTTTGAAAGTTCCATTTCTTTAATCCTCATTTCAGTTACTGACTGTGTCTACCAAAGGAAAACTGCAGGAACTTGCAAGTGGTGTAATTTCACAGCTGTTGAATCTTCCCTCACCTTGTGGTACTGACCTCCCAGTCACTCACCTTTTCATCTGGTACCATGCTAGGACCTAGTGAGGTGTCTCCAGGAGACATCTCAAGCCTGAAGCAGTCCTTGCCTCCCTTATGGAACATAGGACATGACTCCTTCATTTTTAGACTACATGAAAGTAGCAGAGCAGAGACAAGAATCTGGCCAGAAACAGCTGAATTATTTTCTAATTTTTCTCTGCAGAGGCAGATAATGATCAAAGAAAATGTGTTATGTAGCAAGTACTTCATCTCTTTATCTTGTTACTTTAAGGTGGCAACATATTATGTGACTTCCTTTGTTTAGTCAAAAGACATTTGCCATCAAACTGGCATAGAGCAGAACTAGAGTAGTAGAATATTCAGCATTAGAGTAATATAATATTAGCACAGCAAGGTGGCTGGGTGGGTAGAAGTGTACGCATGGGGGTGTGCGGGAGCTTGAATATCGTTCTGCTGAAATGAACTTCGGTGGAAATGGCTTGTTTGAGTTCTTGGAAAATCACTTGATCCGGGAGCCCAAAAGCTAGACAAACTCTCACTGAAATCAGTGCAAACATTGTCTTTAAGAAGAATGGCAAAGACGGCTGTCACCAAGCAGCCTCAAAGCACTAAGGAGGCGGCCTGAGTATACTTTTCTCAGTAAACTACCCATGTAACTGGAGATGACTGAATTCACTTTTTGCAGGCCAGACCACTGCTGAGAGCACTTCTTGGAGCATTTCTCCAAGCTGCAGTGGTACTTTCAACTGCTACTGTATTCTGGCATTATAGCCCAAACACCACAGGAGATCTGAAGCATTTCAATTTATTATGTAATCCCCAATGCCTGTTTAAAAAACGAATACTCCCTCTTCTAAAAGAAAACTGGTTCCCTTGTACTTTTTAGTTTCTTCTTTTCCCCTCACAGGTATGTTAGCTTGAAACACAGTTGTCTTTGCCATGGGACACGTGGCAAGGGCCCCATGGCAAGTTTCCTGCTGTCACTACTTTACCCCTTCCAGTTTCTGTCTGTCCATTTTGACCTGGCTGTTTTCTAAACACTTTGACCTGGCTGGTTTCTAAACACGTGAAAACAGGTAGTACTGTAAACAGCATCTGTGACAGGAAAGCAAAGGAGAGGGAAGAGCAGATTTTGACACACAATATCAATTTTGGCAAGATTGTAACTTTGCCCTAAAATATAGATTCTAAAATCAGGTTCCACTGGATAAACTAAGAAATGCAGAATAAAAAAAAAAATAAGAAAGGATAAAGTGAAAGCATACTACCTGTATTGTTTTTTCAGAGTATTTTGACTTTTCATTTCCTAACTGGTCATTTCATTTCACAACCAAGCATTTCCTTTCCTTTTCAAAACTGAGGCTTTTAAGAGTAAAAATAGGAACTAATAGTCAAACACTGTAAGGAAATATTTGTTTCTAGTGGAACTAAACATTTCAGATTGACCCCTATAAAGTACAATAACATGTCAGGTTGGCCCAGACCAGATACTTATTTTATTGGTTAAGTTGCTAAATCCAAATCCTACAATTTAACATATGTAAGTAAAGCTCCTGACTCTTGCTGTCTGCTTGAGGTATATTGATCAATAAAAGCATTCCTTAGCTGTCTTGGTGCCAATTTTCTAAGGTAACAGGACTGAAATCAATTAAGTAAATAGTCTTCAATAAAATAAATGTCATTATCTTTAATTCATATATTTTCTTCTAGACATTTTAGGGATTCTTCAAAAGATGAGTGACTTCTACAGGAAAAAAAATGGAGTTTTAATTATAAAAGTGATTGTTTTTCTTTCCTGCTATTCCTTTTTTGCTAAATTTTTAATAATAATAGCAATAAATAGCCGTATTTTTAAAAGCAAATAAATAAACCAGCTATCTTATAATGGTTGGAAACTGTTGCAAATGTTTTTCAGGCATGTGATATTTCAAAAAAAGAAAAAATAATTGTTTAAGCTATAGTCAAATTTTACTGGTAAATTAGTCACAATTTATTTCACCATAGCAAAGAGCTAATAGCTTGTATTTTGGCGTTTCACAATTCATCTGTTCTACTTCAAGTATTTCTCCCATTTGATTTAGTTATAAATGCGTTTAACATAGAGGTAAATGTTCACAAATTCCAAATTAGGCTACTTAGAAATATACACAAAAAAAAAAATCAACCCTGCATCAAAAACCCAGAAGTCTATAAAGTGAAAATGTCATTGTTGTTTCCTGGTTTGTAACTAGAGGCAGTGCTGAAGAAAGGGAGAGAGGACAGAGGTAAAAGTTAGATCAACCTTAGATCAGCTCTGCACAATTTCAACAGAAAGTCAGACCTCTTTCCTGAGTATCCAAGAACAGAGAGGCATGCTGAAGGAAGACCAAGTTATTTTTGGCCAGAGATGATACGGGGGCAAAAAAAAAGTCATACCTCTTTCTGCAGCTGGCAAGTGAAGGCAACTGTAGAAACTGTAGGCAGAAACTCCTCCGACTGGATGTTTTGACATGCTGGTTACAAGGGAAAGAGTTGCGTGTGTTCACCTGCCTGCTGATCTGTCTGCTGAAGTGCTCTTTCAAGTCTGGTTTTCAGCCTCAGTGTTTTCTGCAACAGGCTTTCAGGCCAACACAGCTGAACAACACGCGTTCCACAATCATAACACTATGAAAGGAAAAGGTTCACGTGAACTTTTCCATTAATGAAAGGAGAAAGAAGAGACAGAAATAAACCCAGAATTTTTTTCCTGTTGATTCATACTGTGACCTTCATGAGATTATTTAAGCTCTGGTCTTCCTCTATAAAACAGGGATAACCTTCACAAGTAACCCAAAACGTCCTGTTAATCCACTTGCCATGAGCTACTAAAGAACTGTGGCAATGAAAGGGGTAGACTTCACAGGAGTGAAGGGACTGAGAAACAAGGCATTAAAGGGACTCTGACTTTCCCCTAATGCTGCCCAACTTGGCACACACTGCCAATGGCCTGATACTGCACAGCTGCGCAGCCTCCGTAATGCATCCCTGGAGGAGCAGCACTGAACGGAGTACCTGTCTATAAAAGCATGTGTAACTATCTAATGATGTTGAGAGATGACATTAGATCTTACATTCACATTAATTCTATTATACCAATATAAGGTAGTTTCAAAGCACAATGAGTGCAATTAAGACATAAGGGGAAAAGAAATCTATATAATGCATAGCATTAAATTTTAATAGGGAGTCATACATACCTGCCTTTTATAGTAAAAACGTATTATTGCAAAGAGACTACTTGCTTCTAGTTTCCTTTAGGCCTCTGACCAAAATATGAGACTATTACATGAATGAACTAGCTTGGCAGCAAAAGTGTGTTTTCAAGACCTTTTACATTTTTATTTTGGAGCCAGCAACTCTATGCCTCAATAACAAGTATCTTCATTTTGTTACTGACAGTCAGAGAAATACCAAAAACGTGAAAGGTTTTTGTGCCCCTGACAGTCCACAGTCTTTCTGAAAAGTAACATCCACTTTCTTGGGGGCATCTGTCTATAGTCCATCATATTAATTTTTGTCAGCTTCACTTGGCACATGGAATAATAGTTCTTGCCTCAAAGCTGCTAGATCTATTTAAATTAAATTGTCAGGAAAAAAATTAGGAAAGGAAGGCTACAGGATATAATTTCTTTACCTCCTTCGATGCTTTTAAAGCAAACTAGGCTGTCCTCGTAAGCAGACAGCCCACAGACAACTGTCTTCTTGTGGAATTAGAGCCAGCTAAGTGATGCTGCCTGTGCACTCTGTGTTAGCTAAGTGGGATCTGATCCTGTGCTCAAGCCCACAATCATCTTTCATCCATGTTCCATACCCACAAGTTCATATGTGAATGTAGGCACAGGGCAGATTCCAGAGCATCTCCCAGAGGAAAAGGTCGCACTCTAACATGGCATTTTAACATAATCCCAATTTCACCTTCATACAATCTGAACAGATCTCGTATGGGTCAAGACAAGCTGAAAGTCAAACCCTTTATGTCACCAGTACACATACCTGGTGTTTTCTTTCTTTAAGCTTGTAATACAGCCTAGCCAATAACAGTGAGAATCAAAGCATTCATCTCGCACATTTTGGCATAATGCCTCTTCCCAGTCTCCAAAAACACCTCTTTTCCTGCACTTCACTGTCAGCATAGATATAGTCAGAAGATCCCAAATGTTATTGTGTCCTTAGCAAAAAAGACAGAGAAAACCAAATGAGGATGAGGTTGGGCATTACACTGAAGCAAAGACCAAGCTTCTGCCAGTCAAGTAGAGTGCACAAATTCTCCAAGGTTTCTCCTGTTTGTCAGTCAGACTTTTCAGAGAGGCTTTATAGCTTCTCCTCACAGTAACCAGAAAGACAGTTCACGCTCCAAACTTGGCAGTTCAGAAAGCTTTGCAGTCATGCTGTCATTTGGACTACTGTGCTCCAGCTTCTCTTCCAGCAGGCCATAGACGTTATTCTCTGTATATTTGTTCCTGCCTGGGCATCACCCTCCATTCCTATTTTCCCATTAAAAATCCTTGAAGGAGAAGGCTTGGAGGCCCAGTGTGACAAACCACAGCACACTACGCCAATAAATGAAAGGGTGCCAAGAGCAGACTGAAAAGCTGGGATCTAAGTCACAGCTCGACCCTTTCCTAGCTATGTGTGTTAAAACAGCATTCAGATAGTGAGGCTAACACAGTAAACATGTATATTCTTAGGTGAATCACAAGTGGAGCATCATTCATCAGCTGGAAAAGCTATTTACTGATCTGTTTCCCATGACAGCTTTTCCACCATTATTGTATCCCATGCTGTTCCACTACAAGTCAAGAACTACCTCATTTGACTGAGGTTAGAGGTGATTTCAGAGTTAGCAAGGGCTAATTTGTTAAAAAATTATATCAGATGTAGAATTCATGAGAGCATTTTCTTTCTGAACCATGGAGCTTCTGGTTCATTTGGCCACATTCATATTTTGATGCAGCTTGTCATTGGTCCTACGCACAGTCCAAGACACCGTGAGACTCTGGATTGTGGCTGTGTTAAGCAGGAACAAAAAGTAAAACTATGCTGAGCTTCAAGGCAGTTTCCAGCTTTCTATTTAATTTTGGTAGTTTACACACTTTAATACTTGAGGCGTAGAAACACAGGTTTCCTCGCACTACCTGACTTACTGGTCAGAGTTAAGGAATCTTATTATGTGAATTCTGTAAAGGTAAAATTTAAAAATTCACCACGTTTCTAGGTATAAGTGTTCTGGACACTGTGTGCCGGGGGCTGGCATTCACTCTGCTCCAGATTTTGTATTCCCGCCAATCCCAGAGTCATTGCAACCACCAGCTAATCATACAGCCTCGTAATCTGAGAGAAAACCCATCCAGCCTCTGAATCCGCACCCCCAGCTCTGACTAAAGCTGAATGCTTCCTCCTTCATAACATTTCCAAAGTTTAATATGCTTTTGCTGTTTAATCTGCTAAAGGTTCTTCCCCAGGCCATTTTCTTTCTCCTGCCCAGTGCTCTGCAATTTCTGTCTCACTGGGCTTTCTAACGTGATCAGCCTCATGCTCTGCTTCCCCACTAAGCTTCACACTGACCGTAACTGCTTCAGCTCCCTGTCTTTTACATATGCTGCACTGTCACTTCATCAACATCTAGGCAAAGATTTAGTTTTCAAAGCCCTCAGTCTATCAAGCCATAGCTTTTCTTTTCTACCAGGAATCCACTGAGACAACATAGGGATCTACCTGTGTGGAGCCTCTCATCATTGTTTGTAATAAAAATTTGTACAAAACTAGAATGTCAATAACAGCTGGTTATGAATTTTTAAGTCATCCATGACAGAGAAAAAAAAAAAAAGAGGAAGAAAAATGGAAACAACTGCAAGTTAGGTAGGTCTGAAAAAAACGCAGCTTTGTAATTCCAAGACCCTCTTCTTTCTTCAAGTCAGACAATAACACACAGCACAAGCCATAGACTACAACAGCCACATACCTTCTGTTTACAAGGTACCTAAAACTTCCCTGATTACTTGTCTTTCTTGTTTTTATAGAGTGTTTGGAAGGTAAGATAGATGTCTTTGGTAATAAAAATGATAAAAACAGATTAAGCTGGGGAATGGCAGGGGAAATCTCTGATGTTTAACAGTCGCAGGTGCGTGACCTCAGATGGGCCTTCCCAACACAAATGTGCTCCTTCAGCTGAGTGTAAATCTTCTTGAAAGCTACTTCCTGCTTGTCCCTGCTTCCAGGTTGCCTTGATGAAACACAAATAGCTCATACTGACATGTCTGCTAGCTGAGCACCTCATCCAAGCCCCTCTATTATGCTCCCACGGCTGCAGGTTAGAGCCTGAGAGACTACAGTCCATTGAGGCAGGAACAGATGCATCCATCCTAAGTGCGAATAAGAATGGGAGCCATAAAGCAAAAGAGACAGGATATACCCTTATATGATAAAATTTATCAATAACACAGGTCATGAGGAAAAGAGAGGCATAGGGCAGGGAGAATAGTGGCAGCACTCACTCTCCAGCAAGTGTGTTCTCTAGGAAAAGCAGACGTGGCCCTCACCTTCAATATCAGTAAAATGCAAAGATGGCTGTAGTGGAAAGGATATGTACAGACAAGAAGAAAATTTGCATTGTCTATATATACTGCACATTGTGGGGCAGAAATCTCCTTCTTACTCGCAATCTTTTATTTTTAGAGTGGTATCAACAGTATGACAGAAAAGTATGTAAGAAATTAAAAAAAAAAGAGAGGTCAGTGTCAGCTAAAAAGTTCCTTCACCAGAAACAAAATATGCATTCAGCCAACCATACATTTCCTCAAGGGATAATACTAATACCTTAGAAATCTAAGTAAGAGGAGAGATACGGCAGGAGGAAACTCCCTCAGCTACTGTTTTTAAGTCTTCTCTGTGACCTTCAGCGTGCAGCCTTGCCTTGCCCTCTCCCAAACCTCAAACTTAGCATCCTTTCCCGAAGCAACAATAGAAAAGAAAGGGAACTGGAGGTGAGAACAATCCCTTTTCTGCTGCAAACCAGTAATACCTTTGCATCCTGCCATTCCTTCATCCAGTCTTCCCGCTTTCCACACACAAACAGTGATATGCATAACACCAAAGTGCCATCTGTGAGCATGGCTATGTCACCGGCTGCCAATTATTTTATGTAAGATAAATTGCAGCTGCCACAAGTTCTTAAATGAAAAACATTAGATGAGAAGAGAATATTTTCTTTTACTCATCTCTGTTGTCTTTATCTGTTGAAATACAACAGTTCGTATTTTCTCAGCCTCCAGCAATTAGAGCCTGTATCTGTAATGTCGGAGACGGTTTCCCTCAAACCTTTTATTGCATTTTTTCTGCTATTTTTCTATCAACAGCCGCTTTTCTTGCACAATCCTTTTTATAAATATGGAATAATCTTAGGATTTTAGAGGAAGCAATTCTCCACCTATCATGTACATTTTAGCTTACAGAGCAATTTGGGAAAGCTGAAAGAAGCACTTATTTTGAAGAATAACAGTTCTTCCATTGCTAGCAAAAGATATCTAACCTGAAACAAATTGACTTGGTTTTATAGTTACACAAAACAAATATAAAATTTAAAACTGCTTCTCTAAATGGCTCATATAGATATATTCTGCCTTTTTAATGTATAAAATCATTAACACCTTATTTATCTCAAACTATTTTTATTACACTGGTTTTGGGTAGCATAGTAACAAAATAGAGGAAATGTTTTTTCTTGCAGAAAAGTTAACTTTTCAATACTTTTCAAAGAAAATCCAGATCTATATGGAAAATATTTTCTCTCATAAAAAGACAGTACTTTTTGAATCTTAAGCAGCTCCTTCAATCTTTAGCAAATTTTAGATACAGACAGGCAATCTTGCGATTTTCCATGTTGCCTGCATGTATTCTACTAATGTTTTTCTTTTTTTTTTTTAAATATTCTCATCCTTTGTGCCTCCATAAATTTTATGCCTTTATCCCATGTTATCTAAAACCAGATGGTTATCTCAGTTCTCACACAGAAATTGATTATTCTATGGTGGTGGAGTTATTTCCACTTCATTTCCCTTTTTTTCTCCTCATGTCAAAAGACAAAGCTAGAACAGGAAACCATGATTTCTTTTCATCTGTTTCTGAGCAGATTGTTATAATTTAAAACCAATTATAATTTAACTCCCCTCCTCACCCTGCTTCTCTCAGTTAAATTAACCAAACATATTTTGTTTCTACCACAAATAAGAAACTTAATATACTACAAACAGCCCAAGTTCCTTGCAAGATCATTTATTTTCAGAGAGGAAATGTGTGTCTCTTCTCATTATAAGCGTCAGGCAGAATAGCACAAGCTTGCTCTGTATCCTCCATATCTGTGAGTACTTCATTTTGGTGGGGAAGAACCCTCTGGAAATTAGAAGACACAGGATGTTTATTGTCCTTCAATTTTTGGTCTTTTGATGAGATTGCCATTTTAAAATGTAGCTGTAATATACCTGTAAAAGTATCGAATACTTTATGGATACTTTAATATCTTTATCAATGATCTGGATGAGGGGATCGAGTGCCCCCTCAGTCAGTTTGCAGACGAAACCAAGCTGGGTGGAAGTGTT
>JAVKLA010000053.1:20539960-20550385 GCA_034782735.1 Sagittarius serpentarius
GGACATGGTTTAGTGGGGGACTTGTCAGTGCTAGGTTAACGATTGGACTAGATGATCTTACAGGTCTTTTCCAATCTGGGCAATTCTATGATTCTATGATTCTATGAAAGCACACAGTCTGATCTCAGTAACCCCAGGTCTAGCTATCACACAAGTGGGATACAATCTGGAAATCCCTATGGTGGTCCTCAGCCAAGTCAATAAACTGTTGTTGAAAACTGCATGAAGTAAAAGAAACATTTGGAAAGATGATTGTTCTCTGTTCTAAAGATCGGCAAGAATTCAAAATACAAAACCAAGAATTAATGACACAAACTAAGAAATGAAATGATGACATCACTCCAGCCCATTACTCCATCCTATAAAGACTTTAAAACTTATGGAATACCTGACAACAATGGAAGTATCCTCAGTCTGGACATCTATTTCACTGCAAAGCCATCAAAGCCCTCACATTAAGAAGACAACTCTCTCCCTAACAGCCATGCATTTGGGGAAATGACAAATCTTATGCTCACCACTGATGATATAGCAATGTAGCATGCTGTAAATCAAAAGTTGGTTGACTGAGGATTCCATGTCTTCTGCCTCAGGACACTGGTGATACAAAAACTCTGTGTTACAGTTTGCATTGTTGAAAATATCTTGGAAGGATTCAGCGTTCAAGGCTTAAGAGAGTTTCCAGATATGCTCCAGACACTCTCTCAAGTCTCAGGAATGAGAACACAGAATTTTAAAAAGGACTTTAATTATTTTAAAGAAAGACATAGCTATTGAGTAAGTCTCTTGGGATGTAGTTCTTGATTTCAGAACACTTACTGTATTTTCGTATTAGCCAAAGGAAAGTAGAAGAGCATTTAAGAATATTCATAGTACAGAGAGATCCCTTGGGTCAATACCTGGCTGTGTAGTTGGTGTCAACAACAGGGATTTGGTTTTTATGACTTCTGAGGACCAAGGCCTGAAAGTGAGAGACAGGATTCACCCAACCGAGTGGGACAAAAGCACCTTTGCCAACCAGCTGGCTAGCCTGGTGAGGAGATTCTTAAACTAGGAACAATGCTGGAGGAAGACAATAACCCACAGTCAGGTGAGGAAGTGGTGGTCCTGGCTGGCAAGCAACCATTCTTTATACGCCTCAAGACAGGTACTCAGTCATGAAATTTATGGCAACTCTTTCTCTAGACTGACATAAAAATATGTTTGTTTAAATGAGTTAGAGGTGGGACAAAACACCACCAGCTAATTTCTGTTAAATGCTGATAATATTTTTAGTTTTTCTTGTCAGCCTGAGGTGGAAATGAGAAGCCGTGCTGTCAGACCTCAGGACATCTTGTTGCAACACTTGAAAAATCATGCCTGCAACACAGTGCTACAAGGTCCCAGAATCGCTTCATGGTCATGATGTAGCCAGGGATTGAAATTTCTGAAGGAATCTGCTAGATTAGGCACATATCTGGTCCACAAAAAAAAAAACCTTGCACTCCAAGCACTGCTCTGCTACAGACCTAAGTCTGTAGGTCTTCTTATCCCAGATGCAAGATATTCAGTCTCTTACTCAGGAGACATCATTACTGGCAGAAGAATCCGTTTGTACAGAAAGACTGCCAAGGGGCCAAAACCAAATTGCTTCTACAACACTACAAAAGTGCTGTGCACATGCAATCCTGGGGCTTCCACAGGAGTATGAGCATATGGCTGTAGCATGGTCAGGATGGCAAAGCACGCCTTAAGTGCTGTATCTGCAGGCCTAGGACTGCTGGAGTGTCACAATGAGATAATTGAAAGCAATGCTGCAAAGGGACGCTGCAGTCCACTAGTGAGCTCAGTCTGTGCTACAAAGACCGAAGTTTCTTAATGCAGCAGCAAATTATTTAGGTTACTCTCAGAGATTAACTTTCAAAGAAGGTAGACCTACCCCTGCCAGTGAGTCTCAGCGATGCTTCTACAGGATGCACAATAGAAGTCTAGGATTTCCCAGTTCAACTTCAACAGAGGGATGTGTACACAGACCCCCAGATTTTTGCTATAATATGTAGCATAAATAATTTTCAGTCAACCCACAAATTACCTTTCTGTTCAGACGTAGGAGACTTTCAGTGAACAGTGAACCAATGCCTTCATATGTTGCTCTAGTTTTGTAAGCATTTCTTGTAGTTAGCCAAAAGTCTGAGACTTTGGATCTTAACGCATCTGCTATCAGAGGCTCCATCAAGTTACTTAAGGTGACTGGTGATCTGGTGCTCAAATACTGCAACAGTTGCTAGAAATATCAAATCAAGCAAGAAAAAAGAAAAGTAGTATGACAAGATGGTCAGTGAGGAGTGGACTTTCCAGACTCAACAAGAGTCCTGCGGATTGAGAGCTTGCCCCTTTCTCACATGCAAGAGCATACCCACGCAGCTGAAGGCAACCAAGTTTGCACGGCTTAGCAGTCTCTGCAGTTCTCTGCACTAGTTCTGTTTAAACCTGAGTTGGACAAACGGTGTACACTGTCATTTACTGTCAGTTTATCCTGGTTACCTGGTGGTTTCCAATGATATGACCATTCCCTAATGTCTGTTTGCAAGCTGTCACTAGATGCCTACCCACTGGGTATCTATTTCACAGTGCACCATGATTTGGCTTTTCCAATTTAGAATATTTTTTTACCTCTCTTAAAAGACCTTCAACTTAACTGCAGTTTGTTTTCAATCTGTGAAAAGACCTTTAGTTTCATAATACCTGAAACATTTTTAAAATAGCTAAAGTACATTAACCCCCCACTAATTTTATTTCCAGTAAATTGAGATCTTTGTTTTTTATAAATTTCAAAACCTCTGCATAAAAATACAGCTCTGCTTGAGAACTGAGCAAGACCATATATAACAATTCTTAAACATGAGAATAATCTTTGAAACAGACAAAGTCTTCAGTAAGAAAATGTTAATTCATTCGTGTGTTCTGAGGAAAAGAATATATTTAATCCAACGGTTCAAAAAGCATCCAGGATACCCAATAGCAAAGTAATGTATGCGATCAGTTTCAACCATGCCTAACACAGCAAGATGTTTATGTTACTGTTAGGAGGAATACTGTTATGTGGAAATACATAACATTTCCAGACTGAAAGTAAATACAATATATTCTATACAAACAGAACAGGTCCTACAGCCTGACACCAAGTTTCAGACTCTCAGGCACCACGTTAAATCATTTGGGCTCTCTGTGTTTCCTGTTTCTTTTTTTTGCAGTACGTAAACATTGAAGACGCTGATCAGTCTGGTACCATCCAGTGAGCACAGATTCTTACAGTAACACTTTAACTGTGTACGAAGACCCAATGATAAGCAAACTACTCAAGTAAAGAGTAACATATTAAGTGTAAATAAGCACTAAACCATTGGCTGATTTGGGGCCTAAGTTTCCCCTCACCTTTCAGCTGCAGCTCAGCCTCACAGGGGAAGAATTGGGACAGTTTCAAAAAAGCCTACATATTCTTGATAAGAATCACTTCTTTTGGCATATACGCATTCAGCAAGACGCAGTTAAGCAGTTTCATACTCTCCCTTCAAAAATCTGTTTGACCATTTGCTTATTCGCTTAGTATCAAAGTGCCAAACTCATGAGAAAGCAATATTCAGTTCGCCATGTACAGAGGAAAACAACGGAGGAAACAAAGATTCAGGTACAGTTCCAAAAACTCTGTATTACAGTGCTGGCTCCTTTCCTACCAGTGACTAAAACTAACCCAAAAGACATACTATATTTACTTATGTAGACACAGAAATTATTGCATGTATTTCTCATACTAATGCTGATACCCAAACTTTTTTGTTACATTTAAATCTTGTAAATCTAAGGAATATCTAAAGATGAAGAACTAACCTAGGGGTGTAACCAAAGGCTGTGAGTTACAGGTGGTCCAAGAGAGGAAGTTTTTGTTTAAGGTGTGATCTTCTTTTCGTACACATAATTTTAAAATATTTTTTAATATAGGTCACATTTTAAGATGCTGTGTTATAGGAAAGAGGTGTACAGCTTTGGGGAATTTAACTTTTGTATTCCAATAAATGTCTATGTATCATGCTATTCTTCACCCTGCCTCATAGAGTGACAAGCTGCTCTCTGGAAAACAGTCAACACGCAGTGGAAGAGATTGATGTCTGCCTCGTTTCCTGCAGACTGTCAATGTGAAATGAGAAAAAAAAACCTGAAAGGACAGGAGAAAAAAAGTATAGCTTCATGGTCAGGGTGGCAGAATACTGCCTAAGGGAACCAGAGTTGTTGGCAAGTCACTTCAGCTAAAGGTTTTGCATGTGCACTCTATTTTTCAGATGCTTGACTTGCAGTATTTGTCTAATCTACCGCCTGACAGTGTTTGAAATCTAGCTATTGTCACCTTGTCATTTCGGTAAGACTGCCTCCTATTTTCAGCAACATGTGTGTTATCCAGGGGGATTATTGAGACCACAGCAGAGATAAACTCCCTGTTAATAGGTGTCACATGAAAATCCAGTTTTACACCTGTAGCCCTGGGCATGCCTAATTGCCATTGTGAGATGGCAGATGTGCAATGCAGTCACATGCAGAAACCGTGTCGATTATTGGAGGTTTGAATAGCTTGAGTTTTCTTAGTGAAATCTGATTTAATGGCTAAAAATATTTTAAACTTGATGAAGAACATTGTGCTACAGAGGCCAAACTGGAACGGAAGCAGCGGTGTCCAAGCCATTAAACTGTATTAGCCCCCCAAAACAGTGCAGCAGCACACAAAATGCCTTTGGACATGGTCCCTGTCCTGCTAGTTGACACAAGCCAAAATCATGATAGAGACCATTCTGTTTTGAGTTTAAAAGTGATTGACTTCCAGTACTTGAGCATGTCGCCTGTTACTAGCATAGGAGGAGTCCTGGTGCCTGGATTTGGACCATTATTTCCAGGACAGCAGAAGACAAACTGGCACCAGCCCTCCTCCCAGATCAAGCCCTATCCAAGTTTTAAATCATTGTACCCAAAAACGGGAAGCCCAGACTCTTTAAATCAAAATTCATCAGCTTTATTTGTAACATTGCTAAACATAACTATTTTTTAGCCTCTTTCTCAGAAGCAAAGAAACCATTGCTGTGTAAGTTTTCAGTCAAGGAGGACTACAAGCTCAACAAATGCCATTGAAGCGTTCTGGAGGTTATGCAAAATTTGAGCACATATATTTAAACTTGCCAAAAGGACTATTGGCTGAAAACAAAGAGTTATAATAGACAGGGTCAGGCAAATTTAATAATGAGTAGTGCTACAATTCTGTAATTTACATTATTAGTCATAAATCAATTATTTGTGATGATTATATTTAACAGTTTTCCTAGACTACTAAAATTGCAAAGATAGGTTGCGTCTACACATGTCAATAATGCTGTCTATTTTATCACATAGATGAGATCTAAATTGTTTACAAATCCCTTGACTTCTATTGACTCACCAATAATAAGCAGACTTCAACACCAGCATCTGGTATTCACCATTCCCTTGCGGTCTCTTCAGATAGATAAATTGATTAACCTTGATGGAACCCTGCATGCATTGTCTGCTCATGAAATAATAAACTAATGAGTTTCATTTATTCAATTAATTCTGGTAATCGCTTCAGCTGTGTCCTTAGAAGCAGCTTTGACTTTTATTCTTTTATTATTGACACCTTGTGAAAAGTTGTATACAGCAAGTCCAGAAAAAAGTGAGCCAAAATACAGAGCCATGAACTGGCACTCACCTCTTCTCCTTAAAAATTCCATTAAGTAGAATGGGAACTCCACGTTACATCCATTTGACATTTTTATTTTCAAGTGTGCCACACAAACATACATTTGATTTTTAAAATTTTTAGTACTGGTACCTCCAGCGTGCCTTTTTCTGTTCAAGTTGATTTGCTTACACTGTGAAATTATGAACAGGTTGATTCTGAACAAGGCAGGTCAGAAAATTATTTTCAACACCCCATCCAAGGTCTGGTTTATAGCTGTCAGTTGGATTTCAAGTTTCGGTGGTATAGAAGCATTCCAACTATATACACACATTGGCAAATATTGCCATGTATGTTGTACTGAAGTGTATGAGAGAATTGACTCAAGAGACTCAAAGTAACTGTATTATTGACATAAACTATTCTTCAAAAGTAAAGCCAGATCGTGGAAAACATTTGTTTCAGTAGGAACATTCTCAGGGAAAGGAAACTGGAAAGGAAACTGGAAAGGAAACTGGAAAGGAAACTAGAAAGGAAACTGTTAAATGAAAACTAACAAATGCAATCAGAAACTTGAGATTTCAGCTTATTTTAGAATATTATTACTCATTATAATATTGGTTTCTGAGTCTAAGTAACTTCCACTTTGTGCTTTTACAGCTCCCAGAATTTTTTTCAAGTATTTACTACCACGTGGGAAAGAGTCTGTGATAAGCTGTACGCACTGTTTATCCACAATTCCATCCCCTGTGATGGAGAAAGTTCAGCACATGGTAGGACCTTCCCTGAAATTGTATTTGAAGATTATCACATTAGCAAAATATTACTAATGTTTCTTTACATACAGAGCTATGGGATGCCATATGGATAGATGTGCATGTGCATATGTTGTCTGAGCAACTAATGATGTTTTTTTAAACTGCAGACTTAAACTATAATAGATCAATGCCTGATTAGCTGTTCTCAGTAAACTTGAGATGAGTATGCACACACACATGATACAGGGAGAACCTCTTATATGGAAGCTAGACCCTGTATAAGTGTGATTTTCTGTTCAAATTACTTAAGCACTTCACTGTTGGGTATGTACATGCCCCTTTCAAACTTAACCTGCTAGAGCTATTCAAACTGGTGCCATCACTGTCATGTCTTTTTAGTGTATCAGATTATAAACGTCATAAATTCCTATTTTGCCCTGTTAAATTCTGCAAAAAGGCAGTGGCATAATTTTAGACTCTAGCGCTTCCTAAGGAAGAGAATATCAGCAGGTTATTTTTTCCTTGTCATTCTCAAAGAACTGTGGGTTGGGCATGGTGGGTTACCCTGAGAATTAACAAAACGGGTGTCATGGCAGAAAAACACAAGCATATACTTTATTGTAATCACTAGAGGACATGCCTCCACTCACTGCAACTAGGCCAGGAGCCAGGTGTCCATATTCTGTTCTTGACTGTCACACCCCCTGGGGCTGAGTGGAAAAAGAGACTTTCATCAAATGAAAATGGTGCTTTGGAAGAAAGAATAGTCTTCTTAAAACATTAAATAAAGATAAAGGCAGCAGAGATTGGGAGAGTGACCCAAAACAGAATAATCTGTGTAGAGACAGCAATCCCTTAAGGTCTGGAAGGAGATCTTTGAGCTCAGCTTTAAGATTTGGCTGTAGGTCATACAAAGCAGAATTGAAAGTGTGAATCTGGTGACTAACAGCACTGACTGGGCTGTGCCCAAAATTTTCTTTTTAGGTTTGAGAAAGCTTCCAAGTAAAATTAATTAGTACTTGCTGATATGAATATAAATACAGAAAAAAAATTAAATATGCATTTCCAACAAAAAGGATATTTAAATAAATTCTTAGCTTAGTTATAGCAATATTTATTAAGTGATCTTATCACCTTTTTTGCTTGAACCATGGTTCAAGTAAAATCTCTGATATTCAAAAAGGATTTTAAATTTAAAATTCTACAACAGCTAAAAGGCAGCAGGGAAAAAGAGGTGAAATTTTGCAATTATTTTTAATCCTTTCCTTTTGGAAAACACAACCATAGGGAAAATTTTCATCCGAGTTTTGAGACTCAAAAAAGTGTTTATGAGCCATATAAAGTGCAAAAGAAAGACACCTAAGCAAAAGTGTTATTCATGTGCTAGTTTAAAATGCTGCATTGAGTAGTTCATGGAGATAGAAATGGGAGCATTTGGTGAATAACAAAACAAGAATTTGGACAGGGTCTGTTTTATTTTTAGTTAAATTATCAGACCACCATCTGCAGACAGATCTATGATTCAAAAATTTTTAAAGCCTGTGTGAATCTCCTATTGATCTAAATCTTTCATTGAGATTTTACTTTTTCTCTCCTGTTTACACTCCTTATAGCACATGATGTGTTCAGTAATGTGTAGGTCAGTATTGGGTTGGAGAAGATCCACTATCATCAGCCCTATTTCTGAAAAACTTTTCTGATTGCTTCCATCTGCATTCTGTCAAAATTGCTTATTAAGAAGAATTTGCTGCCAAACGACCATGTAAAACTTTATCGAAAAATTAAAAATCTCTTCCGGAGACCAGTGTGCAAGTGATAACGAGTTAGGCAGAATCTGAGACAGCACAAAATGACCTCCCTTCATCTGCTTGACTGAAAATCAATTTTATTTTGAAGAAAACATTGATTACAACATTCAAGATAGAGATTACTTATCATTAACAATTTGAAATACCAAAAATACTAAACATTTCTCACATTGCTAGGGCCTTCATGGGTAGACATGAGCTTACCGAGCAAGCCTGTTCAAACCAACATTTCCGTTAATTTTACTGTTTTGCAGCAAGCCAATTATTTTTTAAAGCTCAAAACTTTTTCTGCTCCTGTGACCTTATTACCTTGCCAACTGAAACCTACATCAAAGCTCTGAATTCTGCTCTCTGAAATGGAGGGATGTTCAGCATAATCTGTGCTGAGCCATTGCAATCTACTTTCAATTCCACAATGCAAAAGGAGAGACAACGGAGTGGGAGGGAAGGGATATTGCTGAACATCCGACAGGAGAAATGCACTTGTTTCTGAGCAGCAGTTCCTTCCCTCAGCAGGCTGCTTCATCAGCAGAAGGTAGGTATTTACCTACTCGCTACAGGGTCTAGAACTTAACACCTTATTTTAGCTTTTCACTGTATTCGCCACCAGGCCTCATTCCTTCACCAGCAAGGTGATTATGCCTTTTCAGTTCCAGTGTGCATTCAGCTTTCATCGGACAAATATTGATGACCTCTCAGCTTGTCTATCATAGCAGGTTTATGTTTGGCTACCTGTAAATGCCATTCACATAAATCAAAAAAAGAAGAAATAAAAGAAGACAAGTCCCATGAAGGATAAATTTAAGTATTTGTTATGGGCTTATTAAAATTGGAAAGGAAAAAAGGAGAAAAGACACCAGTTTGTTAACCCTCATCTCATCTCTTGACATTATAGGATACATCATTATCTAATTATTTATGCTTTCCATATGTTTCCAATTTAAATGGAGCTTAGAAGACCCTCACTATCAGAACGTTACTTGCAGAATGTTGAGTAGTAGGAGCAGACTCTTTTTTCTAATAACTTGGCCTTTCTTTACAATGTTCTTGATATCCAGAGGTTTGAGGGGGAGGCGAGGTGTAGGAATAGGACAAAGATATGGATATAAGCAAGAGAAGAGTCCTGACAGTCCATCCTCCGATTGATCAAAATTCTCTTTAAGCTCATGATGGCACAAATCCACTAAAATACATTTATATAGGCTGGACAAGGTACAGTGAACAAATAGAAAATATGCACACAAGAACAGACTCTGTATGATATATATGTTTTATTCATTAGGATCTAACACAGTCAACTTGTTAGAATCTTTTCATAGGGTTAAATCACAAAAAATTAATGGGGAAGAGTTTACAGTCTTTATGCTTTCTTTCGGAGTGAAAGCAGTATGTTTTGATGGCTAAAATATTTAAACTTTTCCTACTGCTGGAGTATGCTAGTGCCTGGGAAGGCAAATAAATGCTCCCTACTGTAAACAGCTCAAAAATTATCTTATTTCCCATATCTGATAATGACCATAGCCAAATGAAAAATGCATATCTAGAAATCTAATAATGGCCAACTACATACAATCAAGAAAAGGCTGTAAAACAGAAGTATAGTGATGTTTCACAAGATAAAGCTTTCTAGCTACTAGCAACCCACAGGTCAGAGTATTCCACAATCAAGAAATTAGAGCTAATATTCATTTTCCTCAAAATTCCTTTTTCTCATGCTTTTTTACTTTTAAACTGAAACATACAGTACCATTCTGTACATTTCATTAATCCTTCTCATGCGTATTATTAATCACTCAAATATATTGAGGCACATTGAAAGAGTACTGCGATCTCATCTGGATTCTGAAAGCAGAGAAATTGTTCTGATTCAGTTTTGGACAGGAAAGTCTTCCACAAGAAGGCATCTTCCTGGTTCCTAGTTTCTTCATTTTCACTTCCCTAAGGCATGGAAAATACTGTCCTGTTTTTGGCTGGGACAGAGTTAATTGTATTCCTAGTAGCTGGTACAGCGCTGTGTTTTGGGTTAGGACGAGAAGGGTGTTGATAACACCCTGATGGTTTCAGTTGTTGTTGCTCAGTCGTGTTTAGACTAAGTCAAGGACTTTTCAGCTTCTCCTGCCCAGCCAGCAAGAAGGCTGGAGGG
>JAVKLA010000053.1:20553267-20587547 GCA_034782735.1 Sagittarius serpentarius
TGCCCAGAGAGGTGGTAGAAGCCCCATCCCTGGGAACATCCAAGGCCAGGCTGGACGGGGCTCTGAGCAACCTGATCAAGTTGAAGGTGTCCCTGCTCACCGCAGGGAGGTTGGACTAGATGGCCTTTGATGGTCCCTTCCAACCAAAGCCGTTCTATGGTTCTATGATTCTTTTGTTCAGATGGGGATTCAGAGCAGGTGCCTCCGGGGCCACTAGCTGTCATTAAGCAATCTGAAGATATGCTTTGTATTATGAGAAAAGCTGAAGAAAAGGAGGATTAGGATTCCAGGCCCAAGAGAACTGGTCTGGTTAGAAATTTTATGTTCCCATGGGTATGAGGCAACAGATATGGGCTGAGGGTTTTCACAAGTGAAAAGACACAGGCCACTGAATTTTTTTCACTAGGCAGGAAAAGACACTCTCCACTTTCCTTTTTGAGATTTTCTATAAACAGCATTATGCCTTTGTAGCTTTGTGCTGTTTTCATTTTCCTGGAAGTCAACACAACAAACCAAGTGAATGCACACTGAGTCTTGTAATGATGAACTGACCCCATTTCAAAGCCTCAGCACTTTTCTTTCTCAGCAGCACTTGTGAAACAAGAAACTCTCATTTTTTGTTGCTGTTTATATCAAGTAGTATACAAAATACACAGACACATATAGCAGTTATTTGTAGTTCCAGCTTTTCTTCCTTACTACCACAAAAGAATAAACAAACTTAAAAAGAATGTTCCAAACAAGCCAAAGCACAGTGAATTGTGTACATCAGCTAACTAATATTTGCTTATTTAATTCACCAACAAAAGTCTGGTATGAAGTTGATGGGGAATGAAAGCTCAAGAAGCAGAACTTTAACACTATTCCTTTTTGGCTGAAGGGTTGGGTTTTTTGCTCTATCTCTGTTACCATGGTGAATTTTGTGAAGAAAATCCAAGGGTTTTGAAAAGCCTGTGAATGCAGTCAGTTATCACGTATTTTCATACCTGAATCCCCAATCTTTAAAATCCAAAACAATCTGCCTCGCAAGAGGAGGATGGATGCTGCATATGTTGTACAGGTGCATTTTAATAGGAAACATCAATAAATGACACACGGGGAAAATGTTGACTGAGAAGCCTAGAAAACTGCTTAGATGAGTTTGCATGGTAATTGCATCCTGCTATAGCTAAAGTATCCCTTGTGCAAGAAATAACTCTGCATTTACATTAAGTGTGGAAATAGCTAGATTCTTTCCTGCTTTACAGTGTCGTGGGTATACTACTCTGATTAATGTAAAGTAGAACCAATCTTACTCCTTTTGAAACTTCTCACCTCTGTGGCAGTTTTGATTATCCTGTTAAATATCGAATCCACCTCTGTCTGTAACCGAGGACAGGAAAGTAACCTTGGAAGACAGAGGAAAGTCAAAGTATGAATTGTGAGTAGAAGGGAGAAAGAAGGTAACATCCCGGAAGCCCTAAAAATGAAGGAGAACTAATGTAAATACTGTTTCACAGATACTTACCATCTTTCATGACTTGCTACAGAATAATACATGAAAGGGAAACCAGTGTTGACCTGTGCGGCATCACCTGTATGTAGTTTAAGAAATAAGCTTAGTTTTCTCTGCCTTTTGACCCTTCCTCTGCCCTGCAGCCACCTTTAGTATTTCTGCACTCTCCTTCATCACAATCCCCAAATACAACAGTCAAAAATTGTTTCACGTGTACCAGTAATGATTTTGGACAGACCAGAGTAACCAATCTTTCAAAACTGCCAGTTACTCAAAGCTTAGGGATGTTACAGATCAGCACTTGAAGCCTGACTTGCAGCTATTTATCAGTCTTTTACAAAGGCTAAAATTGTAACAAAACGTGTGTGATTGTGTAATATTTATATAGAGACTCCCTTTTTGTGAAGGGAGGTGGTGCGGGTCATTTTGCAAGGCCTAAATATCTCCAAAAGGTCAGGTATATCTCCTTGTCAGAATATCTCAAGATAGTTTTCTTTAAGTCTCTCATTAAGGTATCATACATCTCCCAAGTATAAATGAGGAATCAGCATTTGTGCTTTGCTAATTCAATGAAACGAACAATGAAGTGCTAACATAAACTGTGCTTGACATCAGGATGCTACATGTTTCATGTCAAACCAAATTCCATTACCCAGGGAATGTGGGAAAGGGCTCCATTCAAAACAATCTCCAGCATGAATGGGGAGAAGCTGCTCCCTTTATATTCCTGAAGCAATCTGAACCGAACTGGCCCTGCAGCCACCGTCTCTCAGAGCTGCAAGATAGGGCTGGTGAGCTGACAGGCAGGATCTCGCTTGCAGGACAGACCGGTGCTCCTGAACCGCATGGTCCAGAGGGCTCTGAGACCTGGCCGTTACCCTTTCTGACCGCGGCAGGGTGGCTGGGATGCAGCTGGTGCACCAGGGAATCAGGACTTCGCCTTTTGGACTGGGAGAGACACCTGGCTTTCATTCAGCAGTGAGGCCCTAGCTTCCTATCTAAGTTCATGAAAGAAATCACCTCTCCAAGATGCTGTCACTAACTTGAGAGTGGTTACAAAAAATGTGTTTGGCCCTTCCATCCTAGACCCATGGGGACATTTTCAGTGACTGCAGCTGAATTTCTGTGCTACATATTTCTTCTCCTTGTTCTATTAGAAAGTGTATACCCATAATCTGTCTCTGTAATTTAATGTTCTTTGGATGTAATTGAGGCTTATGTAAATTTTTATGACATACTAATGGCTTGAATAGAACTGAAACTAAAGACTATCTTACAAAGGAAACTGAAGGTTGCTAATGAAAAGTCTCACCAGAGACAGCATGGAAAGAGGCAAGACTGACGCTCACCAGTATAATCCGAGCTGAGCTGGTCTGCTTTCAAATGTAACATGTAAACCTTTGGCCTTTCACAAAAAGTAGTATATATCTATACTCTCCCCGAAAATTCCTGAGCCGGACTGGTAGCAGGAGGAAAGACTTCAATATATTCATTTTCTTCAACATTCTGAACTTTTCCTGTCACAATACGCTCAGACCATTTGGAGTTTTAATGCCTGGAAATGGTGCCTTTTAAAAGTGGCAAA
The DNA here is from genome assembly GCA_034782735.1 of Sagittarius serpentarius. NCBI lineage: Eukaryota > Metazoa > Chordata > Aves > Accipitriformes > Sagittariidae > Sagittarius > Sagittarius serpentarius. Next base: position 20,556,348 of record JAVKLA010000053.1, read on the forward strand.
GAATTTTGGAGAATTAATTCCTACTAAAGCAGGTGAGAATACAGTACCCTTGGGAAAGTTAATGTGTAACAGTAGTTGCCTTTGGGCTCATCTCTTCATAAGAAACCCAACTGATCACCATCTTAACATTTTATTATACAGTAGCTAGTCCCAGAAATTCTTATTTCTATGCTTCATATTGCTACTGAACTGAGCAAAGATCAAAAGCAACCACTTTTAAAGGAGCTGCAGTCATTTCAGTCCCACAATATTTTATCTTCTCTGCTTTCTCTTTCTCCTTTCATCTTCCATTAAAACCCTGTTATTGTTGTGTTTTAAAGTCATCAGGTTTCAGCTAAGTAAAACCATGTCTTTCATTGCAGGTAACTATTCTCTTCAATGACCTGAAGATTTTTATGATGATTTATCCATACGAAGAGGGGGAGAGGAAGGAAAGGGGTATTCATTTACATTTATAAAAGCAATGATACAGTATTCTGGACACCCTTCTCTCTTTAAAAAATTCTCAGCAGAAAGATTATCTTTCCTTTGACTTCAACAAGCTTTGACTAAAGCCCCAGATGAGCAACAAATATGTGCTGTGTATTTCATTATTTTCTAATCCAAGTCTTGTTGGAATTGAAAAACTTTCTGCCTCTCCTTAGGGTAACTTTTATAGGGAATAAAAAGTTTTCTCTCTTTCACTTCAAAGGTTTAGTTTACCTGTCCACACGATTGCTTAGCAGCCTTCCGTCAGTGAAGATGGCTGACAATGCTGGCATTGACCCCAAGAAGAAGGAAGACTTGACAGCTGTCAGAGCACTTAGGAACTATAGAGGTAAGACAAAGATAAAACACGGAGAGTAGAAACAATCACTAGAGGAGCAACAGTAGTTTTGCAAACTAGCTAAAGTTCTCTCCTTCTACTGGAAGAATTCCCTTTAAAGTTGAAGGAAGCCATGTGTATTCACAGGATGGAAAGGGAGAAAATACCTCAAGTGTCCCAGAGACCTCTGAATCAGTCACTGAAAATTCGTGACCACTAAGGGGCCAGTGCTCACGCTGAAATTGCAATGGAGCTCTGTGCTTCAGGTCAGAGCACTCTCAGGTGGTCTTAAAAACCCATCAAGAGGAGCTTTTCTGCTTCTGTTAAGCTATTTCCCCTTTAATAATTGACAATACATGGAAAATCCAAACATATAATTTGGTTTCAAATGCATGCAGCCAGAGGAAACTTCAGCATTTTACTACAGAAAAGCTCTATTAACAATATAGGTAAGCAAAATAGTTTAAAATAGAGCAAAATAGCAACAGATAAGAGCTTTGGGATTTGTGTGTGTAGGATTTCTTTTTTTTAATTTTAGTTTTATTAATATCAATTATCACTTACATAGGAAGAGCTGGGGTTTCATGACTGGTTTGAGGTTTTGGGGGGGGGAAGCCTTACAGAAATTTGGTTTACAAATGTTGGTTTCTGTTTAAGGATTCTCCCAGTAAAGAAAGGAAGGTACATCTTGTACCTGCCAAGATAAAAAGAAATTAAATGAATACTTTAACAATCACACTAGATTTCACTTAAAGTATTTCAGTGAAAAAATTTACTTTCATTTTTACAGTACTCAGAGAGTAATTTTTTTTTACACTACCAAAACAAGCATGAGCATTTCCTAGCTTTCTTGATTAAAAACATATTTCAGCAATGAAATGAGGTAAGTGAAACCTCAGGATGCCAGTACCCCAAGGAGTTTCTGAACACACATGCGCAGGTTTTTCAATTTCTTTTAAATTTGAAAACCAAAGCTTAAACCAAAGGAACTTTCTCTTTGAGCCATAGCTGCAGAGGCAATGCACAGTAGTAATGACATCTTACTATTTCAAATTATTAAGGCTATTAAGTTTTTTTCCTTTGGGATGAAGTGTTCCCATGTGGAAGAGTTTTGGCATTAATCCAGGTGGAAGTACTTGTTCACCTGTGCGATCCCATGCCTTTGGCAAATGCTTCATTGCTTCTGCTCCTAACAAATCCCACTGAACCACACACAGGGCTGTAGGTTATAAATCCCTCAGCAGATGTAGCCAGCTGGTTTCTCAGAAATTAGCCAGTCTAGTTGGGTTGATTCAGGGGTTTTTCTTTGCTTGACTGGTGTGAAATTGCTACTGATTAACTGCTAACCTGAATGCCATGAGGAGAGTAATGCTGGGACGTTATTTCAGAGTTATACCCAGCTATGTTGCTGCTGTTGTAGTTCTGCTAAGTGTACCTGGACTTGTTTAACATAAATAATCTGGGCTGTTCAGCTACCTTAGCTGTCTCTCTGAAGTGTATTTGCTCCTACAGGCAGTTACCAAGATCTGTTTAAGGCCAGTTTTGCTACAGACACATGAATTTTCCTTGCTATTGTGACTTCAGAGTACCTATACCATCTTAAATATAGAGTTCTGGGGAAAATCTTTTTAATAGGGGGTTTATTTAGTGGCAATTTCTTGGGGTGAGAGTGGAGGTTTCCAGAGGTTTGAGTCTTTTAAAGTTCTGGACCTCTTCGACTGTGTAAAATAACTGAGGCATATGGATTATAAGGTCTGCAGAACGTTTTGTCTATGAACATGTTGGAAGTTCTGTTAGTTTGGGAAAGTAAAGGATTTTTTTCCTTTCTTAGGTAAATCCCAAACTACCTCTATGAGCTGTTACTAAGCTTTACATCTGTCTTGTACTAGCCAAAACCAAGATCACTCAACAAAGTGTTTCTGTGATACAAAGTATGCTTTATGCAATACAATAGTACTTTTTTAATAGTGCATCTGAAACAAAGCTGGAGTCTTGCTGATTGTGACAGATTAGCTAGATCTGCAGACAGATCATAAAGCAGAGTGATATCAGATAAAGTGACCATAAATTATAGCATTTTTATCTGCCTATGGCTTTTCACTGCAGCATTAGCTTTGTTACAGGTCGGTCAAGAATTTGCATACATGTTTCAGGGACTCTATTTATAATACTTAAAAGTCAATGTATTAATTTTTGCAATGCTAGAATAAAAACTTCAATTAAAAAGCAACAATCTGGTTTATGAACAAATTTAGCCAGTTCCTTGCTTTCAAGTGAATCTTTCAACTGACCTCTATATTATGGGCAGAGGTTACATCATGATTTGTAATCTAGCAGAATTACAGGAACAAATCTGAATTTTACAATCTTGGCTTTCAGCACTGCTCTGAGAGCATTTTAAAACATTCAAGACTCCATCTCATGTGAGAACATCTGACCACAAAACATTTATAATAGAGTCAATTCCAGGAGTATGCAAATAGATCATTGCATAAAATCCTCATGCATCCAAAGCACATGTTTGACATAACTAAAACTTCCAGTTTTGTTGCAGAAGTTCTGTTCATTCTTTTTGGTCTGGTTACCTCTAGTATCAGTTGGTATTTTCTCCGTGTTTATCTATTCACAGCAGAACTGTCTGCTTCCAAACTTGTTCTCTGTAAATGGAAATCTCTAAGATCTCTGATGACCCGCATCAATTTATTTGCTCTCATTATAATGGTCTGCTCAGAACGATCAGAGAAAAAGGCGGCTTGTTGCCCTCAAACTTCCCAGACTGTCTGCGGGAGACATAGGACACAATTACCAGTAATCTCTGAAAGAGCACTGTAAGTAGGAAAAGAGAAAGTAAATGCAGTTTAAAAGCTGTCACAAGTGAGTCTCTGAAGTGCTTATGGATGCTGACAGTGTAATAAGATCACCTGCCTCGTGGCGATAATGGAGTGGATTGGCCTTTTTTTAGAATAATGCAGTGCATGCTGAAAAGGTACAAGTTTAAAGCTAAATTAGAAAAACATTAGCTGCATAGTTGTTTAATATATGACAACTTGTAGGATGCATTGGGACAGATTACGTTCTCTGTACATAACTTCTGTTAAAAAAGAGATCTTAACTGATTTCTGCTTCTACGATACAGGAGGTGAAGAACATTGATTTCGCTGTGCTAAGGAAGTAGTGCCTGAAGCAGAATTTCCAGAAGCAGCCCACCAAATGGGGGAAAAAGTGGAAGAATTAAAGTGAACAGCTGACAAAGAGCAGGCAGTTTTGACGCAAGGAAGTGTAGGATGTTTACGAAGATTTGGAGAAGAGGAGAAAGAGCAGACTGTGTAATGACTTACAAAGAAGCGAGGGCTGGGAAGGCCCTTTAGCTGAGGCGTCCTGCTGAGTAACATGGTGATTCCCAGCCTGCCTTCTAGGAATGGAAATTAGGTGACGTGTGTGATTGTGGGCTAGCTTCGGAGTAAATGGAGGAATCATGGGATGTTTCCTTGACCCGGTGGATAAAGAAGCTATTTGGCCATCTCTTGCTGAGAATGTGATTTAGATGCTGAATGAGCAGAGATATACAAATATAGCTCAGCTGTTGATAATTATTTTATCTCTGTTGCTTACAGCGTTCAGACAGCTTAAATAATACTCTAGAATCTCAGCTGGGAGCCTGATGAAGTTCATCATTCTCATAGCCTGCTGGGTCCTGGCTAAAAGAAAAGCTGTGAGTTTACAGGAAAAAAAAAGAATTAAGAAGGTATCAACATAAATTACAGGTCACGTGTAAATGCATGTTGTAAATCCCCTTCATTAACACTTATTCAGGTATTCCGGCCGAGAGCTGTGTGGCAGGTACGCCCGCCCTGATAGTGACCAAAACTTCTCGGTCACGGAAAGGAAAGAGTTGAACCAGAGGCTGCCCGCCTGGTGGCAACCATCACCTATGCACCCCGGTGGAGGGATAGGAAAGGCGAGACCCTTCGGCAGACAGACAAGGCCCTCAGCCAATGAAACGCCTTGGTCGTGAGAAGTTTCTAGACCGCTGACCGTACGTGACCACGCTCCGGCCTAGGGTATAAATGGCGCCCGCCCCGCCGGAAGCCCGGCCTTGAGGCAGTCTTCCTCGGAGCAGCGGGTCTGCCGTCAGAGACTCTCCCCTCAGACCAGGCAGCCACTTAAGGAGACTCCCTGGGGCCGAGTGCCTCACCTCACCGGTGAGTGATGTGCGCGTTTTGAGTCCTCATTCTAAGCTTAGATTCGGTTAGCGTTTGGGTAGCGATAGCTCCCAGCTGACATCCTGAACCTGTAAATGAGTTGTGTTGGTCGCAGCGTTTTCGGCCTAATATTCCTATCCAATCTGGCTGTGACATCTCAATAGGACGTAACGTTCCTGTTCAATTTGGCTGTTACATTTTGATATCATTAAAGAAAATTGACTTTCGAAATTTATTGCTGTCTGCCTAGTGTTTCTGTGACAAGAGCTTAATAGAATAGAGAGGGAGAAAGGAATTAGAAACCTGTAACATTCTACTAGATAAAAGTTTCTTTCCAGTCCAGAAAGACTTTTCACTATATAATGATGATGCATTTGTTCCCAGCATCCAGTTGTCTTGTTGGTGCTGCAGAGGAATACCAGACTGATTCCAGTGTATGATTACAGACTCCCTGGAGGGGGGAGATTTCTCCAAGGAATTACTTAATGTCATGTCTGAAGTTAATTGTGGAATGAAAGTAGACTGGCAACTCTTAAACTTTGAAACTCAAAGCAAACTATTTGGGCGCAAAAGTCTTAATTCTCACTTCAAGTAGTATCTGGAGATAGTTTATATTATGTTCTTTGACGGGTTTCTTTTTTGCAACATGCACTTCACTACTTAAATGTTAATAATTTTTTAATGAACACTTGAGTGCCTAGATACAAAACAAAGTAGTGGCATTTTAAAGACCTTTGGATACATTTGCACATCCTACTTCTTGCTGCATAGGTAAAATAATAGAAGTCCATGATAAACAGTAAGATAAAAAAGAGCAGAGGTCAGTACACTGAATAGCCTTACAAAGCTACAAAGTGATTTTTTTTAAAATTTGTTTTATATTTCTTGGGTTTGGGGAGAAAAAAATTGAGTTTTGTTTAGTTGAGGTTTGTGTGTCCCTGCTGACTACTTGCTACTTGTTTGGTTTTCACTTTTGCAGACTAGCATGAAAAATGAACTACCTTAGGGGAGGAAAAATAAAGGTCAATAAAACACACTTATATTGTACTCTCAACAGCAATGACAGCAAAAGAGTTCAAGTATCATGGGATTTTAATTTGATCATTAAGGCAACTAAAGACACCATTTCAGAGGTTTTTTTCATGGTTTTTATGAACAAAAAAGCTTATTCATGAGGAAAGACTTTACTTTCCAAAACAGGAGTGTTGAAAGTTCTGAATGAAGAATGCAAGCAATGATGTTACCTCACTCAGGAACTCTATGAATTTATGCACGATGGAAACCTGTGCATTAGACACATGAAGTCATGGAAACTGCATGTGTCAGTATGGGATGAAATCAGGCATTTTATGTGGAGATGAGGGAGGTTTGCATTCAAATGGAGAACAAAACAGTTTATCGATGGTACAAACAGTATCAAACGTACTGTTGCAAAGCATTCGTTTTGGCTCCTCATTATAATTGCTTTGTTGGCACAAAGTACTTTCTTTTCATTTTGAAGTTTCCAGAAAATACTTAGCATGTATGTACTATAAAATAGTCTGGTAGTATTTTTCCTGCGTAATTTTTTTTTTCTGTAAGGTTGTCTGAGTGCCTGATGCTGCAAAGAGAATTGTACTTGCAGAAGAAAGGTTGAATTAATAAAACATTCAGCAAGGATTTGCAAGGGCTGAAGTAAAATATAAATCTGCATTTGACAAAAGTACAGTGCTAGCTTGGACAGTAAAGGAACATAAGAATGTCTTCCAGGCCCCACAGAAATTTTAAAAAAGTTGCCACTTTACTGAAATAGCACCTGGTCTTTTGTCAGCGGGAATCAAGCTGTGGTGACTGTGTTCTTCTACAGCAAAGTATTAAACAACACCTCAGATCTGCTGGGTGAGGAGAAAAGGAGCAAGCCTCCCATGAGCTCTCATAGGCCTGAGGTGAGACTGACCCTGGGCCACCCGGCCAGGTATCTCCCATTCATGGGCTCGTGCCTGTCTTTAGAAGAGTAGTGGGAAGAGGACTGGAAGGTGAACACTGGAAGACTTCTCCAGAGAACTGCACTTCATTCAGTTGGGTCTGTCCTCTTCACAAGTAATTTGGTATGGAACAAATCCCAAGTACTTCCTTGGTTTTTCTTTCCATTTAATATGAAAGAAAAAAGCACTGGTGAAGCTTGAGAATTTCAAATGGTTTGCATTGCAAGTCTTGAAATTTTTTTCCTGTATCTTTTTTCTTTCACCGCTTTTTTTTTAATTTTGCTTTTACCATGGAAAACGCTGTGACAGCACAGGCATATCATCATATTAACACTTGAGCGTGCCTAGAAGAAGCTAGAGCCTATGCTTTCAAAGAGGTGGTATATGCTTAGCAAGTACACTTCAGAGCAGTGGGTCTCTCACCAGGACAAATTAGAAGTTGAAGAGGCTGCTACACTTAATTAGCTATAGAAATTGAGTTAATTTTCATTGCGAAGGGAAAAAAAAAAGCTATCAGTGGTCTGAGTGCATGAAATTCTGCTCCAAAAACCTATACATGGAGCAGGTTATTATCAGTAGTTATTGCTGATACTTAACTAGGTGCAATATTCCTGTGGTTTGAAGGCTTAGGAGCAGAAGCTCATTGCTCACACCTCAGCTGCTCATAAGCTCCCTGGGGAAGGAGTGCTCTTTCAGGTTCACCGGTGAAGAGAAGGAGCTGGATGGCTCGTAGCTCTGTTTTCTGAAAATACCAGTGGGGTTTGGAAGCAGGTGAACACTGTACCTCATGCTGGATAACGAGCCAAAGACCCATGTTCAGTGTCACTGCAGTCACTATGGCAGCCTTGACAATAAGCAAAGAGGAGTATCAAGAGTTGATACCTTTCATACCAAGGACTCAGTAGGGGTCTGTGTACAATGGTTCTTGCACAATAAACAACATAAAAGGCTGCTGAAGTGAGAAGGTAATGGGGGATGTTATTAGAAGAAGAATGTTCATGTGATCAACTTCCTCACAGTCATTTGCTTTGAGTAGATTCTTATAGAATCACAAATATTTCATAGAAAATGCAATAGACATGGATCACTTCAAGACTCTCTGGATAACATGAACCTATTTTCCAAAACAGTTTCACTCCTGATGATGTGTTTCCTTGAAAACTTTAATACCTGATTTCCTCAAGTATGGCCTACGCCTAGGTTATAGCTACAAGCCTGGATAAAGCTGTGATTACTACATGTGTCAGTAGCAATAATGAAACAGTCAAATTCAGCTAGCCCAAGTAATAGTAGCAGCAATGTTAGCTTTAGCTCACTGCAGCAACCAGAGTGCGTTTCTGAGGTCCGTGCAGTTTGCGTCCCGGTCGTGGTTTTGCACATACTAAAGCCAATGCTGCTGTACCTTCACTGCTGCTGTTGTTTACCCCATCCTATTTTTCAATTCCACTATGTGATTCACAGCACAAATGAAACCCAAACAGCCAGACCATGTTCTACTGCCTGCTCTGTCCCTGCACCTTTTTTGGGCATGTGTTCACACATGGGGGACGATTCAGAATCGAGGCCTCTAACAAGTCAGGCTAAATGACCACCTCTATGATTCTAGGATGACTTTTTCTTCCCTTTAGCTGTAAAATGTCTGAAAGGAGGTGGCTACACTGGGTAAATCAATGGATGCATTTGTTTCGGTTGCAAAATGGGATATGTGCTACCTAAATTTTGCTAATCAGGGACTGTTAACTAGTGCATTTATGTAATTTCAGGGCTAAGACATAATTTAAGTAGGGATAATTTGTCATAAGAATCTTACCTATTTCTGTCACACAGCATTAGCAGTCACTGCAACCTCACCAAACACAACACAATCTATTCTGTCTTTCTCCAGGCTGTATAAAATCACTCCAAGTCATGGCTTCTCTTTATCTGACATAAGAATAATAGCTTAGGTTTGTGAGAATAAAGTACAAGAGGTTTACAGGCCTCATTTCTCTTAGAGAATAACCTTTAAAAAAAAAATTAGTATCTAGCCACTTATTTATGCTGATGGATGTTATACTCAGAATTTAACACTCAATAGAGAAACTGAATACAGATACTACTTATGAAAGGGAATGATAACTAAAATACCATCCATTTAAGAAAATTAGTCTGAAGTATTTTGAGGGGCTGTATTTTTGAATACTACTGCCAATTTTTCTGGTATTATTTATTATTATTGTGCTTTTGTGGCATTTTCTTAGTTTTAAACATTCTCCTCACTCCTGCAGTTCTGTGAAAAACCCTAGCAAACGAGACAGAATATTGACTGACAGACCACATAGGTAGGAGAGAAATTGATGGCATAAGATTGTCCAGTCAATTGCATAAGTGAACAAAGTGAAATAATAGACTGGTAATGTTTTGAGTGGTGTGGTGTGGAGGAGGAAAAAAAAATATTTCATACAAAATTATGACTGTTAAGTTGATGGCTCACGACTGGCATGTTTTTTTCAGCTTTGAAAGAATATTCTTATTTCAATAGTATACAAGGAAGATGAGGAAAGGAGAACTGTAATTGTTAAAAAGCCAAGCAATGGCAGTTGATCTTGTATTTCAAAGTGAACAGATGCTGTTTTCTTGAATGCACAGAAAGTAAATTGCAATAGTGGATTATTTATATTAATTTGATTTCTTAATTTTTATGTCCACAGAAATTATTTATTATTCCTTTCATCATTCCCTTGTATGTGCTAGGTTTCTGCTTTTACTTTTTTTTTTTTTTTTTTTTGTCCTTTGGTCCTTGGTCTGTACATAGATTTTCATTTAGGCCATGGTATTCTTCTTGGAAGCATGTTGGTCAGGGACATATTAGAGCAGGGATATAGATCTGAGCTTCACTGTCAAATGTTAAACTACCGTCACTTGAAAAGAATGGATGTAATTTAACATGCTGTAGTTAAATTCTGTTCTAAAATTGGACCTTTTTTCACAACCTTGCTTTATTCCGTTGTCTGTGAAAACAGGCAAACCTTCCTTCTAAACTTCCCCTTATTTAGATCTCAGCGTAGATCAAATGAAATACATGCAAGCTACTTTATGAACTTTCCACTCTTTTACTCTTTATGCTTTTCCCTTCGTGTTATGCCAAACACCATTAAAAGCACTTTTCCTGAACGAGACCAAAATGTACTATATTCCAGCAAAAAGGTCAGAACACTAGGTGATTACCAGGCCATGATATCATGGAGGTTAAATGATCAGTCGTTAGTGAAACATAAGGATGCTCCTGTTTAATTTCCTCATTTAGGGATATGCTCAGCAGTAACTCCTCTCCCCTATTCCTGGTGAGATATCTCAGCTGATACATTCTAGGATAACATTTCTCACAGCTGTACTGCATTGAGGGCTCATAGCCGTCATCTGATCAGCTAGTACATGTGGATCCTCTTTCTCCAGAGATCACTAAAATGCTGAGAAATAGCCTAAGTAGAATACTGTAGCAGCCCTAGGATTTTATGATAGGTGTGTGTAGCTAGGGACTGAAGAAAATTTTATCAAGACAATTTCTGTGGAAATATAAACATTAATGGAAACACTATGGAATGCAGAGTTTCAAACCATATGCCCCAGGTTTTTTTAAAGTGATTTTTCTCTGATAAGTATTTCTAGATGTTATTATATTGCTAGGTGTTATTGTAGATATTGTGAATGACTCCTAGTTGGTTTGGGGTTTTTTTTAAGGCAGAAGAAGAAACCAGCTGAGCAATACTAACTTCCCTTCAACAGCGCTTCAGAGCGTGCCAAAATACCTTGTTTGGAGGGCCAGATAGTATGCAGACAGGGTGAAAGCGAAACTGCCTCCAGCCGTGTGGAGTGGAGCCAAAGGACACTGATTTTACAAGTAATGATAAATGGCACCATGTAATGTTCATCTTCCCTGGTTAACTGAAGTCAGGAAATTAGTAGCATTCCTTTATTACATACATTTATGGTGACAACAACAAACTACATCTTCGTCAGGCTGGAACTGTAGTTCCTGGAATCCCTCCATGTCAAAGAGAATCCACAAAAAGCTGGATGAGTGCAGCTTTTCCCTGTGAGCGAGTGAAATTGCAGGAAGAACAGGTGGAAATAGAGGATGAAGGGTACAGGAGTAGGACCTTCTGCCTGCAGTCCCTGAAGGACCTCCTGCCTTGGGTATTTGGAAACTTTGCTTCATTGACAGTAGGGTTAGAACTGGAGGCTCTGTCCAAGTGGCCAAAATGTCCAGCCCAAAGAAGTCAAACTTGATCCTCTTACAAAAGATGCCAAGATCCTTCTTGCTATGTTCAGTATGGATTCCCAGAGAGGCTGTGTACATCCTGCATGCAAGGCAGAAAGAATTTGGAAAGATTGTGTGGATAACTATGGATTCATACATTCCAGACAGGTGACAACACTCAGAGACCTTGTCTCTCTCTTTCCCTTCCATATCCACTATTCCCTCTAATAGAATAATAATGTATTCAGTATTCAGTGGCTGCCACAACTGACAGAAAATATTCTGAATTATTAGGAAAAAAGGGATCTTCTCCTTAACTCTCAAAAGAGTTAAGTTTAATAGATAGCACTGCTTTCATCAGACAGTGTGGAATATGGCAATATTTTGGTTTGGTTTTTTTTTCCTTCTTGCCTTTCCATGAAGGTTTGGTGAGCCTTCCATTCTTCTATTTCTCTCTTTCTCTTCACAATTTGGGTAAGTGGAGATGATTGATGAAAACCTGATTGACTGACAGTTTCTTTGAGTACGGTACATCATTTGGATAATTGTAAGACATAGCCAACTGTAAAAGAATCAATAGCATGTTCGAGTTTTAGCAGTAGAAAAGCTGGACTGTAACAGTTTCATTTTGGCATTTCACAGTGTTCAAATAGATGAAACCAGATTGAAAATACTACAGAGCAGGGGCCATCTGCGACAATAAGCCAATAGGAATCACTGGGAAATTGTGTTATTGATAGATCTCTTTAACAACAGTTCAAATTGAGAAGAAAATAATGGTTTTAAAATTCGTCCACAGTAAAGCAGAAAAAATCTTTCTTTTGTAAAAGATGTCTTCTACTCCATACTCAGAAAAAAGTGACATAGGAGTTCAATGAAATGATAATCAAGATCATCAAATGAGATGTGTAATCAGAAATGAGAAACCAGCATAATGTAGCCAGGGCATGTGTTTGACAGAAGTCAATGGAAAAAAAATCTGTGAATGAACACTTAATAAAGGAAAGAATATTTTTCTTTCCTTCCAAGAAAATTAAACATAAATCTCTTCAAAAATTGTATCAATGAACAGTTTACCTCATTTGACTGTATTCAGCGCTTTCTGAACCATCTGCAGCCATGCTATGTTATGGTAATTTCTCAGATGTCCCTGTTACTCAAAACAAAGTGAGGCTCCTTTTCTTTCTATAATATTTTCATTTTTCTAATTTGTCTACAACTTTAGAATTTCTTAATTCTAAGATGTTTATAATGGATTGCTTCCTCTTCTGATTTCATTGCTTAAGTCCAGGGCTTAGGACTTCTCTATAAATAAAAAGATATACCTGCCTCAGGGTCAATGACATACCTTTTACTTTTAAATGCTATACAAAGTGACAGACTGCTACCTGCTTCCATGCATAAATATAAGAAGCACCCCTAAGATGATTTATCCATAGTATTCAAAGCCCCATAAAATTCAAAATGACAGTGAGGAATCTGCTTAAAGATATTCAAGAATCTCTTAACTACTTCAGCTGCTTTAAAATGCCCTGGATTTTATTCCGTTCATTGCTGTGCAGCATCTAGTTCTGGGTGAATTTGATACTGAAAGATGTAGATACAATACAATCGCATGAAAATTGCAGAAACCCATGTAAGAGTATTAAGAATTGGCTCATGCATCCTAAGAAGTTTGTCTCCCTCCTTGAGCAGCACCCTGAACTGCCTTCAGAATAAGACAGAAGATGCTGACAAAAACTTTTCCAAAGACGTTATAGGCTTTCCATTTTTAAATCCTTGCTTTAGTTTAAGTTAACACATGCAATATCTGCACCGCTTCCTCCTAAGAAATTTTAGCCAAGATGTAAGAAAAAGGGCAAAGAATGGGTCATTGTTGTCAGTCACATATTTAAACGGAATGATGTCTCAGCCCCTCTTTAAAGTATTTTATAACACAAGCAAAGGCAGAAGTAATTATAAATGTATATCCAGTCTTTAAGATACTTTTTTTTTCCAAATCCCTTTAGGACTGTAATTGCTTTTGAAGCTTGTTACTGTCCTTGTATCATAATCATTATACCTCTTCTTGCTCACAGACCAAGGGTTGGACATCTGTAAAAAGTCTAATTCTATAGTTTAGGCATACGGCTTACAGTGCAGAGCTAGCAATGACTGTCTGCTATTCTTTAGAGCCTGGTACAATTCCCATTAATGCAGTACAGCCTTATAATAATTGTCTCACTAGCTGTATGCTTTTAAGCATCTGCTGGTACAGGGGTCAGGAATACATCCGTAGTGACTTTCATGCAGGGAGAAGAGGATCAGCACCACCTGTGTTACTCTTATGACCAAAAAGATTAGGCAACACAATTTCATAAGCCGACAGAAGACTCTTTCTGTTAACAAATGCCCATGGACATGTGGAAAACCAGCAGTTCTTCAGTCTCAATGAGGGCAGGGCTTATATTGTGACAGGTAATCACATTTGTCCCTTCTCTACACATCCTTTCATATATAAAGGCCAACGGAAAAACAGATTTATATATGACAAAAACATCAATACTAATAAATCATTAAAAACCAAAACAACGACAACAACAACAAAAAATCCCCCAGAACAGTGTCCCCCCTGCCCCCAGATTAATGTTGACAGGGTAAATGCAGCCATAGTGTGAGCAGGGCTGCAGTCAGCTCCCTTGCTGTTCTCCCTCCCTTGGGCTGTAGGCGGGGGGGAAGAGCAGCTCTGCACAGCAGTGTATGTCTTCCTTCTTGGACCTGAAGAGCAACAGGTTGTGATCACAACACCGTAGCAGAAAAAGAGTAATTTGGATCTTATGTGAAGGAGGGGGCGTCAGAAGCTCCATGGCATGTTTTCCCATCAGCTGACATCTCCGTTCTTTGTGGGGTAGGTCTGGTTTAATGACCCTTTGCAGTCCTGAATTGCAGTAGGTTTTGCCTGAAAAGTTAGATGATATTTGCATTTGGCTAAGAAAATAAATTAACGTACTTGACTGGGAAAGACTGTCTGCCAGGAAAAAAAAAGAGATGTGGGAGAGCTAAAACATACAGTCCTACCCCAGGAACCCAAAAGATGGATTGCACAGTAAAATTGCACTTGAAAATAAAACAAAAAAAACCCCAAACATACTTTGGGTCTTGCATGTGTAAATATATTACGGATTTTCAGTAACAGGGCATGCACACCATCCTGAGGGACTGCCTAGTTCATTTCTACAATGCTAAGAATGAGCAAAAGTGAATTTGATGAACCAGAATAAAACCCTGAAGTTGCATGAGCTGAGCAAAGCTGCGTGGGTGATGGCAGCAGCAGGAGTGAGCAGGCTGCCAGGGAAGTAGTACAGACAGGAGCTTGGAAGGCAACTGTCCTTAGCCCCATGGTGTTCAGAACTGCTGACTAATGGTGAATGATGCTGGTGTTCTTCACCTAACATTTTTCAAGGAAAAAAAAGTCACTTTCAAACAGTGCTCTATGTTAGCTTGTTGCTTGTGATTTCTTCAGGCCCTGGGATCTCCATCAGCAATTCTGTTTATACAGTTTGGTTTGTCAAATATATGCACTGAGGGAAATTACTTTCTTTTATTTGCAGACTAGACTCAAGGCACTGTAGACTGATGTCTTGTTTTAAATTCAGTATGTAGAAATGAGGTTTCTTTATTTTATGAGCAAGAAAGGCCCATAATTTTCAGATGACATGTTCATAACTTACTTCCATTTCTGAAGGTGTCTTTTTTCAAAATACAATAAACTAGGCATCCCATTGAAACCCATTAGGAGGCCTTTCCATACACCAAAAAGTTACCTTAAACACCCTAAATTTAATGAGGTTTTTATACAAGCGTCTGTAGCACTAACAGCCAGCGTCTGCTGAATTACAGCTAAATAAGAATGAGGACATTGCTGTTGGTAGTCCTAGCAAACTCTAAAGCAGAGTTTAGTCATGTGTGGCTGATTTATCCATTCTGTTTTCCTGCAATCTGTTCCCCTATATTTGATTAACCTTTTTAGTCAGAAGTCTCTGCCCAAGTGAAACATTCAGTTCTTCTTTGGAATGAGATTAATACTGATATGCAGAGTATCAGGCAACCAGCAAGGAGTTCTGCCAAACAGTGATGATTTGCAGCTACAGCTGATGAAATTTATTTGTTTGAAACTAGAATTTGACATGAAAATGTGTTTTTGCTGTGGAAAGTATGTTTTCCAATGGCTAGAAAAGTTAACTGTACCACCAGGATTTGTAGTGGAAAATGTTGCTGTAGTATTTCATCACAGAAAATGCTTAGATGCTCACGTTTCCTCTTTTCTTGTATTCATCAGACCTCTCAATCAGGCTACATTTCTCATAAGACATCGTAACTGGAGCACTGATGAAGTACTTTGATGGCTCACCAAGGATGGAGCCCACTGTATACCCTATGGAAAGCAATATGAAAGGGCAATGCAGTGCCATTTCCTAATGGATAGCTCAGGTTTTAAACTGCAATTTTTAGCAAAAATTTCATCTGTTTCTTTTGGGGAAGGGATCCTCCATATCTGGATGTCTGCACCACGCACATCAGGTCTAGGGGGTATTAAAAACTGCGTCTTCTAGCTAAGATGCATATGTTTAAATATGCGATCCCTCTGGAGAGGTTTGCTAATAGGTGCCAGTATCATTCACTTCAGAAAATTTAACAGAATAAAATAAAATTAAGCTACTGATGTTTCTCAGCATCTCTGTTAATAGCTGCTAGGAGACATGACTGTCTTTTTATTAAAAAGCATGACTGGATTGGGTTATAAGAGTTATTTGTAGAGCACTGGGATACTGGAGGGAGAAAGTAGTTATACTGAGCAGGTACAACTGTACTATATTTCTTATGGTCTCATGTTCTTTGCTATCACCTCGCAGACTGTTTTCTTTCTAAGGCTACCTCCATTGTTTCATTCTGTGTATGTGTGGTAAATAAACCCTAAGTTCTTTAAAGTGCATCTATGACCCTTATCTGTTCCCATTTCCACTTCTCTCTCTCATTTCCCTGTGCGCTAGCCACCAGGATGTGCTAAAAGGTAAATCTTGTCCTCACTTCAGCTTGTGCGAAGGACTCCAGATATAGCGTAACAGTGCGGTGGTGCTTCAGCAAGGGATATATGAGGATTTATTTGTCCTTCCTCCCTTTGGAACAGCGCTGGTGACTCAATGCATCATGTAGTTTGCAGGAGTTTAGTGTCACTGCCCAGGAGGAGCCATGTTTTTTGGAGCAAGAACATCACCCACTCAGTGCATCTATAGGATGCTGTTCCCTAGTGTATCTGCATAATGAATCCTTGCTACAGTATCGATACAGTAGGTACCTGCAGATGTGTCTCAGCAAAGATCCCCACCAAAAACCTTGATAAATGTTTCCATTTCCAAAATTTTGTACTTGACTAGGAATGGATTTAAGCTATAAAGACATTTAAATTACATTAATTACACTCTGGTTTGGGTCCTGTACTCCGAGGACAGCAACTACGCCCGTTTGGGAATTTTCTGACAGCATGCCATTTCATCAGGGAATGTGATCTCTTAAAAACTGATCTTTTTGTAGCATCTGTTTTCACGGCTCTTCCTCTGTGAAGCTTGCTCTTCACAATAAACTGACAGCGGGGCACCTTAAACTAGAATCACAGAATCATTTTGGTTGGAAAAGACCCTGAAGATCATCAAGTCCAACTGTTAACCTAACACTACCCGGTCCACCACTAAACCACGTCTCTAAGCACCACGTCAACACCTAGAGGCCAGGTGCCTCCAAAATGTGGGGAGTGCGTGATCCCTGCCTGCTTTGCCTGAATTAGTGACCAGACTTGAGCCTCACTTTCTCATGGCCCAGGTGATTCAGTACTCAGCAGCGGCTTGGCTGCACGGACGACATCTTCCCAAATCCCCCCCCCCATCTGAGGGCTTTCAGCTGCTGGGCCAGAGAGAGTGCGTAGCTGTGGAGACTTCTAGGATGTGACAGGCAAACATCCTTAGCTCTGGGCTGCAGCAGTTGTAGAATGCTGCAGATATTTCACTTTGTATAAATAACCAAAGTAACTGCTGGATCTGGAATTTTATTTCAGCTCTCCTATAACCTGAGGACTGTCTTCGCCTTCAGGCTCTTTGGGAGCACAGTGAAATGTTCCCGGTTCTTACTTCTTTTGGAGAAATACATGAAAAGACTCTCCTACCCCAGTTCACAACTGTTGGGGGGGAGGGCTGGAAGGGGGGTGGTGTTGGTGTTTGTTTGCTTGGGGTTTGTTGCTGTTGTTCTTTTAATTTCTTACATTTCATGGAACAGTCATTTCCTGCCTAGGTCTTGTCAAATCTTATTGAGCTGATTTCCAATAGGACTAATCAAAGTGTGGCCTGAGAATTTGGCCGTCAGAAATGCATCACTATTTTGGTGTTTGAAAAAGAGAAAAATATTGCTGAAGAGAACCATTCCCTTTTTTTTATATCCATTTATGGCTGGGCAAGTATCTTTTTTTATGGCATAAATCATACATAATGTTCCTGCTTGTATGCAAGCAATGAGAAAATATCCTCAGGCAGGTTGTTTTCCAAAATAATCAGCCTAGGCGTTCCCCACCTGGAAAAATATTGTTATGGCACTGTGGCTTGAAACTGAGTGAGGGGTGGAATATGACTGATGTGAGCCAGTGTACCAGAACATGTTTTTGTTTCAGACATTATACCTGGTCTCAAATCCAATCCCAGCTTTAGTGGTTTAGTTACTCAAGGGCAGACATCAAACACCTGCTCTGTCCACTCTCCTTCACTGCCAACACCATTAATTTTCCAAATGAGTCAGCACATCTCTATTTATTCTTTAATTGATTGGTAATACTGAGTTCTAATTGCAATTGTAAAATGAAAGTTGCAGATTTGATTGTCTGCTCAGAGTTCAGAGCACTTCAGCGATCAGCGCTATCAGTCTTATAAATGGTATAAGCAAATGCAGAACAACAAAGAAAAAAAATCAGGTTCGCAGTGCTCTAAAATGAGCTAACTCATGTGCTTACTTCCTATTCAGGCTGTAATACAGGCAAGAGCAAAATGTATCTGGAAGAAGAACACAAAACAAAGTCAAGGTGAAAACAAAATCTTTTCAACTTTATTTCTGAGGTGGCAAATCATCCTGAAGAGAGCAGCAGATTAAATACTGCCACAGTACAACCTATGACTGACACCCTGAAATCAAGTTAGAATTCATTTCCAGGCTCCAGTACAGGAATATGTAGATATAACTTGGTGGAAATGTTACAGAAATATGTCTTTAGCAAGAGGCAAGCAGCGTGGCGCATTAGCCTTCGTTAGCCCTTGTGCTGGTATAAACAGTTGTTTCAAAGTCCCTCTCCCTCTTGAGGACAACAGTAAATGGATAAACAGTTTTGTCTTCATTCAAGCCAATTGTGGAAGCAATTCCAATATTAAGAAAATAAGGTAACAGTAAAGTTTAACTTCCCTTTTGTAAGACGGTATGTTACATCACCTGTGCTGGCACACCAGTTTTGGCTGACGGGAGGGATGAATATGCAGCTGGGGCTTGTGGCACCCCTTGCAGGAGGCAAGGCCCAGCTTCCCAGTCTTCTGAAATAACAGACCTCATCTGAAAAACCTGATTTTTGTCATTCATTCTCCAGTCTGGGTTTGAATCTCCTCCAATAAGGACAAGGAGTCTTTCCCCTTTAATGAAATTATTTCATTCCTCTTTCCCCTGACGCACTCTGTTTCTGGGGTTTTTTTTATTTTTTCTGTGCCCTGTGGCTCTTGGTCCACCCAGCCCTCCTCATCCTCCATGCAATTTTTTCCTTTGTCCCTATGTATCCTTTCTGCTGTGTGAGACATTCTTGCACACATTTTTCATGTTGTATCAACTACTTTCCAAAACCTAAACCAAATCCTGCTCTTGACTAGTGATCAGGACCTGTTGATGGTGAAAGAAAGATTTCTTTTGACTTCATATCATTTGTGAAGTGCACTCAAAAATACTGAGCAAAGCAGCATCCTATAGGATTTAAGACAGAGCTGCAACACTGCATTCAAGGACAGCATGCATGAAGGACGTTATAGAGTATGCACTTATATCTCTACAGATCCAACTGCTAAGTTTAAATTCACAAGCCAGTCTATTGGTTTAATTTTATAAAAATCCGTATTCTTTGATAATTGTACTGCTTTTGCCAGGGGAGCCGGCACAATTTTCTGATGCAAAATGCATGAGAGCTAGTGCTGTATGGGCTAACAAAGTGCACGCTTCCAGCTGAACGCAAGTGTGAAATATCCTTACAGTACATGAAGTGGGAGTAAGGGGCCATGACTTGCATGGTGGAGCAGGTACTCTCTGCAGCCCATGGAGAGGCCATGCCAGAGCAGAAGAAAACCATGAGGAGGAAGAAGCAGCAGAGAGGAACCGCCGTGTCCTGATGGACCACCACCCTGCGCCGCTCCTTGCCTCACCGAAGGGGCTGAATGTGACCTGCAGTGACAGCAAGGGGAAAGGAGAGGAGTCTGGAGAGAAGGAGTGGAGTTGAGCCTGGGAAAGGGGAAAGAGAGATGCTGGTTTAATGTCTGTCCTTTTGTTTCCCACTACCTAAATCGGTAGTCAAATACTTATTTAAATTGGCAATAAATTAAGCTAACTTTCCCCAAATCAAGTCTTTTTTTCACCCATTATGTTAATTGATAAAGGATCTCCCTGTCTTTATCTTGCTCCTGGTTTTTTCCTACTTTTCTCACCCCCCTGCTCTCAGCGGGGAGTAAGTGTAAGGTGGGGAGGAGTGAGCAAGCGGCTGGGTAGGAGCTTGGCTTCTAGCCAGGGTCAGCCCACCACAGGAATGTATTCAGGTCATTCAAAATTAAAGCGTGTTATTGAATGGCTGAGTGATAAAAAATGGAAGATGAAATTTAGTGTTAGCAGTATTAATTAATGATCACAGCAAAAAGACAAAAGAAAGCCCTAATAACAATGTTGGAACTGTTCACTCCTGGAGGAATTGTTCAGTATTGGATCCAAAGGAATAACTAACAAACACAAATTTTTTTATAGCATATTCTGATGATTTATGACTGACTCTATTACAAAGTTGTGTCACATCAACAGCTTGGCTCCCCCAAATTATGGCAACTTTTGGAAATACAAATACATTTTACAAGGTGGAAGTTCCAAAATTAAATTCAATTCAGGACTCCTACAAGCAATTTTTCTAAACAAGGACAGCATTAGCTGTGTTTCTGATACGAGAACACCCTTATATGGTTTCTATCTGGGCCAGGCTATATGGTGAATTTGTGTCTCCTGAAATGCATTGACAGTAATGTGGTTCTTATGATTCACGACGCATAGCTTGGCCAGAGCAAAAACGCACTGCATAATGCAGAATATAATGCTTCAGGGAGTGTGGCTGATAAGGGAGAAAGGGACCCAAACTACAACTAAGTCGCAATGAACTAAAGAAAATTGCCTATGAATATTTTCTTAAACCAATTTGAATTCAAATATTTTATTTCATTTCAGTGAAAAGATTCATTTTGCTTCAGATTGAACCAGACCCAGCATACATTTCCTTATTAAATACTGAAATAATTAAAATAAATACTGAATTTATTAAATATTTAATTAATTCTTAAATATTAGGAAGTGCCAAACCCAAGATTTTCCAGAGAGGCAAAGAACTGATTTTTTGATGAATCGTTTACTGTCGATAAAATATCACTAGAAAACTTCTTACCAGCTCTTATAATTTGGTATGCTAATGAAAGCAGTTTAGTATTCTGAGAATTTACAGGCTAAACTACCATATCTATTTCTGATTCAAGGTTAATCATTACTATCTCCAGCTGTGTATCACTATCCCTATACTGAAAATTGTGCCTCCTGCCCCCCACACATGCCAGCTTACCTGGGTGACTGCTGTCTTACCAGTTCTGCAAAATGATTTAGGTCAAAGATAAATGGAGGAAGCAATCATCTGAACTGGGAGGGGGAAACGTCCACTTGAAAGGAGAAAATAGAAAAGAGCATGATGTATAGGGGTAGTTAATCAGATTAGATGGGTTAGTCCATCTGATTGTGCCCCAAACCCCATCAAGTGCTGCATTCCTTTTCAAAGGCCAAACATAAATTACTGAATCACCCAGGTATATTTGGATGTGTACTTACAGTCCAAATTCCAGACTGCTAATTAGAGGCATCCAAAAATAACCCCCCAGAGTTAGACATTCATTTAGTTTACGGATTGCTGTTCCCAAACAACTTTCGATTTGTTCCTTGCTGTATTTACTATTGTTTCTCACTTGAGAGTGAAAGTCTTTCAGTAGACAAGGGGGGGGGGGGGGAAATCCCCCAAATCCCATAGGAAAGGAATTTCAAGTAAAGAAATACTGCTCTGTGAAAGAAAAAGAAGTTGAAGTTAGGCTCAGTGAATTAATGCAGTGTCAGAGTGCCTGTTTAGGAAACACGCTTAAAGACAGCAGAAGCAAATGACAGCTCTGAATGTATCAGACAGCAGACTCTGATCCTGTTAACATTTTCAAAAATTAAAGACACGACCTATATCCAAAGGACACCACAAAATGCAAAGGTACAGGGTCATTGTAACCAAATAATGTTGCAATATGGCTAACTAATTACGGCACCTCTGCTGTGTTTGAGACCCATGATTTTGAGCCCAGTATTTGGGGTCACCAGTAGCCTCAGGGTTAATGGGAGAACCAAGCTAGCCCTGTGCCAGCCATTCATCGTAATACTCCTGTAAAGGGAAATTAATTACCCTGCATGGTTTGGGTGCCAAGTGAGAGGATGGGACAGGACGTGGCTGTGGACCCAGACCTTTTCAGGGACTCAAGGGAAGCTACCACATTGCACACAGGAAGGTGCATGTGGCCTGGGCCCCAGCAGGGCCATAAAAACGGGGTCTAAGAAGGGTAGCAGAGTTGAAAGCCCCCTTTGGGAAATCTGTATTTACCAACAAATATATGGCCTTTGTCAACACACAATTGACTACAGCCATGCAGTTTTTGTGGTGAACAGAGAGGTAGGGCGTTATTCATCTGTTAGGGCATTATTCCTCTATTACACGAGTGCTCCCCAACTGTTACAAAAACTCTTAAATTAGTTTCCCAGTTGAGTCCTTGAAAGCCCTGTCTGGCACAGGAACTGAGTAACACACAAACAAGAAGCTTCTTTAATTTTTCCTCTAATTTTAATATTTCATTTAAAATGCATCTTTTCAGTGCAGGGAAATGAAGCCTGTCAGGTGGCTTTCAAATATGCTTGCTAAAAACACAAATTTAAATGAAATGAAAAAAAAAAATTCACCTTCCACCAATAATGAAACCATCAAGAAGTGTAACACTGCACACAGAAACAGGGTCCCATTATGCAAATGCATTGCAGAGGATCTTAATAGATGGGAACCCCTCTGTCTCAGTCTGTGTAATTAAAATGTACTGCATATAATTAAAATTAATGTAATTTAAACAGTCTCAGCACCAAGTTCAATTATGTCACTCAAGTGTTGCCTCTAGACACACCAGAATCAGCACATCAGTAATACGCAGAAGATAATCCCTATATTCCTTTAGATTAATAAACAGCTGGGACCAAAAAAGGGTAAAAGGGTAAAAAAAGCAACTCTGAAGTTACTGTTTTCTTCAAAACACAAAAATGGTGCTTTTTCTCGTAAGAGAAACTAGTAACATCACAGAGATCTCTGTTTTAATGCATATATACAAATAACCACCAGACTGAACATTTGATAGGGCAAAACCCAACAGTTTAATCCCCTAACGTAGTTCTGTATCATTAATAAAGACGATAAAATACTATTCCAACAGTTAGTCTTGTGAGTAGAAAAGCTAGCAAAACCTGTAGCTTTAGTATCCGTAGGTGGACAGACCTCAGTACCACCCGCTTTACACCACTGCTGTTCTCAGCTCCCACCCATGTCCCCTACCTGTCTCGCTCCTTGGCTGGGCAAAAAGCCCACATAGCCCAGGGCCGTAGGTCCCCTGCCAGCTACCTCCTCCCTCCTGCAACGTCACCCAGCACCTGCTGGCACCCAGCAGGTGGACAGATGTTCAAGGTGAACATTTAGGATGTGAGACATGAACCTCCAAGACCTGCAGCCTTCTTTCCGAGGGGGTTAAGTTGTCCACCGGACTGAAGGATGCAAAGGCAAACGGATAACCACGGTTCTACAAACACCTTTCCTTTAGAAAAAAGCCTAAGAATACAATCAAAGTGGCAAACTGAAAGTTTGTGGGAGTTTTTGGGGGGAAAAACAAACCCCACAATCTGTTGTTTACAGCATAAATAATGGGCTAATAGGACACGTAGGGATATAACGACAATTGCAGATGTTTCACTTTTCAAAGGAAATGGTAAATGGATGATCCTGGTCTTAATAAAATCTTGATAATACCTTCATAAAATATTCCTGAAGTGGTTACTATATATCAGCATTGCAAATGTCATCTTTGACATTGTCTAAAAAGTTTCTGAGATTCGAAAGTACTGCTGCAAGAAGAGCCAAGTTTTTGCAGAAATAATGCTGATCCTGAAGGTCCCAATACAAGTTCTGACCCTGAAATCATCTTTCAAACAAGGTGAAAGTTAGGTACTAGACTCTCAGCAATCATGAAAGACTGTATCCTATTAGCCCCTGGAACACCAATTTACACAGATCCTATACTTGGATTACAGTGATAACCCTTAACATTTCTACAGTCGTCTTTTACATATTCAAAGCCTTTTGCAGTTTTTTCCTTGGCAAGTGTGTGGCAATAATACTGCCTTCCATCCATCTTTGAGGCTCCTGTGTAATACCTTCTATCTACAAGATAACTGGAAATGGATTAATAGGATAAGGCTGAACCTTATCAACACTAAAACAATATTTCAGCTCAGCAGTGCTGCCCTCTTGTCGTGATAAGATGAATGCATTCCTGGGTGTGAAATGAAACAATTTCACAGGAGAGCACATCATTTCACAGCTATTTTGCCTCATGTTTTATATCTGAAAATTATCTTAAATTACTAATATAGCCTAGTAATAACAAAGGCTCCAAGTTTCACAGAGCAATAGAAATGCAACATATGGAATGTCTGGTCTTCTTTTTGCTCTAAATGTATATGCATTTCTATGTACTGTTTGGGGTTTTTTTCCCCTGAGGAGGGTGGGGAAGTAGTAGCAGGGAGGAAAAAAAAAAAGTAGGGTAGGAAGAGGCTACAGGATTTTTATATAGCTTAGTTGGTTCTGAATGGCTAAACCTGAAGAATTTCACAATATAAACTTAAGAAAAGGAGTCAGGCAATCTCAGATCCATTAGTAGTTATTTTGCAGAGCTTGAAGAGGGGAAGTGAGGTACCAGATGACAGACTTTCATCTCTACACAGAGTTGTGGGGTGGGAGCTGAGGAACCATCAACCAGTGTAACCTCAGTCCAGGAATGGACAGCCAAACCAGATGAAGAGGACAAAGAGAGGAAGAAGAGTGCAGATGGGTTTGCCAGAGATAAAACATGTCAAATGAATTTTCCCAGTAACCTGGTAAGGTTTGCCAAGAACCTTTTTCCCAGTAGTCAATCTCCTCTCTTTCCCAAAGCTAGGAAGATTTTGACACTTTCTCACACGACATTCTTACAAACAGGCTAGGGAAGCCTGGTTCACACAAAACCAGTACAGAAAAACTATTACAGATTGCAAAACTGGCTGGAAAACTGTTAGCAAAGAGTGAATATCACTAGTTCGTGATCAAAATGGAAAGAAATATTAAATGTGGTTTTGCAGAGTTCTTTATTTGGTCTTAATTAATATATTGGTATTATTTAATATATTTATTAAAGAGCTGAATGGTAGAAGAGATATTATTCTCACTAAATCAGTAGGTATCGCCCTGGAACATACCACTCCTATGTTAGAGAGAAGTATTCAAATTCAATACCATCTTGACAAATAGGGAAACAGAGTGAAAAAAGTAATGGAGTTCAGCAGGGAAGAGTGCACATATAAAGCCAAGAATAATCAATTGCATGACACAGGATCAGGAAAGATTGCCTAGACAGCAGTCCTGTGGAAAAGGTATGCAATTTATAATGGGTTAGAAGAGGAACATGTGCCAACATTGTCACTCATTGCAAAAAGGCAAACATCTATACTAGAACAAGCACACAAAGGTACAGCCTGACAAACACGTGAATTTGTTTGTTGTAAAGCACATTTTAGTGCATTTGTGAACTGTACTTTTAACCTCTAAGAATTTGTGTGGGGAAAAAAATATTTTACCCTTTTTAATCACAACAGGTAAAATAAAAATAGCACACACATAAAAGACATGGATTTTCTGGCTCACGCAGCATCAATGGATTTATTCACAAAATCTCCTCAAAAAATACTACTACAGATAATGTTGAAAATTGTAAAATGTTCCTCTGTTGACTTCCATATCTGATTAAATTCTCATAGTTGGATATTTTAAAAATTAATTTTGCTGATATGGTTTATACAGAATTGATCAACAGGCCAGGAAATAAAACAAAAACAATAATTTTGATTGTCCCCTCCCAGCCACTTTAGGAGAAACTTCTCAAAGTATTATTGCACTTCAATTAGAAATGTGTAAAATATAGATTAGTTTAAAAGAGTGGAATACATAAGCCATCCATAAGACTAATTAGAATTCCTGTTATTAGTTCCTGATAATAAGCAACACGTGAAAAAATGCATTTCATGCATTTTATGCATCACTATGCAACAGAGGTTGATTGAAAAGCATAGGAAAAGCTGCTTATTTCATTTTTTTTCTGTTCTTTGTCTTAGAAACAAAAAGAAATAAATACCTTCTGCTATGGGAATGACAAATAGTGTCTTTACTATAATATGTGTCAATCAAAGGCAGAGTACTTTAAGTTCTTGACAGTAGTTACTCAGCTAACCATTTCAAATGCTAAATCTAAACTCCCCTAAAGCACAGGTGGTTTATGGACATTCAGTTCATCAGTTCAGCAAAACACTGTCACTAATAGAGGCTGAAAAATGTTGATAGTAAGCAAAATACACTTCTTCTGCAACCCTGATTGTTCATCATCATAATTTACAGATATGAATTGTGTGAACTGCACAGAACAGAAGGCCAGGGAGTGAACCCTGAAGAACATCAGCCAATTATCATTATGCTTAGTGTGTATTTATTTAATTGATATGGTAGAGACAATACTTAGGAGCAATAAATCACATCCTAAGTTGTTATTTATGAAATCTGTGAACAGAAGAAACAAAAGTGGAAAAACACCTCCCAGAATATGAACCAATCTGTTGGCAGGATGCAGTCACTAAAGCAAACTCAGAAATTCTGCTTGCTCATGAGGTGCACCCATTACATACAGTAATAATGGCTAAAAAATAGGTAATTGCTCACAGTGTGGCTTTTCTTTAGATCAAATTGTGCCTGTGCTTGTTGAAGATGAAAGAGGAAGAAATAAAGCACAAAGAATATCCCCTGTTTGCCCAGAGGCTTACATTCACAGGGTTACCATGTAAGACAAATCAACAATACAGCCATCTTCTTTTACAGAATGGAAGGAAAGATTATGTCATCTTCTGCACAGAAGACAGGCCTTATGATCCCAGATCAATGCAGAACAAGTCAGAAGCACTGGAATAAAACTCATGGATCGAAGTGGTCACGGACATAAAAAGACTCAAGGGTTAAGCACAGAGACTCCTGTCTCACGTGAACAAGTAGGTCCAGAACAGACAAACAACTGAGCCCTCACAGCAGAGCCTCTTAACTCACCACCTACGCTGGAACATCCTGAAGTTCCAACAGTGCGATTTAAACCTCATGCCAGATGGAAGATGAACACACCTGCTGTAATTAGCCACTTGGGAACAAGACCTGAAATGGAACTTGGCAAACAGCCTAACCCTGGCATCTCAAGATACCCAGCTCACAAATCAGAGACTTGCAAGGGCAAACTGGTGACAGAACACATATGGCTATGTGCTGGTACCAGGGAAAGCAAAGTTCTCAGCAGCTTCCTCCAACAAGGGGAAAAGGAGATACCTTGCTTAGCAATTAGGTCCTCCTCTTCTAGCATGTAACAATAAGCAGCTCATTTCTGACAGTAGGCATAGACCAGAGAGGCTTCACTAGCTGAGTGCATTCTCAGCCTCTGGGCACGCAGTGCCTGGAAGAGGAAGCAACAGACAAGCATCCTCCTCTTCCCTATACATTGGCAATGGTGAGACAGGGCTACAGAGGTAGCTTTATGCAGGTTCAGCTTCTGCAGTGGCATGCCTGCATGATTTGCATCTTTTGGTGTTCTAAGCAGAATCATGGCTTCTTCATACACCATGTGTGCAAAGTCTGAATCACTCATCTCCACCTCTGTCCAATATGCCCGGTGCATTTCTTAGCAGAAAACAGAGGAGAGCAGCTTAGGCTATGGGCATAGGGCAGAAAGGTATCTTGCATTCTCCTGTTCTCCCTCCAAGTATCTGTTGTGGTTTTGAAAGATCCTTGATTCTGTTTCAATCATTTGAAAACAAATGATTGTGAAAAAGTCACGGGCAATTTGCTCAGAAGATACGGGAACCTGAAAGGCTTGGTGATCACCCCCAAGGTAGCACAGAGAGTCAAAGCAGCATGAGACTGATCCGGTCCAGTCCAATCACTAGTTACCAAATACATAAGCTCTTTCATATACTAAATAGGATCCACCTTAAAACCAATTTGATTTTCAGCTCTACAAGGAGTACTGGAAGGTTGCTCTGGAATGTGACTTTGTATGATTTCGTGAGTCCACATCTGTAGGTCAGTAAGCAATTGCATATATCAAAGACCTAAGGAAATATCTAAAGGGCTTCCATTGAAACTCTGCCATTATTGCAGCTGCCTTTCGAAGGGCATTATTTCATACGGGCAGTAAATGTGTACGTTAGTTAGTAAAGGCTACATTTCAATACTGCTTTCCAATTCATTAACTTCCCTTCCCTAGTGTCTAGATAATTACCTTCTAGTTGTATCCCTGGAGTGGTGCCTAAGGCATAAATGAGGGTAGAGTCACCTGAAAAAATCACTGAGGTTAATTCCCCTTGGTGTCCCGAGAACAGAGACCACATACCCATTTAATCAAAATGGCCAGAGGAGAGAAAATGTAAAGGTTGAAGTAATATTCTTTCTACTGACTGAATGGTAGAGGAAGAATTTATCAATATTGCTTTTATGCAATATTTTCTTCAAGAAAGAAAAACACAAAAACAATTTTCTCTCAATGAGTAAAGTTCATATTTTTTCTGTTTCTTAGCAGCTGAATACTTTTTAAGTGTTCTTAGCAATATAACCTCATTATCATAAAATATGATCTTAAAGTATAAAATGTAATAGCCATCCCACAAAGTACTTTTTTCAGAGAGAAAGGAGTCAAAAACTCACATCAGATTATAATTTTCTTGCTGCTACAGGAATGATGTGCTAAGATACATCCTGGCTTGAGTCACCAGCACACTGATAAAGTCAATTCATTCCATAGCCTCTTACTTGCCAAGACATGTATGCTCAGATCTATTTATCCCAGTAAAAGGACTTTACTGACAAACTAATTGTTGTTACTTGTCTGAATGAAGCACTGACTTACAGATTATACTGCAGTAGGGATAGAGTAGGAAGATCTTGTATGAAATTTCTGTTCTGCAGAAATAATTGGTAGTTTTGCTACCGACTTCACTGCAGTGAAATTTGACTAGAAATCTTAGTGTTATTTCTACCAAGTCACTCTCCTTCATTGCCCAAATTCCAGACTAAGATACTCAGGAAAATAACAGTGAACTTTCAGTAAACCATGTATTTTACTAAGGACTTTAACATCAGGGGACCTGAAGATCATTTCATATTTCTGAAGGGGTAAACTATGCTACACTTGATTCTTTATCAGACCTGATTATTAATAATCTAGAGGTAGCTTCAACAATTTCCATGAAACTCATTCAGTCATGTGGGTTAAGTTTCTTACCACCAATCTGCCACTACTTAAAATGCTTTTTAACGGATATTATCTAACCTTTCTGGAACAATCCCCTCAATGGTTGTGTTTATATACTGCCCTCCAGATGACAGAAAAGGTCAATTCCCTATCATCTCATTAAAGGTGTATTTAATTTAGCCTCTTTCCTCTACACAGCTAACAAAGCCCTGATTAATCAGCTATGTAGCAAGAGTAAACACACTGCTTCACTTAATTAAAAATTAAATTCCTCTTGAGGTATCATTATAGTAGTGAGCTGCTACATGCCTTTGTTAAATAGGTGTTTCTTCGAGGACACCACTAGAGGTAGACTATTGGGAACTCTGTATCAATATAAACAGAAATTTGTTCAGACATTCAATTAGAACACTACCCATGTTCATCCTCTAAAAAGAGGTGGGTATAGAAAAGCCAAGGGTACTTTGAAGAACCTGGAGAATTACACTACTATCTTTGGTACACTTTGGTACCTGGTACACTTATGCAGCATGTAATTTCAGTATTTGGAAGAAAAAGAAAAAAGTATTGCTTCGCATACCTGTGACTGCCCAACAAACCCCTACAATGGAAGAAGGCTCAGAGGAGATGGGCAAGGGGGACGTGCCTGTGAAGCTCAGGGAATCACGCTGGCTGTGACTGACCAGCTGTTGCAAAGAAGCTGACTTTATCTCAACACAAAGGGGACTGAAAGGTGGCCTTTGTTTTTGATAACAACTACCAACAGTTGAGTGGATCAGCTGGCGGTGTAAATGTTTCTCCCTGAGTTATTAAAAGAGTGTGAATCTCTCCCTGAGATAGCCAGGCCAGCATGGGGGCGGGGGAGTGAATAAGTGGCTCAGCCCAACATAGAGTATGAATCTAGACAACTAGCACAAGTATTTTGAAGAGAGCAATGGGCTTGAGCTGGCTTCAACCCATGTATTACCTCCTGGTGATTGGGGATGCCCAGTACAATTGCTGTATTTTGCTAAGTGTAATTTACACTTGGATTGTGTTTTCAGTATATTTTGTACCACTTTGCTACATCAGAAAACCTGTGTAACACCAAGTATCTTCAAATAAGTAAATCTGATATTAAACATTACACTGTTACCATAAAAGTCGGTCATAAAACAACCCCCTAAGACTTGTCTTTAAGTTTTAGAAGGTAGGCATTCTTTATTGCAGCACTGGTTGCACGGGGGATAATTCCTCCTAGTGTGCATACCAAAACTTAAAACAGTACCTGATTATATAGACCAGTTATTTACATATTCATTGCAATTCCCAGAATATTCATGCATATTCATTCTGTTTCCTGGAACTAATTATAATATATGCATCTTTATTATGCATGCGTAATAAAATGAGTCTGTGGTCTTTCGGGGGTCTTTAGTGGCAGTCCATAGTCTTTCTCACAGTGTCCGCTTGATGAACTTCAACTTTACGCATGCTCAGTCCTTATGGAAGTCCCTTTATCAACCATTAGTTAGTTCTGACCAACTCAGGGCCACAAGTCCTCTTTACTTAGACAATAACTTTAGGCTTATCTGTAGTTAGTCCTCCTGTTACCTACTGCTTAACCTTCAAACAATGACTCCCATTCCTGTAGGTGCATCAGGCAGTAACTTCTGTCTTCCTGTTTCTGTAAGAGCATCAGACAGTGACTCTTATCTCTGTAAGTACATCAGACAGTGACTTCTGGCCAGACTTTTTGCAAGTACATCTTATCTTGCTTGAGGAAGACCACGAATATCTTTTTTGCATTTACAGTTTCACTTACAACACCCTCTGTGTATGGAATACCTAGAAGAACCTGGTCAGAGTATTGGACTGACAATAGTGCATACCTCCTTGTGGAAATGCTTTCAGTTCTCAAACTTCAAACAAAAATAGTCAAACTGATCAGAGAAGCAGATGCTAATAACGCCATCTAAGAAAACACTGGGGGGGGGGGGGGCCGGGAAGGTGCAAT
>JAVKLA010000053.1:20587557-20606168 GCA_034782735.1 Sagittarius serpentarius
GGCCGCGCCCCCGGCAATCTTCAATGTCTTTTCTTCTCAGTTTTCCACATTCTGATACAATCAAGAGCAAGCAGTGTAACTTAACACAAAACAGATCAGCTGTAGCTAATGTGCTGAACGTTCATATGCAATACGATAGGAACATGCTTCTGGTCTGGTTGCAAGTCCCATCTACTTTTGACACACGGGCAGTGTGAATTCAGGACTCTGATCTGCCCACATTCCCACAAAACCAGTGCTTAGCTAGAAACTACTGTAACTTCCACATTCAAGCTATAGTGTAGTGCTGGATGGAGGTGCATCCGCTCTTTCTTTCTACTCGTTGGCATTAAATCTGCACACTGCACGAGCGAATAGACCAGTCATCCCTGGTCTTTTGCTGACGTTCACATCTGTACTTTGCAGGACAGAAGAAAATAACTCTTCGCTCAGGTCCTCTTCCATTTCAGTGTGTTGACAGCCACAGCAGTCAGCCAAAACACACTGATAGCATGCAATACAGTAGGTCTACACTAAATACAGCATGTTTATTTCTTTTTACAAAAGGGGGTCAAGATTTCCTCTAATGACCATTCCAGGGGTGTTACGGTTTGGTTTTTTGCTTTTCAGAATCACAGATTAGACTAGCTCTGTCTGAGGTCTTGCACTCTGGGTCTGAAAGCAGACATTCAAGTGGGAGTAGACACTTCATAGGTTGCACTGAGGACTCATCTCTGCTTAGTAATATATATTCCCATGATCCAGAAAGGCAAAAGTGATATTCTCTGTGACATAATTTTTAACATGGGGACTCTTATTTATTTTCTCAGCTACAATGCATGTAAAGCAAATAGACCATAGCAATACCATTACACACATTCCTGCACTCACTTTAGAGACAATCAATATCAATTATCAAATTCTCAACAGGAGGGAAAGGCTGTGAAATTGCCCATAAAATAAATTTACAAAGTCATCCCAATACCTTCTATGTTCTGTTCTAAAAATTATACATAAATAATTATTTCAAAGGTACTTTCATTTCGTTACCATACCGCAGCCTATTCATGATAGCAGTGATGATGACTATACCATCCCATGTTTCACAGAAATGAGGAAAATGAGTTGGATTCTTGTTTCAGTGAAGGTCCTTGTTTTGTAATTGATTCTGCCCTTTGGAGCAGGGTCGTTCTTTTGTACTTGCTTCTCAAGCTCCATAACAGACCAGTATCTTTTATTCAAATATAGGTCATGTTTGCTCTGTAATCCATATACTAAAACTCCTGATATACTTTAAAAGCCCAGGAAAAGACTTCCCGCCCTGCAGGAACTCTTTACTGGCAACCTTGGAGTTTCTTTTAGGAGGATAGCCCCTAGGTATTTGAACACTCACACAAAGCTTGTTGTCTTCTCTGTCTTTTGTGGAACACTCACTAAGTAGGATGCAAGTTTGCTTACAAACCCCTAAGCAGCCCAGGCTCTCTTGTGAGTTTCTCCTCTCCGGCTCCTTGAGGAAAGAGAGCCACAAAAATTTATCTTTCCGGTTTACGGTACAAGTGATGATGAGCTAGGCTTCCAAGGGACTGGTGGATCAATATGCAGATGATGTTACATCTGTGTTGGATCACCTTTGGAGACACAGGAGAGAAGACAAAGGGAATTTGCATTTTTTATATATACAGTTTAAATGTCACTAATGCCCAAAGATACTTGGCATAGTTTCCTGCCCCATTTGATATTTGCTGTTACTCACATCCAGGCAATAGGACAGAGCCCAGCGTTAGTCAGTGGTCAGACTTCATCCTATAGTCCTCCAAAAATCTCAGTAAATCAGATTCCTGGCAGCTGAAGTGCGTTCCAGTCTAACAGGCAGTACAATGTATTTCAGACAACAATAGTAACATTGTTGTTAACTGTTTAATGTCCTATTTTCTGTCTCTTCAAGTGAAGGATTTGGTTCTCTGTCACTTTATGCCAGTGGTCCCCACTCATTTTGGTGGAAACATGCCACAATGAGCATGTTTCAAGACTCTAATGCATTGCAGCCTTTCCTACCTACTACTTGCCAAGGTGATTATGCATATCACACCTAGGCATCATATAATACTGTGCACTCTGTGTTTGTCCATAGAACGTGCAAAGACATCATTTCACAAGGCGCTACCAACTTGAAAGTGTCATGTTTGTACTTTTGAGCATTCAATGTATTTATTCTGTTAGGTTCTTTAAATGTCTCATCCTTAATCCTTTATCTCTAATTTAGACAACTAATTGCTTCAGACAAATTACATTATTCCCTTTCATGTTTCCCTATATGCTAAATACTGATAAGTAGCCTCCATTTATCAATGATGTTCAGCTTTACATCAATTATATTTCAAGGCACATAAAAATCATTGTGCAGTAGCACTCTTTAGTGATGCACAAATGAACCACATACTGAATATGAACCAAATACAAAGAATTTAACTGAAACCAAGTGAAATATTGAATCCTGAGCAGAGATGAAAATAATACATTCAAATTAATTCAGGCAATTTTGAATACCATCATTTTTACTACAGCTTATGCTCTCAACAATCACTCTCTCTGAACTGCAGCAACTGGGATTAAAGATTAGGATGTATGGAGCCTACCTGAATCTTTCTGAATAGCCACAATTATCTTATGATTTGTAATGCTGTGCTCCTGCTCTTGAATGCTAACACCAGGCATTGGTTTTATTATGAAAATCACAAATTTACTAATGCCTTTTAGAACATTATTTCAGCTGGTTGTATGTGCTGAGTTGAACTGACTACACATGCAGCATAAAATTAGGGATAAAATATGTTCTAAGATAAGTGTAATTAGGATAGAAATTAAAGGAAATGAGATAGTATAGCACCAAAAAAAAAAACCAAAACAAAAAACAAACAAACAAAACTATTACCCCAGATATATTTGGAACTTCGAGCTTTGAGGCTTAACAAGCAATTTGAAAGCAAGTCAGACAGTCTGAGCTAGATGCTAATAGATAACCACCTGTGTCCTTCCAGTGTTCTGGAAAGCCTCATTAGCCATGTGAGGCCATGGATCTTGGCTCCTTTTCCACTTGAGTAAATTTAGCACTATGAAGAACCACGATGGGGTGGGTATTTCATGCTAATGAACTCTCTGCACCACATAGTACTCTCTTCCTATTAGAAAAAAATGACCATTTGTAAGAAAAGCCAATTTTTTTACCTAAAATATTAGTCAATCAGTAGTTAGAGCAATTCCCTGTGCTGATCCAAGAAAAAAGAAT
Organism: Sagittarius serpentarius; assembly: GCA_034782735.1. Classification (NCBI taxonomy): domain Eukaryota; kingdom Metazoa; phylum Chordata; class Aves; order Accipitriformes; family Sagittariidae; genus Sagittarius; species Sagittarius serpentarius. The sequence goes on from JAVKLA010000053.1 coordinate 20,590,823, forward strand.
CGGCTGTTTTCTAACTCAGCCATGTCTATTAAATAGATCTCTGTATGCCTGTAGTCTTTTGTTTGAGAACAATAGGAACTAGATCAAAAGTTTATTTTAACTGTATCAGACTCAGCAAGGTTGCTTCAAAACAAGATTAAAAACATACCTGGGAAATGATTTCACAGACCTCTTGTGGACTAAAATTGAGCTACTCAGACTTACTGTGTTGCTTAGCACAGCAACAAATTCCCATGGTTTATCTCTACTGTCTTCTTGCAAAAACTAAATACTGCTGACAAGTTTTATTCTCCAGCAACTCCAGTGGTGTTTTCTGCTTTCCATATATGAAGATTTCTGGCAAAATACCAGCCAGCACACATCCCAGAAATACAGAAACTTACTACAAGGCAACTTTTGAAAGATATCTAGTATTTTCATATATTGTTTGCAGAGCAGAAAATCAGATTTCAGAAGAGCTCATGAAGGTAACTATTGGAGCTGCACGGATCCTATTCAAACAGAGCTGTTTTCCACTGTTTCATCTTCCACTACCAGCTTCTGAGCTAAAAAAAACACTGAAGTTCTCACAGCTCTGGATTGAGCTGAAGATCCCAGATTTCAGGTCTGGTGGCAGGATTAGACTGGAACCCACATCATTCAGAGCACCAAATGTCATCCTGAATTTTCAGTTGTTTTATCCCAGATCAGTAGCAGAACATGGTCAGGATATTACAGGCATGTCCTTCTTAAAGATTTGTCAATAATTAGGCTCCTTAAAACAGAACCTAGAGAGATGAAGCTGATGATGTCTGTCAGGTCTAGAAATTACACTTACCTTTCTTCTGAAATGGTCCTGAGCTGTATTAAGTCTCTCCAGGCAAGCCAAGTTCTTATACCAACCCCTCAACAATTGTTTTTAAGGATCTTCCAGTTAATGCTATTTGTTAAATGAGTCTCACATTGCACATCTTCAAGAGAAGACAGAAGTATCAAGAATAAATGACCTAAGGAAAGAGTCAGGATAATGATTTAACAGCTCACAAAAGCCCATCACTGCCTTTGGCTTCAGCATTTCTGCTAGATTCAATAAGAATAAAAAAAAAAACAAAACAACTCCCAAACCATGTTATGTTGAACACAGAAAAATGGAAAGGAAGACTGTGTAGGAAGAAACTCTAGCAGATAATAACTATTATTGTGTATTCTTTGCATGAATGTATTTTCTGAAGTATCTCTGCTGTCCAGAGATGAACATCCATGGCATTAGAAGCTCTATGAATACATGTATCACTTGCTCAGAGTTGCTCCTAATTGAAAGCAAGTGGTCTCAGTCATAGAGTCGTATCTCAGCAAACCAAAAGCAATTTTCAAAAAGCTATAATCCCCTTCAGTTTCATTATGGCTGAGAGGAATATGGATTGTGGCTGGTATGGTTTCAACTTACAGTCTTAGTTTGTCAAAGGTTGAAAACTGTTGACCTAAGAAGAAAGTTGACATAAAAGGCAGAAGGGAAGGAGTGCAATCAAACACACCTACATTTTACACATCTTCCCATTTTCTTGTAAATGGGAAAATATATATTACCACAAACCCATTGGTGTTTTGTCATATGCCTTATTGAAAATTAAGTATTAGTGAGAGTACTATAGACAGATACAGTGCAATACAGGTAGAACCAAGTAACATTCATCATTGTAACAAGTATGTAAAAACCCTGAAGAAAGAAGTGAACATGTACCTGTCTTCCAAGCAATACCCTTACTCTTTAGGAACAGCACTAACTACAGGAAACACCGTTCCTGGATGGTTACGTTGACAGACTGGACTAAAGACTGCCATATTGGAGTGAGCAGAAAAATGCACTACTGAGAAAGCATAGCCTTTTAGTAAGGGTATACACAGAAATAATTAGGGATTAGGGGAGTTAGGCAGATGCAATTTTCAAAAGTATTGCACTTCAACGGCAATTAGGCACTGAGCCTCCATACACACGGTTTGTATTAAAACAAATGAAATAACTGGTTGAAGTAGGTCTGGCAGCATTAATGTTTTCTTGCGTTATTCCCGACAGTTTGAGAGAAAGTCACTGCTCCAGAGATTTGAGAGGCTTCTGCTGGCTGCCGAGTGCTGCCTCCTTACTAGTGTTGTGACTGAAAACATATGATGCTTGTGCTCCATTTCCCTCAGTTCCAGGGTATTTTTGTTACTTTTTCAAGAACACAAGTTCTACTCTTAGAAGTCATCCGGGATCCCAAGCGAATGCATCTCTGGCCACGCCTGGCCATGCTGCGGCCAGGCAGTTCACAAAGGGTGAAGGGCCTGAAGGCCAGGAACAGAAAACATTCAGAATTAGAAAGGGTTAGGAATGCAATCAGCTTTCAGTAATTTCTGACCACCATCAGAATGCATGCAAAATTATATTCTCCAAGAAAGCTTTTCCACTATAAGCAGCATGAGGAGGACTTAGCAAGGAAGAAAAATGGAGAGGGGGGGATCCTGAGCATTGGCTCTCTACTGGGAAAAGCAGAAGAGCAGATGATTCAACTGAAGAGCATTAACACCTCCACAGAGCAGATCTAAATTACTTAGGGAACACTTAGTCATTATAGTAATAAGCCCTACAGGAAACTCTAATGCAAAAGTATAAAACATTAAATAACTTAATTTATTGCTAATACCTGCTTTTACCCTGCTACCTTATTCCAACCTTTCTAACATATTTAGGGCAAGCACCAAAATAACAGCAACCTCTTCCAAGAAAAATAGTATTCATGGAGCTGCATAACCATTTCTTCTGCTTTACTCCTATTACATTAACTCCAATATATCTAGCTCTTCAGCAGGTCTCACCGTAGTTACTCCTCCCAGATATCAGAATCAAGGTATTACTTGTAATCTCAGTTTACATTAAATATGAAAAAAAGCTGCTTCTTTGTGGAGATCAGAAACATGAATCCTAAATATATCAGCACTAAAAGGAAATAAAGAGTGCTCCCAAACTTAGTATTTTATCTTAGTATTTTAAACCCTCTCCTTTTTTTTTTTTTTTTTTTTTTAAATTACTCTGATACATTATTAGTCTGGTTTATGAATTCTGGATGCTTGAGATTCAAAATCCTGGAGGAGAATGGGGTGGGAGTTAGTAGGTGACACCGATCATTGTGGAGGGGTTACTGATGCCATTATCGAGATCTGAACCAAGATAACAGGTAGCGAAGGGCTGCGTTTTCCACAGGAAAATGGTAGCGTTTAAGGAGCCTGTGACCTCAGCACCTCACAGACCATGGGCTGTAACAGGGGAGAGCACCTCAGCACCATGCTGTGGCTGTAGCTAGCCCTGTCCTGGTTTCGGCCAGAGAGGAAGCTGTCTGTTTACATCACCTCTTAAGAGTTTCAACACCCAATATTCAAATGCAATTAATATTCTTCAGATTCCTATCTCTTAGCTTAATTTTCAAAGCATTTGAATGTCTCTGTTACAGTCTCTATATGAGTCTCTATATAAAGATTATGTAAATGCCAAAATACCCATTTTGAGATTAGCAAAGAAAACAGATGAGAGAAAAAACGAGCCAGGTATTAATTACTGTGAAAGAGACAGACTGTTTTGAGTTGTGAAGGAACTGGTAATCTTCTTAATCACAGAAAAGAGAGAGAGGTAAGATACTGAATCTTTCAAGGATCTGATAATGCTTAATGAGATTTAAAAGAGAAGTCTGAGCTCTAAAATGTAGCGGTTTTCAAGCAAGGATTTGTCATCTGACTCAATAAGAAAAAAGAAAAAAAAAAGATTAAAGTATTTTAGAGCCTTTACTTTAAAGCTGTGTGTCCGTTTGTTTTCAGCTACCTTGTTAATTCATTTCTGCAACTATAGAAAATCGAGTCAAGGTGGAAGAAGCTGTAAATTAGAAGTCTGAAAAAATGGACATGTAGAATGTCATCGGTTAATAGCAATGTTTCTTTCTTGTGAATGTTTATTAAATAAATACAAAATAAAGCCCTTTTAAGCCTTTCAGAACTGCATTGTTTTGCGAGAAGCATGACAGGTCAGATAACATAACATTTTACTCCTTGATGTTGAGCATTACGATCCCTGGCCTTGGAGAGGGATACTCTTACCAGACTCTGAAAGGGAAAACCTCACATGTTAAAGGACTTGAGATGTGGTGAAGAGGATCTAAGGCAACCAGCCCTGCTCTTTCCTCTGCGTCTCTCCTTGGGTAAGATGTGCTGCTGGCACAATCCTCCTGGGTCACACAACTGGCCAGAGCAAAGTGGCACCAGTCTGTCCCCTCTCTAGCTCCACGTGCTAGCATTAACCTGGCCCCATAGGGACAGCATCCTGTTATTTTATAGAAACATATGAAAAACACTGCAGCTGTCCAATGTATTTTGACTTGATTTTCCTAGGTATCTTTGTTTGGGTTGGGGTTTTTCATTGTTTGGGTTGTTTGACACTTGACTCAGTGCCAGGTGTGAATATTTGACATTAGATCATGAATCACCCCTTTGTACAGCTGGACCGCTGACTTTATTCCACTGTCTCTCAAGGTTTGTTTGGACCGAAGCTGAGACAAATAAGGTAGTTGCAAATTTCCCAACAAGGAGCAGCCCTGAGAAACCTGGCACTCAGCTCCTTTAATTTGCCAGCACGACAGGTACTCAGGCAAAATCCTGCAGGGACATTATTCCCTGTTATTCTCCAAAAGTATGTAAACTCATGATATCCAAGGACCAAACAGGTTCTAATTCATTCCACTTACCCTCTAGCTTTTCCTTCAGTATGTCACACACTCCAGTAAAGCAGTAACAGGTTGTATTTAACAAATACACTGTTTACTCCAAAAGGTACATAATTCTAAGGCAGGGAAGCTGGAACTTGCTGTGTACTTTAATTAGTTGTCTCTTCAGTCCAAAGATGCTCTTGGCCCCACAGCCACATTCGCACAAAACAACAAGTACTGCATACTGCAGTTTTAAGTGCTACCTGCTTGCTCTTCCTACTTTTGAGAAAACTCAGGCTTCAAAAAACTTTATTATTTTAGGATGCCAAGACAAGAAAGAAGAGGTGCCATTTCTGAAAGAAAAAGAAAAAAAATAAAAACAACAAAAAAAGAACAAACTGAAAATAAAAAATGAACAGTCTTTTAAAGCAACCCCTTTAGAGTCATAATACCTAAAGAAATATGTTCTGAGGACTCACTTCTCAGATATATGTATTTGTTATAAACTACTGTAAAGCCATTTCCTAGAGCCAAAATTAACATCACAACTTGGACTTGTTCCATTGTTAATTTATTTTTCATGAAGGACTACTGGATGTATGTGAGAGTTGTTGCTGCTTTTAGTATTTTCCAGGATGGAGGCACAACCAAGACTCATTATGCTCTTTACGGAACGAACAGAAGTGGCGATGTTCTCGAATCCCTAACCCAAAAACATCTAGCTGTCTATCTGTCAAACTGACAAAGGGATCTAGTCTTGATTCAGTAGGTAAAATACCTGCGTAAACTAGAAGCACATATATGTATATACATGGTATGCAAATATAATATCTACATACATACATGCACACATTTTTCTCTATGAATATAAGGAAAAACTTGTGTTCGGTCCTGACTATTTGGGGTGACTAGCAAAAAGATGTCTTAGACATCAAATGGTACCTGCTCTCCCCAACCTGCACACTTCAGCTTGCCTGGCACAGCTTTCCAGAGACTGTGTTTACAGACAGTGGATTTTATTCACTGTTAAGGAACCTGAAGTTTGCAGAATCTGCCAAGTTCAGAACTATCGTTCTGCCTTATATCTTGCCTAACTGTAAAGCAAAAGGAAACAGCAAGGTGGAAAGACATTTTTTAGAAAGGCAAACAGGTCAAAAAAATGTACCTGTACATCTTCTGGAGCATTTATTGGGTCACAGGAGAAAGGAACAAGTGCTTGCTCGTAAATCCCAGAACTGCTCCTGTAAGAGCTCTGGGATCCCTAAGGATGTGGATAAAGACCACTGGTTCTTGCATCCTGAAGGAAAAAGCTGTTTTTTCCACTAGTTCCTCCTTTGATGCAACCTGGCAGTGTCGCTATGCTTCTGATGTTTCTGCAATACTTTGAGATTCCCCTTCAAAGATTTCATACAGTCAGTCAGGGCAGATGGGAGCTTCTGCCACTGCATAGCTTCTGATTCACTTCACTGAGATATGGAAAGAGCTGAAACAGCTCGTGCAGTCCCAGCCATTACCTCACAGATATTTTTAGCCTTATTCCTCTTCTGCAGAAATACATCTATGTCCTCCCACAAAACAAAACAAACCAACCAAACTGTGCATTAGGTCTGCACCCCTAATCACCACTGAATGGCTGTGAATACACATCGTCTCTAAACTCAGCCTCATGGTCTTCCACAGAGGACTAGACTTCTGGGTAAGGAGAATTTCATACATTTAACACCAATGTTTATGACATGCTCCGTTTTAAGAAGGTGTGCAATAAGAGTTTGCTAATGAATAAAACAGTGTCTTCATCTCCAGACTCTACAACTTTTTTTGTTCATAAGTGCTGCAACACCCCTTTCTCTCCACATCATAAAGGAGGCACCATCTGTTGTGACACAAGTGAGAGATGAGCTTTCCATGTGTTGTTTTCATCAATAGTGTGGCACTCAGAATAGTTATTTTTTTAATCAGTGGCGTCTTTGAGACTCTAAAGAGCAACGAGGGCCTCAGACTTTTTCTGTCACTCCACAGATGAAAACAGCATTCCTGTCGTCACTACACTCTTCTGCGCTGTGGAAAGTTTAATGTGCTTTCTTTTCTCCTGTTGAACATGCTTTTCAACATTATTGTCAATGTCTTCTAGCCAGCGTGACATTTTTGTAAGGTTGACTTCCCAAAATGTAAGGCAGCAAGGATGGCCTTGAATTTCTACACAGGAGGCTTTTTTTTTCCCTACACATTTCTACACTCCCCACCTACCAGGGCAGTCCTATACTTCTCCATCCCTGTCCTGTAAAACCAATCAGGGGGCGGGATGTAGAGTTTCTGTACATTACGCAGGTCCCTACAACTAAAGAGGCTTTTTCACAATATGAGACTGAAGGTATGTGCAATAGCCCTGCAGCAGAGCACGAGGGGTGTCTGAGGGTACAAAGCCTCCTGACACAGACCTGGGGGGCTACAGAGAGCAGGGAGGGAGCCAAACCTGGTGTCTCATCCCTCCTGCCTTTTGGGAACAGTCCTTGAAGCAAGGTGTCTGAAACCTTGCCCAGGCATTGTCTGGAGGATATAGTAAGCCATAAGAAATTCATGAACCACTTTAGCAGCTAAACAGTGTGTGTTATCATAGTGTAATGGTCAAAACCATTTTCTTGGCTCTGGCTTCTTTAACAGCATGTACGTTGCCTTACTTTCAAATGTGTACTTCAAGAAAATCACTGTTCAGCTCAGCAAAGAGAAGGTGCAAAGGGGAACTTATCAATGTATATACACACCTGAAGGGAGGGTACAAAGAGGATGGCGCCAGGCTCTTTTCAGTGGTGCGTGGTGACAGGACACAAGACAACGGACACAACCCAAAACACAAGAGGTTCCCTCTGAACATCAGGAAACACCTTTTCACTATGAGGGTGACTGAGCACTGGCACATGTTGCCCAAGGTAGTTGCAGATCTTCCACCCTTGGAGACATTCAAAAGTCATCTGGACACCGTCCTGGGCACTCCTGCTCTGGGTGAACCTGTTTGAGCGAGGGGGTTGGACCAGATGACCTCCAAAGGTCCCTTCTAAGCCCAAGCTTTCTGCAAGTCTATGATTTGGTTCCATCAAGGGTGGACAAAAGGAAAAAAGTAATTTGTGAACCACATACAAAGGCTTAACGGTTCACAAACATCTTGTAAGCTGCAATTTGGTAAGCCTTGACCTAAGAAAAAAGTGTGTGTATAGATGTGTGTTAATCCAAATAAATCACCAGGAGAAATAGTACGCAACTGAAAATTAATCCCAGGAAAAAAAGAAAAAGACTCAAACTCCTATGACATTTACAAAACTCCTGAGTTTGAAACAAGACATACACCTCATGAATAGTCATCCAGATGAAAGAATCCAGATGAAATATATTGCATAGGGCACTTTCCATCTGTTCCACACATAGTTGTTGAGTTATGTACAAAAGGAAAAAGTTAAAAAGCATTTCTCCTGCCTGTTTTCACATCAGTGAAGATAAGGGGAGAATGATAAGAAATCAAGTGTATGCAAAGGAAAAAAAACAATGAAAGCATCCACAGTGAGGGGAGAAAAGGTTTAAAAATTACTGCAGAAAAGTTTTCAGCTAACTTCAAAAGAAACAATCCATAAAATTCAGATTGTATTTGGCTTAGGGAATTTATCATCCTACAGACTGATCTCTCAGTTCCATTATTAATTAGTTATGTTAATATAAACAATTGTTAACACCCAAATCCCACTATGCTAGATCCTAGCATACACAAGACAGAAAAGGATCCTTTCACATTGTAAAAATCAACCTTTGTCATTCACAACTATTAGAGCACCTAAAAAAGTTAAGAGTAGGTTCCTTATTAAGGAAGAACCAAAAGAATTTCAGCAACTAAATCTCTTGCTCCTTCTTTTCCCCCCAACCCGCCCCCAACACACTGCTTATAGAAAGACTTCTGCAGTTGCTGTGAATCTCTTTCCTATTATTTTACAGAACTATTTAAGGTCTCGTTCATCTCTGTGATTGTTCATGAACTTGTGTGTAGGGATAATTCAAAGGACAATGTTATTGCACGATGTTCTAAATTTTATTTAAAAATCATTGATTGATGCATTCATAGCTGATGCAATACAGAAGGTCTTTCCCTTCATGTACCTCCTTCAGTACTCCAGCCCTTGATGAGTGCTTTACCAACACTATCAAGAGAGTGAGATTTCTTTGCCAGCCCAGAATTCAGATCTTTTCTGTAGGCAGTCAGACTTTACCTGGTGTTCAGAAAGACAGTATCTCTACTTATCCACAATAGATTTACAGCTTTTCTGTCTGTTTCCTGCCAAGAACCTGACAGAAAGCATTTATTAGCAAAGTCTGCAGTTCCTACACTAGCCCTTGCACTGCTCTGCCTCTCATGTGCTGTTGTTGGCCATGCTATAAGACCCGTTTTCAAGTTATATTTCTGCATAATGCAGTTTTGGTGAGTCACATGGGTTTAAAATCGTGGCATCAGTAAGATGATGATATTTCATTGCAGTAGTCGTATCAGTTGTAAATGCATGGTACCTAATTTCACACTAGTAGAGAACCAGAAGTACTTTTAGTTTCCTTAAGTGTTACCACTGGGAAAATACCATATGCTGCTTATTTAGGTATTCCACTAGCAACACCGCCTGGAGTACTAGCAACTCCCAGGAGTTGATGTGGAGTCTTTGCCTCTGGGACCCTGATTCACTTTCTGGGAGTTTCTATACAGACAGAATTCTTGTTACTAATCTATATCACTTTGGCTTGGCACCATGGAGAAGTGAGTGAGTGCTGCAAATTAGGGAGGGTGTGAATTATGAGTTCCTTCGTGTCACCTCCTTATCCGCTCATTACAAAGGTTAACTTTATGCTTGGGAGTATAGTCTGCTACCACTTCTAACAGGGATTGAGGGGGAGAGAGGGGGAGAGAGAGAGAAGCAGAGGCATCTCTGCTACACCGAATGTCAGTCTCCTGCTCTGAATCAACTTCAAAATGAACTTAGCTTTTTTCTGCTGGTTGTAGAGGGCATCTGGGCCTCGTGAGTATACCCCTTAAAGTACATTGGAATTAATTCCGAGCTAAATGTAGAAGAATTTGTCTCGCAGGCAGTGGTAAGAGGCAGTGCAGGTGAGAGGGAAAGGTATCCCATCACTTGAAGTGGAAGCTACTCTCCCTAGACTCTATAGTCGCTGTGAGGGGAGAGAGATGTTTCTCTGGAGTGGAGATCACAGCACATGTCTAATTTACATGCTCCGAATCTCCCTTTCCAGGAGACTCTCCCTCAGCAGTGCAGAAGCCTGGGGACACTTGCAGCTAGGCGAGATGACCTCAGCTGGAGCCAGCGCAGAATAAATCACATACTGTAAATTCACACTGTAATTTATTGTGCACCGGCTTTCCACACAGACAAGTCATTCATGGCAGAAAAGGAAACTGTGGACGTATTCTTTTGTAGACAATGCTGCAGCATTAAACCCAGTTTTTATACAATGCCCTTCACCCACTGATTTCAAGGAATTTATGAAAACAAATGAACATAAGAACTGTTTTAGAAACTGAGACCACAAGTGATACAAGCTCTAGTCATTCAGAAATTCTGTCAGAGACCCAGGACAACCCCCAAGTGTCTGGGTTTCCAGTTGGGATTTATTGCCATTATTCAGACGACTCATTGTAACAAGGAAAATTAAGCAACACTGCAGTGTTCACTCCTTTAGAGGAAACTGCGTTCCAAGTATAACTAGTGATGGAGTATGCTCTATGTAACTAGTATCGGCCATATGAAAACCCAGAGGAAATTCTGATATACAATTAATTCCTTTGCCTATGTTTTTATATTACTTTCCTGGTATCTGAGAGCAGTAATCCCCAGTAAGGGTTCAGGATTGGCAAGATCTTACAGATTTATGGAACAAAATCTTGAAATACTAACAATAGATAACAATTTGCACAAGGGAATCTTATAAGTCAACTAAATTCAAATTAGATCAGGAAATCAAAACAATGTGAATTCAGAACCAGAACAATTTTATGTGTGTGTGTGCAAAACCATGGCTTAGTTTGTTGCTGCAGTAGGCAATTTACTATAAAGTAAAATTGCCCTTTCAGTATCAGACATGCAGATAACAAAATAATGCCTTCCTTTATGCCCACGGAAACTTTGGTCAAGAATTCAGTAGCAAATGGATTTACTAAAGTGCAGAAGCTGAAGACCTAAATAGGCAAGAAGGAGAGAAGAGTACAGCAATAAAACCTTTCTTTCCATCAGTTGCTTGTCAGTGTTATGCTGCTGTAACAATGACCAACGATGGCTTTGAAACTTTCACACACTGCTCTTATAATGTGCTACACTAAATCACAATGTAGGCACTGAAGAACTGCAGAGAAGGTACGTGATAGCACCGATACCACATATAAACTTTGGAAATACCACATAACTCTCCTCTTCTCAGCGCACTGAAATAAAGTTGTCAGGAGTGTGAACAGGGTGAATCCTTGCCCCCCAGGAGGACAGAGTGCAGCCACTCACTGCCACCAGCATCGGCATGTTTTGCTATCAGAAAGTTAATGCCACAAACAGAAAATCCTGAAGTTTCGTGCAGACTGGAAAGTTTCCTGAACCGTTCCGCTTTCTTGCCTTCCTACCCCTTCCCTGCCTGCATGTATGGATGTGTAAATTGAATTCCAAGTCGCTCGGGTGGTCTGCCTAAGGCAGGACAACTCCAAAAATCAGCTGACAGCTCTGAGCGTTTTCTTTTACCTGCTGTTAGCCTCCAGCACTGTATCGAAGCAGGGGTTTGTGAGAAGCTCCTACCTTCTGCGCTTGTTAGTATATTGAATGATAACCACTGAACTTGCGAACTGAACCCAGCACAATTGCCACGGCAAAGACGGGTCTGCTGGCGTAGGTACAAGGTCTGTCTCCCTCGTACACTCCTCAGTGTAGCTCATGGCCTTCTGCATAGGAAGCAGCACCAGTTACAGCCATAGAGCTCTACATGGATTATAGGCGTGTATAGATATATTTTTATATATATATTATTATATATGTATATATTATTATACCTGTGCAGTATATCCAAGAACCTGTTCGTGTCTCCTAAAAGTCTGACCTTTGGACAGCTACGGGCCTTCACTGTTGCAGGAGCACCCTCTGCAGAAAAGGACCCTTTAAATCAGCTTAGGGGTAAAAAGCAGAAAACCTTGGTCTGAATGTGAATTGTTGATGAGCTTTCTCTGCAATCTGTACCCTGACTGTTGGGGAGGTTGGAGGTACCCCTGGAGCTGGGAAACTTGAACTTCGGTGTGGAAGTTCATGGTTTAAAAAGTGGAGAACAGGCTTAATTTTTACCAATTGGCAGGCATCTTAGGACTACTGTGCTGTGAAGAGGGGTGTTTCTAGTATCTCCCCACTTTAAAATCTCAGTAAATATCAATGGCTGTACAAGGCCCTTTTCACAGAACACAACTGAACCTGTTCTTCAGGTCAGTACAGGCTTGAATTAAGTGGCTTCACCTTCAGAGGTGAAGCTTACTATAGTCCAATATGACCGACATGACTCATAAGACCTAAACAATTGGCCACGCTTTTTCTGAATACTTTAATATTTTATGGCACTTCATGAGCACAGTGTATTACTGTGTGAGAGTAACAGTGCAAAACGGCAAGATATAAAAAATTCGGAGACAACTGCAATATTCAATATTCTTCTCAGGTTTTTTTTCCCACGTAATGGTACATCACCAGTATCTGAATCACAAAGCTGCACTCCTCTTATCCACCAGTACTTGATAAAGGATAGTTAATTCCCACTTATGCTTGCTACTTTTCCTCTAAGCCAAAAGAAAATCTTCACCACTGACCCTGACATAGCCCTAACCACCGTCCTGTATACTTTTTTGCTCATTTTTCCACGGTGATCACAGCTGTCAGGGATTGGAAGCACACTAGCTCCATCTGCTGAAACTGTTTCTACAGAGCTTTACCCAAACACCAGTGTTAGATTTATTTGCATCAGCCAGTTGATATTGAGATAAGTATTGAAAGCAGGTAAGAATGCAATGAAAGTCACTTTATCAAAGCTAACTCAATAAAAACATATTAACAATGTTGTCTCAAAATCTTCTTTGTACAAATGTGTCATCCTTCATAGTAACGATAAACAGCTTCGTTACAAAAATTAATCACTAGTCTTTCTAAGTATTTCCTGGTTTTGTTGACCTCCATTTATTTCAACATTCCTATCAATACTGTGTATTTTTTTTTTTTTACCAAATTTAGAAGATTTTCATCACAAAAATAACCTTTATGTTCTGATAGCTCTAAAGGTAAGAGGATCATGTAGGGGCAGTCAAAAAAAGCTGAATTAAACTTTTAATTCGGAAGATTGTGTCCTTTATATGTAAAATAGACTTTATGTCAAAATGAGTATTTTCTTGTTACTCATGAAAATTTGTATATCGATCGTCAAGAAAAAGTAACTGACAATTTTTCACCTCCTACCCCCACCGAAGAAAATTATCTGAAGTACTGTTAGGATGGGAATTTTGCATAGAAATCACTGAAACTTGTATTTTACAGCTTCTATTGAGAAGATTTTGGGAAAAAAAAAAACACCAAGAAAATAAAGAAAAATGTGAAGTAAACACAACAGATGAGAGAATTCCTTCTTAGGAGACCTCAGGTTGGTACGTAGCCACTAACTCATCTGACACTGGATCCAGTTCAAGAGCTAGAACACCAGAGACAGGGCAAGTATTTTTCTGACTGATAAGTCCTGACAGTTTGCAGATATGTTAAACAATGATTGTTCCTCCACTATTAAACTTTAAGAGGCCAGATGGAAAAAGAGAATAGATTAAATCTCAAAGTAAGGCTTCTAAGTGCCTCTAAATCATAGTATGAATCAACTGGAAGATACCTTTAGTCAAGTAAAACAAAACAACCCTACTAACATACTGTTTTTACATGCAATTATTAATGAAACAAACTTTGTGTTAGTCTTTCTATGGAGTTTAACAGAAGGCCGCAAGATCTATTTCAGGTGTGGGAAAACTTGCATTTATCCAGACCAGGAGGTTACTAGACTGCACACGTCAGCCCTAGTCCCTGCTGTGGGTGTCCTCTGCCCAAGTCCTGGCTGGCTGCTGCCCCCAAGGGCAGCAAGAAAGATAAAGAGGGGTGTAGACCTAGAGAAAAAAAAAAAAAACCCACACACACACCTACGACAACCACAAAGGCAAAGAAAACAGCATACGCACAAAAACTGAATAACAAAGTTTTGTACTATTTCTGAGCAATACACTCTTAACAACAGACTCGTTTGATGCAGGTTCCCAAAGCTTTACCCTTCTAAGGGCATGTGAAGTGCTTTGTTCCAGCATCATCCACTGGTACATCTGCGGACTCACAGAGGCTATTAATATTAAACAGACCCTGCATGTAGCAGGTTGGCTTATTAGTTCCTGCTGTACTTGCTCAGGCTTCTAATTATCAACATCCCTGCTCACTGTCTTTTTTGTTAGCTGCGAGGGTTGTATCCCACAAGCGGTGGTGATGAACTTTTTCCTGTGCTTGATCTTCTCAACCAAGTGTTAAGTATCAGTTTGTAAGACAAGAAAAAAAAACCCTTTTTTTCTTTTTTTGAAGCGTATTCTAGTGAAATGTTTGCTATTCTGTGAAGACAAAGTCTAGAAGAAACTTTTTACCCATACTGACTTCACCATTTCTGGGAATACATGTATACTTGCCACACCTCAGCTGTTAATCTGGTGGAAAATCTAGGGCATTCAATTACACAGTTACTTAGCATATTTTACTTAGCCATTGTGCTAATTCTAATACCAAGGGAGCTGCATCTGCGGTTGTGGTGAAGCTTCTCAGTAACCTCTGGGTGTTTCCTTTCATGAATATCTCTTATTTAAGATAGAACATGATTCCACACAGCAGGAGAGACAGCCTCTCCTGAAAACACAATACAGGTCCCTCAGGCTGCAGTGGAGGGAAGGGGACAGCAAGAAAAAGAAAAAGGAAATGAAAAGGACAATAAAAAAAAAATATCAATCAGACATAGAAAAGAACACAGTATACCAAGTTCCTTAAATATTCCTCCTACAACCAGAGTTTTCCAAGACTCACATATGAAATCCAAGGTCTGACCCATCTTCCATGACTGCAAAGGCAACAACAATCCCACAACATTACCAAAGGGTCTGGTTTCACCCTAGAAATAGGTTCTGAGCTTTAAGGTGTTGCAAAGGCACAATGAACTTACCCTGCCATCATCCATAGACTGCAGAGGCTGCATTCATCCCACAGCTCCACAGACCAACAGGATGGCAAGCTGAGGGGTGAGAAAGCAGTTTTATTCCTATTCCACTTACGGGAAGATACACATGGGTTTAGCAGCTCTCAGCAACACAACCCTTCTCCTGGGAGAATGACCTTTCTTTACCAGCCTGTGAGTGGGTACCTAATGAGTTAAATCAGCATTTAGGCTTGGCACTATCCCAGTTGGGAAGTAACTGGTTGCAGCTGAATATATTTAAGCTCAAAACCATTTTTAAAATAAAAGCCTGGGATACACATTCAAAGGGAAAGAGGAAAGGAAAAAAGGGGGGGGGGGGGGGGGGG